>JAPMOQ010036050.1:0-65674 GCA_026543055.1 Argiope trifasciata
TAGATATCAGGCGAGGATAGTGGCAGTGAACGTGTTAAAGTACATCGAATGACAAAATTGATAACACTTAAAATTGAAATAAAACAAAAGTAGGAATTTTTTTAAGGGATAAAAATCACTTACGTGCGTTTAATTTTGTCAGAAATTATTTCGCGTATGAAATGAAATTACAGTTAAACTAGTTCAAAAAGATGTGCTATAATAATAAAAGCACAAAAAAATTTGTATACAAAAAAGTTAATTTTCCATATTTTTTTCGAATTAAAATAATTAAATTTGTTTTTGTGCGTTTTCTCAAGAATGTGAAAAATAATATTTTTCGAAATAAATTAATATTAAATTTTCGAAATAAATTAATATTAAATTTAGAAAAAATTATGCTCAAGACAATGAAACGTTGAATGCCTTAATGACTAATCAAAGAATTGAAAGGATCAATTTATTACACATACGCTATAGCTCCGCTCAAACTTTTTTTTTTCGTATTCAGCAAAAGTTTTCGTTATTTCTTTACAAAAATATAATTGCCTTTCAGGAGTTCGACGTATTCCTTTCAAAAACGGGAAATGCGTCCTTTGCCATTTTCTGAATCCAGTTATCAAAGGAAAATTCTTTTGTTTTTATACGTTTTCTCAAGAATGAGAGAGAAAAAGTAATAGGAGAGAAAGGAAAAAAGAATACTTTTCGGGATACTTAAAAAAATAAAAGAGGCGGAAAAAAAGTCCTCAGCTGCACGCAAAATTTTCAGTCTTCATTCTGGCACGTTTTTTTACCCAATCCTTTGTTACGTGGGCTCTTTGATTTATCTGTAATGTACGAAAGAGCATGCTAAAATAAAAGAGCTAATTTTTTTACCCTCCAGTCAAAGGTTACTTCGTGCCGTTTTTATTATTTTATCCCGTTTCACACCCATAATACGTCTCGGACATTTTTTTTCTTTCTTCTTTCAATTGATTTTATTCTTTTCCATTTCTTACTTCCTTGCTCCAGACAGAAGAATAGTTACTGTTCTTTTAACTTTGCATGTGAAAGAACAAAAGGGGATTTTATGTGTGTCTTTTCAATCGGAACTTCTTAAAGCCATCAGGGATCGTGTTTCCTGTAAAAAAGAGAAACTCGAAAATTTGGAAAAGAGATAGAGATTAGAATAATTTTAAAAAGACAAAAAATATATTTTTTGAAAAAGATCAGTGTAGTTAAAATATTTTAAACGTGGATCAGTGATATTTTTTAAATTTTTTTGTCACACATTTTGATATTAATTTAGATTTTTTATGTAGAAAATTAAAAGAAATCGTGTTTCCTGTAAAAGGAAAAACTTGAAAATTTGAAAAAAAAAAATAGTAATTTGAATTCTTTTAAAAAGACAAAAAAGATCTTTTTTGAAAAAGATTAGTGTAGTTATAAAATAAAATATAAAATATTTTCAATGTGGATCCGTAATATTTTTTTTAATGTTTTGTCTCAAATTTTGATATTAATTTAGATTTTTATCTTATACTATAATACGAGGAATGGTTGCCAAGTCGAAAATCGTCCCAGAATTAATAAACTCCGGTAAACTTGGGGGTCTGGAGTTTTTGGCCACGAGGAATCGATTGGCGCCGGTTTTGAAGCGCTACGGTCGAGCAGTTCGGAGTTACAGATAGGATATTTTCAAACTTTATTAGTTCGCCATAATGGCTAATAGATTTCAAGCGGTAACGTGCTGCCATCTATAACCAATATGGCGAACTAATAAAGTTTCCAGAAGATGATCCGGAATTCAAGGAACTGATCTCGAAATGGATGATCCATAACCCGTGTGGTGATATGAACCCAAGCGCTCCGTGCATGGTCAGCAAACATGGAAGAGACCAGTGCAGATGGGGATTTCCAATCACGACATGACATCGCTGGTGGACGATGAAAAGCCGAGGTTTAACCGGTTATCTTTTCACCAATGGTTTCACAAATTTTCTTATGGCATGTATTGTTTTGATAAATCACAATTGAAAATTTAAATCTTCGAGTTAGCTTCGATACTTGTTTTCTCCGAGCGGAGCTTGGTCACCCGCTGGTGTGGACAAATAAGCGAAATTGGGCTTAAGGGATCGTGTTTCCTGTAAAAAGAGAAACTCGAAAATTTGAAAAAGGGATAAAGATTAGAATTCTTTTAAAAAGACAAAAAAGTTCTGAAAAAGATCAGTGTAGTTATACAATAAAATGTAAAGTATTTTCAATGTGGATCCGTAACATTTTTTTAAAATTGTTTTATCTCGAATTTTGATATTAATTTAGATTATATGGAAAAATAGGCGAAAACATTCACAATTATTTGAAATGTATCTTATAGGGGTTAGAGCAATATTGAACTGTAAGTGTTCTACTCATAGAAACGGGCTGGCTGTGGAGGCCTGGTGGTAAGAGCTCGCCTTTGGAACCGGAGGGTTGTTGGTTCGAGACCCGACTCCACCGACGAACCGCCGTGTAAGCATGTCTGGTGCACGTTAAATCCACTGGGGCCAAACGTCCTCCCTCTGGTGTGGAGAGGGGTTGCTATGTCAGGTGTCCTCCTCGTCATCTGACAGCGGCTCAAAAAGACAACGTTTATCCCAAAATAGCCTTTGTGTTGCTTCAAAACGGGACGTTAATATAAATAAACTAAACCCAGAAATAGGCAGACCGTGCTGATATTACAAATTGCGACGAGTCTCAGTAAAGATTCGAATTTGTAAAAATCACCCACCTTCCCCGATTTTACAATTTTGTCAGTGATTAAGTCTTTAGTTCTATTTTTGTTTCTTTTTTTATGCACTGTGCTTACAAATGGGATAGTTTAATTCAGTTTAGTTAGATTAACGTCCTCTTTTTAAAGTAGACTAAGGCTATTTTTTAATGAAACTCGTCATTTTGAACCACGGTCAGATGACGAGGGCGACAGATTAGCTGGCACCCCTTCCCCCAAGCTTCCACACGATACCACACCAGCGGAAGGACAATTGTTCCCGAAGGATTGAATGTGCACCAGACTTGCTTACACGGCGGTTCTTCAACCGGGACTCGAACGCAAAGCCTTCCGGATTTGAAGCTAAACCATGCCACCAAGTCACGGCTGTCACTCCGAATGTGATACATATAACTATTTACAAAGAGTTATAAGTGAAAGCTTAAAAACGAAATTTGTCGCAAAAGTTGTAATAATTAATTTCTTCTTTTTTCTTTTTTTGCTTTTTCAATTATTAGAGTATCTATATAGTTAAGCATAAAAACAAAATTTATATAGTTATAAGTGAAAGCAAAAAAAAAAAAAAAAAATCCTACAAAAGCTGTAAAAATTGATTTCTTTTTTTATTTAATTGCTTTTACAACTATTGGAACAGCTATGTTATAAATTAAATCATTTTCTTAGAAGTATAATCTTCTAAAACTAATTTTAGATAAAAAATTGTCAGAGAGAACTGGAGCCCCTATAATAAATATTAAAAAAATAAAAAATTACTTTCAATATTTCCAAAAAAAATTTTTTTTTTTGAAAATTTTATTTTTTTAGCTTGAATAGAAATTTAGAGAAACATTTATATTTTTTCTGTTAATTCTTGCTGATTAATGATTAATCTCAGATCGTAAGCAAATGATTCTTTTCTTAAGGTAAATGAACATATCGGAATTTTATTTAGTGTTCAAATTTTCTTTTGAAAATAAATAAAAAAGAAAATCTGAATTATAAATGTTTTACATGTGTTGATATACAAATACGTATTTTTTAACAGTGTAAAAGATTTTTTAAATAAATTGAGAAAGAAAAGCCTTATTAATAAATAAATAAAAATACTCCCAGGATCGTTGGGTTCCAAGAAATATTCAGAGATTTCCTATTATTTAATTTCCAATAATGAATGCAAGAAAACCTAATTTATTAACAGAGACATCATTTTAACATCTAACGGGAAACTAACTAAAAAGGAAATACGAAATGAGGGTCCAAATATAGAGAAAGAAGAATGAAAGAGTCTTCAATACTTCTTTCTCAATATTATTTTAAAAATTCCCTTCTTTTTTCTTAAAAATCTTATTCTTAACCCAATAACTGAAACAGTGAACTGTATTGATGTAAAATGTATGTAAATGTTTTTTTTCATTAAATTAGAAAAAAATGTATGAAATAGACCAGAGTGCGGAAAAGCTAAGTTTTAAAATTTTAAAATGGTACAAGAAATTATGTGCTGTAAAGCGATCTGAGATGACATTATTTGTGGAGAAGACATTAACATTTCAATTATTTTTTTAAAAATAAATCCAATTTAAATTTTGTTAAAACTTTTTTAGTGAGCACTTACTGTGCCAAATGCCTAATGCAACATGGAATTTTCTAGAATTATCGTTAAATCTCCGATTCTAATAGGCATAGGAATATGTTTTTTGTAGGCTGCCTGGTTGGAAGACAGTCAGTCTCGGTAGGTAGTGAGTTCTGTACTCGCCACGGTCAAAGCCCACCGCTTTGGCTAATGGCAATTGCGGCAAGTTAAATATGACGTGACTGCAAAGCCCTCCAAGTTCTCATAACAAATGATACCTCTGGGGGTACTTGCGGATGGATGAATGAGTTCGACAGCCCCCTAAAAAGGGTTATGTCGTGTGTCTTCGAGCAAAATCGTTCTTTCCCCTGAACGGTGCTCGTTCACAACGAAAGGCGCACACCTCTGTCTTCATTCGAAAGAGCACCGCTCATTCGGGTTTGGTATGACCAAATGTCATTAGACCCACCTCCACATAATTTTTGTAGTTTTCCGAATCTTCATTTCTGTTGCCGAATATTCGTCCATATCATATCTGATTTGGAACTAACTCACTGCGGATTCATTAAGAATTCTCGTGAATCTCTCTCTCCAGCAATTAAATATGAAATTATATAAAAAAGCCTATTGAATTACACTATGCAAGGAAATAATATTACAGATTGATTACTAAGAGTATCAATAATGTTGGTAGGCTTTGAGATTTTGTTTAACTGAGAGTGTTTGCAGTGACATTTGGATTATGAGTGACAGCCGGAGTTCCCTTCTGGATTTATCTAAATAGTGGAGGTATGGGGACCGCACGACTAGGAACATCATCCAACTTTTGAATCGCTTGATTGCCAATGTTAAGATCGCCTTTCAGTGAATTCTGTCGCATGTGAATGTGCACGGAAATGAAATGGCTGATCGTCTAGCCAGAATTTAGTTTAGTTTAGCTCTTTTAACGTCCCACTGTAAAGCAAAACTAGGCTATTTTGGGACGGACCTCGTCATTTTGAACCGCAGACGACACCTGAGCTGGTACCCCCCTCTCCACATCACACTGCACCAACTGGTGGACGTTTGGCCCGAGAGATTTTACGTACAAGAGACCCCCTTTCATGACGGTTCTTCGGTGGAATTGAGTTTAGAACCTGAAACCCTTCGATTCCGAAGTCGAGACCTTACCACCAGGCCACCGCGGCCCACAGGTCTCGCCAGAGAGGGCAGCCATAAAGGTACTGCTCATTGTGGCTGACTTATTTTTTCAGGAATCACCACCCGGGTCCGGCAAGATATCTATTCTTCTGGGATGAGGACCCCCGTGCATGAATGCTTTGCAGAAAGTCACCCTGAAGCTGTTTTATTTGGGGTTGGCAACATGCGCGATCAGACAGTCCTAGCTAGATTTCGATATGGACATACTCGTGTACAACGTCATGCGACGGACCACAATGTTTATCCCATATGCCCAAAATGCAATGCGACTCAAGTTGCTCCTGCCCACATTTTGACCTGCATCGGTTTCAATAAAGGCCAGCTGTTCCCGAGTTCTGAGGCAATGTTGTGGTGACATAATAAGCCAATAACAGCCAATAGACAGGGACGTAGTTTTTGCCGAATGTCTAAGTTACTGGATTTAAAACCCGAATATCGCAGGTTTGATCCTTCATCAGAAATTGGTGACATCAGACTATGAATGTTCAAACTGCTGTCGTGGCGCCACCTACCCGCAGCAAACACAACCAACACAAAGTCGTCAGACACATTTGACGCAGCGAAATACTCTTCGCTCGCCATAACGCTTGGCGGTATCGAATCACTCACTCCCTTCATTCGCCATAATACTTGGTGCTATAAATAATCGTTAGCCTACACTCTCACTGGTCAGGGAGTATTGTGGTGACAACTTAATAAACCAGTAACAGCCAATAGACAGAGACGTACGTTTTTGCCGAATGGTTATGTTACTGGACTTCAAACCGGAACATCGCTGGCTCGATCTTTCTCCACAATGTTACATTGTTACATTCGAGCTCATGGACCTGGTTTGATGTTACTGTCATCCAGATGGGATAAGACAACACAAAACACAATGAAACCTTCTGAAAAGACGTAGGTGGCAGTAAATATTTAAACTTCTGAGTGGAGGGTGGGGGGTATAAGTCCACACGAACTTGCAAAAATGTCATTTGGTTTCAAGCTCAATAAATTTCTCACATAAATTGTTTTTTACCATCTACTTTTTTTAACAACTAAGAAAATAGATGAAAACAGCAAGACGGAATTCTTTAAAAAAATAAAACTCAGTGTGATACATGGGTATCAGTACCTGTTTAATTCTTGGAAAAAAGAAAATACGTATATATTTTAATTAGTATAGTTCAGCAAAAAAAGAGAATGATAGAATTCTTTTGATGATTTACTCATTATATCCAAGACCTGATGGCCTGTTAATTGCGTTTTCAAACCAAGAAAAAATTGATATAGTTTTATTTGAAGTTGAAGCGTGGATTTTATTCTCAATACTAGACGAAGTGTATAAGGAAAACTAATTCGCTCTGCTGCTTGAACAGGACGTCATTCAAAGGGTGAACAATAAGCAAAGCTTTACCTTTGTTATTCATCATCATTTTTTTTCCAAAAGAAGATTCAAATAACTTTTCAACAAAGTTTTTGGAAACTTATTAATAATTTTTAGAATATTTTGTTCGGTTCTTCATGCTTTAGAATGGATTTTATTTTTTACAATTTTATAGAAAAATTATTCTTTTATTGTTGCTGTTGTATCCCATGGCACTTTTCACTGGCAAGCCTACTTTTCGCTTTCATCGGTTTTGAGTCTATATTAACGTCTCTTGATTTTCAGTAGCGCCACCTAGGGCAAAGAGTACGACTTAGCTACTTCATGATTTACATTCCCTTGCCCAACCACTTTTTACAGGGGGGCACATTCACCAGATAAGTGCTTAAACACAGAAGAACTATCATGTTCGAACCTGGACTTGAACCAGGGAAGCCCAGAATTTAAGGAAGAAACGTTACCCCTAAACTTGGAAGCCGGCAATTCATATATATATATAAAGGTTTAGTCAAATTCAGAACCTTTCATGCTAAAAAAAAGTTCATTCTTGCACCAAAATTAAAGATCATGGGCACTATTCATTCTCCCTATTATAAACGAATTAAAATCAAGGGAAAAAATATGAAATATTTATCTCATTTCAACATTCATTTATTTAAATGTGATTATTTGCAGAATAGAAAGTGTGCTGCTTGTGTTACATAAACGCTACTTATTTACGTTATTACACACGTGCACAGTTTTTCGATTTCGATTCTTTTATAGTGTTTACATTTTAAATCAGAAATTATGTTAAATTATATGGATACTAAAAGCAAATAATTAATATCTCACGTTCATTTTTCATAAAATAAGTAGCTCAATGTATACAAACTTAAAATATTTTCCAACTCACACTCAACTCAATGTTTTCAAACTGAAAAGAAATAAAGTAATTATGAAATTTTTATTAAGAAGTTAAAACATGTTCGCTTTCTTATTACTCACAATAATTTATCACTTATAAAAAGCATCATGATTTTCTTTAGGCATTATACTGAGCTCCAGATTTCTTTTTTTACACTAAAAAAACCTTCATAAACATTGTTTTGCTTTTCTCCGTCTGTCACATCCTTTTCATCTCTTCTCACTTTTTTTTTCAACAAAAAAAAAAAAAAAAATCACACTCGACATGTATTTAATCTCCCTGCTTCTATGCGATGACTGATACTGCTGCCAGAATAAATAAGGAATGAAATGCATTCAATTTAAGGGTCCTTCCTGCGCCACTGCCTTTTCATCCAAAAGGGGAAGTCGATTCAAGTCGAAATGTTGGTCGACTTGTTAATGAGCAGAGACAAAAGATTTGCTCCAAATAAAAGATGGAGTTTCTTTTCCCCCTTTTGTTGGACCCGATTTGGGATTGGAAGGCATTGAATAACTTGATAAATGCCAATCCTCTACTTTATAAAGTACGGGGTTTTTTCAACAGACGGAATTTGACGATTAATTACTGTGTTAAAAGACAGAAAATTCTTGCGAGAAATAATTAATAGATCGAGATAGTTTATTCAAGACAATTAATTATTTTTTTAACTTCGTGAAAGATCTCGTTTATTGTAGCCTATCATTATTTACCTTGCATTGCAATTAAAGCAGTGATGTTTATTGTATAATATACTTCAAGTATAATCAAATTATTGGGGAATAAGAAATTATTAAGTAATTAATGAGATAAATAATTTTCTCTAAGGCACTGTTATAATGCGACGCATTTTTATGTTTAATATTAATAAGTTTTTAGTTTCAATAGTGACTAGAGAAAAATAACGGTAATGTAATACTGCGATGTCATTTTTAAATAACAGACTTTAATTAAATAGTATTAACTAAAAGTTATTTATCAAGTAATTGAAGTTATTTATTAACTTAGCATTAAATTTATACAAAGGAAAAGAAATATTTGCAACAGTGCAAGGTAAAAAATGTATGCGAGTCTAAAGTGTGATTTATTAATAGTTTAATTATTATTTAGAGGTAAACGAATAATTCCGAACTTTTGGAGATAGTTTTAAATATATGTTCTAATTTATCACTTTTTTTTTAGATAATCGTTTAAATTAATGCTTCCTTTAAAGTGAAAAGTAAATTAAATTCAAAGGAAACATTAATTTAAACAATTATCTAAAAAAAGTGATAAATTGGGACATATATTTAAAACTATCCACGAAAGAATAAAAGAATATGTATCCGCAGACCATATAAAAGTTTGTTGATAAGAATCTGGGTTTCGGTATTAGATGGATACAGTTTTGACACCAGATTTCACCTTTGTTAATTCGTGATTATACTTTTACCACAAGTTTTTTCTATGAATTCAAAGAGAATCATTCATACAATTCCTTTATATAGTTACTTTATTTTTTTACTTTATTAGATTCCATATATAGCTACATTATATAGCTTAATGCAATATTTTTACACACTAAACCCAGTTTAAACATAAATTTAATAATAATCACAACATAGTTCGTGAACATTATATTTTCATGTACGTAACAGATGCAAACCAGCCACATCTGCTGCTTTCACTTACATTATAATTTATTCAGATGTTAATTTACAATAAATCTCACTTCTGCAATGACTGAACAGCTACATCACACGTCGATGTTTTATGCTTTCTCCCCTCCCCTACATCTCATAAATAAATGAAAATGGGTACACATTGATTTAAAAAGCCTATGCTATATATTTCAAACTTTAATTGCACTTTATTATTGCCTTTCTTCAAAGTATGCGCAGAAAAATTCGAGCACTGCTAAAAGTGGACACTTCTGTACGAAAAATTACAGAAATAACACTATCTAACTTTAGTTCCGGATAATAAGCTCTTACTTAGGCTGACACGATGTATATTCTTCATTTTTCATGTTCATTTATTTATATTTAATGTTTTATTTTTTATTTGCTTATATTTTAATTATTCATTCATATATTTATAGACTGCCGCGATGGCCTCGTGGTAAGGTCTCGGCTTCGGAACCGCAGTGTTTCAGGTGCGAGGCTCGATTCTACCGAAGAACCGTCGTGTGAGGGTTCGCTCTCTTGCACGTTAAATATGTCAGGCCAAACGTCCTCCCACTGGTGTGGTGTAATGTGGAGAGGGGTTGCCACTTCAAGTGTCTTCCTCGTCATCTTATCGTGGTTCAAAAGGACGAGGTCCGTCCCAAAATAGCCCTCGTGTTGCTTTAAACGGGACGTTAATATAACTAAACTAAATTTATTTATATTTTATTTATTATTTCTTTACATTTTATTTTCCATTTATTTTTCTTATTTTTTTATTTGTCTTTCCCTCAATGCTTTAATTTATCTTGAATGCTTTAATTATCTTCCTTTCATTTTATTTCAATTTTTTTTTTGTTGCTGTCTTTAGCTTCTTTTGCATCTTGTACATCTGCGTAGGAAAGTGATGTTTGAATAGTGAGTCTTTTGATAACTATTTCAATTACATTTTTTAAAATTGTAATTGCAAGCTTTTCACCGGTTTGACGCCACTTTCGTCACACACCGAATCATCATCAGAATATATCAGAATGCTATATATTTTAAGAAATGTTTGTATATAGTACAACATAAAAAATGGAAGAAATCAAAAATTTGGAAACAGACTAACCAGAAAGAATTTTTTTTTATTATTAAAGTACACATGTAAAGAAAAATCTTGTTGGCCATTTATTAACAAATAAAGAGTAAGACATATAATATTAATATTTATTATATTAAAAAAGATAATATATTTATTAAAAGATAATGGGTATTCTTTAAATGGAGGAATTTTGAACTTTTGAAATTGTCATGGAAAAGGGAGTAGTTTTTAGGGACTTTTGTAAAAATGGTCGTTTAGTGGAGATCTATCAGTGATGCAGAATTCAGCATTGGGAAATAATAGGAAAATTTATTATTTCCGATGTTTTGAGGTCTAAATTGACTGGTTGGTTAAAAGTGGAGATATGGTGTTCGTCTTTACCATCAATACAAAGAAGCGGGGTTATCACCAAAAAAACGAGTCATTTATTTTAGTAGCGTCAACGATTGCCAAGAGAACGTCTTAGCTACTCACGAATCACGTTCGCTTGCACAACCCCTCTTTACAAAAAGATATATCTCACAGATGAAGAACAGTAATGCCCGGGATTCGAACCCAGGACTCTCAGATCACGGGGAAGAAGAGCAACCCCTATTCCGGGACGCCGGCTCTATATAAGTAAAATATCTAAATAAATCAACGTTTTAATAATAATCTAAAGCATTAAACTAATCGAATTTTTAATAGGCTACGTCATTAGCACTTTATTTCTTTTATTAGATATTGTCATAATTTGCTTTTATTACTTGATTTCTGAGTCTCAAATTTAAATTCCAAAATTTAATTCTACAAAATTTTAATCCCACATTATTTAACCTATATAAATAAAAATGAATGTTTGTCTGTATGTCTTTCATGCATTCCTAAACGGTTCATTCAATTGCGATGAAGCTGGGCCAGATTGCTGTTTGCATCTATGGCATGGTTAGAGGGCTAGTGCAATTATCCGTAATAAAAAAATTCAATCCCAACCGCATTTATTGACCAAAGATTAATTTTCAAATAACTCTCCGTCGAAACAATAGATTTTGTAGAAATGCTAAATTCAAGTTAAAAGTTAATATTTTGTAACTATTTTACACAAATGTCTTGCAAGGCACAAGTAACAATTTTATTATTGATTATGCGAGAAGGTTTTGTGGAGACCAATCCAGGAATTTTTATATTTTAATTAAATTTTAGTGCTATTCGCAGAAACTACCAAAAATATTGTAATAAATATAATTTTGCACTATCTCAATTTTAAAAAAAATATCAACTATGTTGACAATATTATGGTATAAATATGTTTTCTACTTTCAATCAGGTATTTAAAAAATATTTGAATTTCATTTTCTAAAATTAAATTTTAGAATTCTGAACAAATATTAAACGAGTCACGAGATACTTTAAATAGTTTCTTTCATTATCATTCTGAAAGAACACCAAGTTTAATAATTCTAAAAGAAAACACAAATCTAATATATAAAAATGATTGTTATTATTATATATACTGTCGTACCGTTCATCCTATTTCGACAAAACATTGCAAATTATTGATGGATTTCACTTAATATCAGTTCTTTCAGCTGCAGCAACGAGCTGGGTACCAGCTAGTTTATCTATCTTATACTATAATACGAGGAATGGTTGCCAAGTCGAAAATCCCCCCAGAATTAATAAACTCCGGTAAACTTGGGGGTCTGGGGTTTTTGGCCACGAGGAATCGATTGGCGCCGGTTTTGAAGCGCTACTGTCGAGCAGTTCGGAGTTACAGATAGGATATTTTCAAACTTTATTAGTTCACCGTAATGGCTACTTAAATTTTCAAGCGGTAATGTGCTGCCATCTATAGCCAATATGGCGAACTAATAAAGTTTTATGTTTATGCTGTTATAGGTTTATAATATGTTTCTTATGTATGTATATATGTTTGGTTTTTCTAAATAAATTTGTCAAAAATATTGAACTTCAACACACTTCCATCTTTACCTTTACTTTACCTTTGTATAGAATAGTTCCCTTTCCAAACTCTAACTTTGTTTAGAATAGTTTACAATGGTGCACTTTAACCGGTTATCTTTTCACCAATGGTTTCACAAATTTTCTTATGGCATGTATTGTTTTGATAAATCACAATTGAAAATTTAAATCTTCGAGTTAGCTTCGATACCTGTTTTCTCCGAGCGGAGCTCGGTCACCCGCTGGTAATAAAAATAATGCTTTTGTTTGGTAAAACGCATGATGATAAGTTTACATAAGTATTTGTTAGCTATAAATTAAACTGAATCAAAATATGATGTGAATGCAAAAAAAAAAAACACCTGGAAACTATAAAAATAATAGTTATAATAATAAAAAATAAATAAAATATAAAAAAGCTGAAGGATAAGTAGTTTTAAGACTCAATTTCTGAATTCAGCAATACATGCGAAAGCTTACTAGTATCTCGGGTATATATAATTCCTTTTTATTTAAAATTTAATCGAAATACTTGAATATGTCAGGTAATTCAACCTTGAAACATTTCTTCAATTTCTGAAAGTATTTTGACAGTTTTTTAAAAGTAAAAAACTAAAGGGAGAATTTCATGCAAGTAGCCAATCGAATTGTTTTCGTTAATCAAACGGTTGAAGAGGGAGAAAAAAATTAGATCATAGCGGATCGTATTAGATCAGATTTTAGAAAACTTTTATTTAATTTTAAATTAAATAATGCAAATTAATAGTTTTCATCATTTATAGAGCCACACAAAACTGGTTGAAATCAATATTTTAAGCATTATATACCTGGTAGTAAAATTTTAAAAAGCATATTCGATAGAGGCATAAAAAATTTAAGGTATCCGACTACGTTAGAACTAAAAAAAATTTAAAAAATTCCTTTTTAAAAAACTATGTAAAGTTATTGTTTTTAGATGTTTAGTCAATTATAATGCAAAATACTATAAATGCAACAACATTATTTAAAAATATGTTTTGAGAAATAGAAAAATTTGTAGCAAATATTTATGAAATTGAACCGAAGCGGTTAACACTTTACACAAAATTGTAATTCAAAAATTCTATTTCTCTTTGTAACGTTATGGAATATAATGATGAATGAAATGAACCAAAATCTAAAAACTTTCTGAGATGCAAAAATATGATGGGTAAAAATATACGTAGATGAACATTTTTTCTATAAATTCACGACCTAATTTTTCTAAAAACACCTTTAAATGAAAAATAATTCCCCAACAATACAGGTTTTGGTTCATTTCATTGTCCATATTATTTAAAACACACTCTGGACCTTTTTATGTTAGTACCTCTATTAGTTTTTGAGACATCATATTAAAAACGGAGAAATTTTATGAAAATTAAAATTGAAGTGAAAGACAAATTTTTGCTAAAAAATATGTGACCTTGGATGACAGGTCAGGCCTTCCTTTTCCTAAAAAAAGATAAATTTTTTTTTTGCAAAGAGAAAAGTTTGAACTACAAGAAATAACAATAATAAAATAATTAGCCAATGAGGTCAATAACCAGTGTTTTTAACGTAGTCGGATACCTTAAATTATTTCAATTTTTTAAAAATCAATAATAGCATCCTCGTATTATTTTAATTTCCCTCATTTGTCAACAAAATTGAAATTCCTTTAAATCGATTAGTCATATTCACCTTTGTGTCAGTAGTCAGGATTTCGATAAGTTGATTGGTTTTCTATTACTGTAACCCCCTCACATAGATGCTCCATCCACTGTCTATCATCGGAATTCCGTTCAATAATTCCGTAATCAAAATAGTATTAAAGTTTATATCAACATATTAGGAAGTGGAAATATGTGCTGATTTAGCCTCGAGAAACTCTGAAATTATTTGCGTTTGGATTTGATTCCGGATGTTATTACAAGAATCATTCCAGAAAGTAAAACTGAAAGGATGTCAAAACATCACTTTATTTACAACAACATTTAATTTAATTATTAATTTTCTATAAAATAGTTTTAATTGAAAATGAATGCTTTAATTGAAATAATGTTTTCAATGCCAATGTTATCGGCCATTTGTGGCCTCAAGATATTAAATTATTACTTGTTTAAGGTATCCGACTACTGTAAAAAAACTGGTTTTCAACCGCATTGGCGATTTTTTTTTTTTACTATTATTTCTTGTAATTCAGACTTTCCTCTATTCAAAACAGTTCATCTTTTCTAAGAAAAGGAAGGCTTCACTTATCATTCAGAGTCACAGATTTTTTCAGTTAAAATTTATTTTTAACTTGCATTTTCTCAAAATTTAAATTTTCATAAACATGATGTCACAAAAACTAATAGAGGTATTTGCATAAAAATTTCAGTGTGTGTTTTAAATAATACGGGCAATGAAATGAACGAAAAATTTTATTGTTGGTGAAGTACTTTTTCATTTACGGGTGTTTTTAGAACAATTAAGCTGTGGAATTTTGATATAAATGCAGATATGTATATATATTTACCCATCACTTCTTTGCGTCTCAAAAATGTTTTTAGATTTTGGTTCATCTCATTCATCCTCATATTTTATAACTTGTGTGCAAAGAAAAATAGGATTGCTGCATTACCATTTTGCTTAGAGTGTTAACTGTTTGGTTTCAATTTCATTCTAATTTACAACACATTTTCCTATTTCTCAAAATGCATTTTTAAAAAAAAATTTTGTCAATTATACTACAAAATGCTATAAATGCAACTATATCTAAAAACCATAACTTTAAATAGTTTTTAAAAAAATCCAGCTTTTGAAAAAATTTCCTTTGAACGGAGTCGGATACCTAATGCCTGAAATTAATAGGTTACATCACTTTTAGAAGTCTGCAAATCCAATTAATTTCTTTCTCTCAATAAAGATTCTTTGGTTCCTTTGGCGGGTTAATTTGGTTGTTTGGCGGGTTTTTGGGTAATCCAAAATAAGAGATATGGATTGTGGTGATTCATGATGATGTTCAACCCCATGCAAACAAAACAGTAAGAAGCGCAACACTTTAAGATGCCTTCCCTAGCAGCACACAAATATTGTACAACATTGTATGGCATTTATCAATACCCGCAATATTGTTTCATAGTGTGGAATATTGTTTAATATACAATAACACACAATATTATACGACATTTATCAGTATTCACAATATTGGGAAGTATTGTTTAATATCATATAATATCTCGCAATATTGTACAATATAGTGCAACAGACTGTGCTACCTGGATTTTCTTGATCATTTCTTGGTAGCCTGGTGGTACAATCTCGGCTTCGGAACTGGTGGGTTTCAGGTTCGAGACTCGATTTCCCCAAAGAACCGTCGTGTCATAGGGTCTCTTGCACGTTAAATCTGGCAGGCCAAACGTCCTCCCGCTGGTGTGGCATGGTGTGGAGAGGGGGTTGTCAGCTCAGGTGTTGTCTTCGTCGTCTGAAAACTGTTCAAAATGACGAGGCTTGTTCCAAAATAGCCCTCGTGAACCTTTACAACGGAACGTGAATATAACTAAACTAAACTGATTCTTACCTAATTTGAATTGGAGTTCAATCCAAGGAGGATAAGCAGCAGCAACAACGTCATTAGGCTTTCTTAGCATATAAATGCAAAAATATTTTTTTTTCTAATATATTTTTTAAAAATATTTTTGATGTACATTCCTCTGTGAAATGGAGGCGTTTTGAGAGAGAATTTGAAAGAAATAAATGCAGAAAATATATTCAATTGCAAGAAATGATCAAGAGAAACCAGATAGCACAGTCTGCTGCACTATATTGAACAATATTGTGAGATATTATATACTAAACATTCACACATGATATAAACATTATTATTCCACAATATTAAACAATATTGCAAATATTGATCAATGTCCTAGAATATTTGTGTGCTACTAGGGAAGGCATCTTAAAATGTTGTAATTAAAAAAATAATGTGTTGTTATAAATGCACGAGATTCAGCATTATCATAAATCAACACAATACACGCCTCTTACTATGGATAGGGCATCGGCGGCCTGGTGGTAATGTCTCTGTTTCTGAACAGGAGGGTTTCACGTTCGAGACTCGATTCCATCGAAGAACCGTCGTGTGAGGGGGTCTCTTGCACGTTAAATCTGTCAGGTCAAATGTTGTGTTGCTTTACAACGAGATGTTTAAAATAACTAAACTAAAACAAAACTGATCATTTCTTACAATAGAGCCCCTTTTCTACATTTATTTATTTCCCATTTTCCCTCAAAAGCAGACTGTTCCACAGAGGAATACACATAAAAAATAATTTTAGCTTAATTTAGTTATTTTAACGTAACATTGTAAAGCAACACTAAGGCTATTTTGGGATGGACCTCGTCATTTTGAACCATGATGAGATGACGAGGATGACACCTGACTTAATCCCCCCTCTCAACACCACACCAGCGGAAGGACGTTTGGCTTGGTGGATTTAAGCTTGGTACAATATACCCTCTTCACAAGACGGTTCTTTGGTGGAATCAGGCCCCGAATCAGAGTCCCTCCGGTTCCGAAGCCGAGACCTTACCACCAGGTAAACGTGGCCCAAATCAAGTAAAAAAGAATGGTGCAGAAAGTTCTGAGGGCAAGCACCCTTCAGCATCTGAGGGCAGAAATCTGACTTTAATTCATATGAAGATGACACATGCATTCGCTTGCACAATCCCTTTTTACAAGGGAGGGATAGATAGAACCTCACAAATAGAATACGGAGGAATCAGGCCTCGAACCTAAAACCCTCCGGTTCCGAAGTCGAGACCTTACCACCGGGACACGGAGGGTCCTAAATAATTTAAGCATAGTAAGAAACCATAACAGCCTTACTACTGACAATTGAATGGACCGGCTGCGACACAGAAATTATAAAGAAATAATACCTTTATGGTGACATTACAGAAAAATTAAGTTAAAATTATTACAAACTTAAAATTCAATTATTCGATGCGCGAAGCAGATTCATTATTATATACGAAGGATTAAGAATATGCAGGCACATAAGAAGTAAAGGAAATAAGGTGTCCGATTACGTTTGAAGGAAGCCCTTTGAAAAATTGGATTTTTTAAAAACAATTTAAAGCTGTGTTTTTAAATTTATTGCCATTTATGATACAAAATACTATGAATACAATAAAATTATTTGAAAAATAATATATTCTGGGAAATAAGAAAATTTGTTGTAAATTTCAATAAAATTTAACCAAAATGGTTAACACTCTACACAAAATGGTAATGCAGCAATCTTATTTTTCTTTATACACAAGATATAGAATAGAAGGATGAAGGAAATGAACCAAAATTTAAGAAATATTGTGAGATGCAATGAATTTCTGGGTAAAAACATATGTACATATGAAAATTTTCCATAAATTCCCAACTTAATTTTTTGAAAACACATATAAATGAAAATACCAACAATAAAGCAATACACCAATACAAACAATACACTGATTCACCAATAATAAAACTTTTGGTTCATTTCATTGCCCATATCATTTAAAACACACGCTGAAATTTTAATGTGAATACTTAAATTAATTTTAGCAATATCACGTCAACGGCTGAAAATTTTTTGAAATTTCTAAGTAAATACTTCTATTAGTTTTTGAGATATCGTATTAACGGCGGAGAATTTTTGTGAAAATGAAAGTTTTGAGAAAATTATAATTAAAGACAAATTTCAGCTGAAAAAATGCGACTCTGGATGATAGGTCAAGGCCTTCCTTTTACTAGAACACAAATTGTTTGGGAAAGAGAAAATTCTGAGCTGCAAGAAATAACAACTGAAAAAATAATCGTATATGTGGTCAATAACTAGTGTTTTTACGTAGTCGGATACCTTAAAATAATGCAACGAAAACTTTTACCTAAATTTACTTTAGTTAAGTTTTAGTTATATTAAAGTCCCGTTGTAAAGCTATACGAGAGCTATTTTAGGACGGACCTCGACATTTTGAATCACGGTCAGAAGACGAGGATGACACCGTAACTGGCACCCCCTTCTCCACACCACACCACACCAGTTGGAGGACGTTTGACCTGACAGATTTAACGTGCAAGAGACCCCCTCACACGATGGTTCTTCGATGGAATCGAGTCTCCTCTCGAGCCTGAAACCCTCCGGTTCCAAAGCCGAGGCCTTACCACTAGGCCACCACGGGTCACCTACATTTGCATTTTATACATAGTTTGCTGAAGTATCAATAAATATCAAATTGTATGCATGATATCAGACAACGGAAATCATACAACCAATATACTAAGCGAATTAACTGGCCATCAAAGGTATTTTTTTATATCTAAACCCATTAGAATATAAATAATATTTACTTTTAATTTATAAATTTGTCAAATTATGTAAAGAAACGGTGCTTTGCTTTAACAGCATTAGAATAAATATTAGTGGGGCCGCGGTAGACTGGTTGGTAGTACACCAGTCTCGTAAGGTAGCGAGTTCTGTCTTCGTCTCGGCCAAAGACCGCCGTGTTGGCTAATGGCATTTGTGGCATATTAAATATGTCGTGACTGCAAAGTCGTCCAAGTTCCCTTCATAAATGATACCTCTGGAGGGTACTGAATCAGGGACGAGTCGGTCTCTGATTGGGATCTCAACTCTGATTTGCGGATGGATGAATGAGTTCAACCACCCCCTAAAAAGGGTTGTGTTCAAGCAAAGTCGTCCTTTCACTTGAACGGTGTTCATTCACAACAAAAGGCCCTTCAATCGAAAGAGCTACGCTCAGCCGGGTATGACCAAGTGGCATTAGAACCAACATAAATATTAGTAAAATTGGATTTACAGCCAACGAATCATAAGCAATGAAGAATCCGGCCGGAGGACTTTCTCAAGGGTCACCCTCAGACACGGATACAAACCAGGAATTTTTTCTGTGAAGAGTCTGAATTTCATCAAGGATCCCTCGTGACCCGGAATATTGAGGTTTTGGAGATAAGATTAGCTACCAAATTTGCTACATGTATACCTTGGAGGTCGAGAATGTGCACCTCGGAGCCCTTTTTTCGAATTTTTAATTAGAATTTGAATTAATTAAAATTTAAGTGAAATTTCGACGTTTTTCCGCTATAACTTCCGAAAATATTATCGCACAAACATGATTTTTACATCAATTTAAGATTAAAAAATTAGCTTTCTAATGGTACCAATGTTATAATATATAACTTAAGGCTTCTATTTTTAACGAATTTTTAAAGAAATATTTTGACCATGTTTTTTTTGAGCACGTGACTGGATAAAATAAAAGAAAACAATGCCGGAAGTTCAAATGAAAAAACAACTATCATCGCAAATCAAATCTAAAGAAATGCAACTTTCAGCACGTGACTGGATAAAATAAAAGAAATATAAAATGTGATATTTCCTAAAAAAATAAATGCAAAGCAAAGGATTCTATGACCGTTTGCAATATCTATATCATTAATTCCATAAATTATCTTTATTTACAGTAAACCTGATTGAATTTAGACAGGATATGCATTGAAATCCCGACCTAGTGGCATATTTCTATAATCGTTTGCAATATCTGTATCATTAATTCAATAATGATATTTTCTAAAAAAATAAATGCAAAACCAAGGTATCTATAATCGTTTGCAACATCAAAATCCTTATTCAATATTTTTTTTTCCTTTTTCGCTAAAAAAAAACATATTTAATATTTAAAAAAAAATTATTTAATATTTTGGCAGCATCACGGAAAAAAAAAATTTTTAATTTCAGGCCAATCAATGCCCGGAATTACTTCAAGGCTAATGAATATGTGACTTAAATTTTAGAACGCATTACTCATGTTGAACCAGCTGGTCGCCAAAAGCGGCTAGTTGCGAATAAAACTAAAAGACTAGTTGCCATCGAGAAGGAAAACATTGGTATACCATCAGAAACATCTTGTTGATTCTCTACCAGTAATATAAGCCACGAATTCTGAAATATATTTTGTATAAATTACCAAATTAATCACAAGCTATCTTTTAACAATTTTCGCCTCAAAAGAGAAAGAAAAAAAAAGATTTTCTTAGTTTTATCGACAATCTAATTACCACACTTTTCTCCAGAAAATATCTCTACAGTAAAAAAAATATCAAAGGAAAAAAATTAAAAAATCTCGAATTTTTTCAATCTTACCACATCTGAAATAATTCCTTTATTAATTGGTAGAGACAAGTCTTCTGTTGGCGCCTTCTTTTTTCGCCATTTATTTGGTTCGAAAAAGTTATCATTGCTCTGTTTTCATGAAAGAGAAGTTTAAAAGCTTAGGTAATTGTTATGACACTTATTAGTTTTGTTTACACATACCTCTTTCCACTTGGGTAGGATTTAGTTGTTTTTTCCTTGCTTCTCAACTGGCTTATTTTCCTTTGTTTCTAAATTATTTACTAAGAACTCTGAAGAGTTGCGGTACATAATTAATTAACGTTAAATGGCACCTTTGAAAAAGTAATCTGTACAGACAGAATTGGGGAGAGAATTCCAAGAATTCTTTTTTTTCCCATCTTGTTACCTTTCTGTTGGGTGAATTTTTCAATTATGCATTATGGCCAAGATTATGATAAATGGAACAATTTTTATTCGTTATTTAAGAAGAAGATGCGTCTTCCTTACATTTATCAGAACCCAATGGTAATGTTGTTAAGCAATTATTTACAGAGGCAATTACTGCATGTGTTCCAGTTATTAGTAGATTGTTTGGTCTAAGCATTCAGCGAGTAAATTCTCGGAAATTATTAAAAATGATTTATAGCAGGTTTTGGAAATTTCAGTAAGGATATATTTTTCCTTTTGTTTTTTCTAAGATTTCTTCAGTGTTCTTAAGATATACGATTATGTTAAAAACACTGGTTATTTGTTACATTGTTATTTTTTGCAGCTCCGACTTTCCACTTTCAAAAATAGTTTATCTTTTCTTGGAAGTGGATGGCCTGGAATATAATCCATATTTTTACATATTTTCCGAATAAAATTTGTCTTTAATTTCAATTTTCTCAAATATTTAATTTTCATAAAAAATCTAAACTGTTTATATGATGTCTCAAAAACTAATAGAGATATTTACAAAAAAAAAAAAAAAAAAAAAAAAAATCGTAATGTACAAATCGTATGAGCAATGAAGGAACTAAAAGTTTTATTGTTAGTGAAATACTTTTTCATTTATATGCGTTTATAGAAAAATGAAGTTATGAATTTATGGGAAAATGCATACATACTTATATTTTTACCCATCACTTCTTTGCACCTCTAAATTTTTCTTAGATTTTGGGTTATTTCCTTCATCATTATATTCCATAATTTGAGTACAAAGAAAAATAGGATTGCCGCATTACCATTTTGTGCAGAGTGTTAATTGCTCAGTCGATCACAGCAAATCCTGTCGATACTGCTACGTTCAGTGGTGGTGGGGTGGTCGGCTGTATGCAAGAAGAACAAGTATTAATCGTTGTCGTTAAATTTCATTAAAATTTACTACACATTTTCCTATTTCTCAAAATATATCACATTCTCAAATAATTTTGCTTTATTTATAGTATTTTTTATAATAAATGACAATACATTTAAAATCCATAGTTTTAGTTAATTTCTAAAAAATTCAATTTTTCAAAGTTTTTTCCTTTGAACGTAGTCGAATACCTTAAATTATAAATGCATTTATTTTAATGTAGATTTTTACTTTCGGCACAAAATGAAATATTTTATGTTTCCTCACCTGGATATTTGTTTTGTTTTCTGAGGTGATTTTAACTCTGCTCAACCGTTGCATTAGTTGACTAAATAAAAGCATCCATATAATTGACTATGAGACAAAGAACATTAAAAACAATGCTTTTAACACATTGTCAAGTAGATAGAACTCAAGAAGAAACAGGAAGTAGAAAGTCCAGAGCACTTATTTGGTAAATGAGAGAAAGGTCCAGAATCTTAAGGAACGGGAAATCAAGAAAAAATGCTTGAACAAATGTTAAGTCTACTAGGATTCGAACACATGATCTCCTGACTATGAGTCCAGCTTCATTAACATTCAGCTTTGCAGACTCGACATTGTTTCGATTCAATGCAGCAATATTTGCAATACTATTTATAAAACTTAATATATTGACTTTTCAATAATAATTTAATAATTAAATAGCTTATTAATTATTATTTGATATTTTTTTGTTAATATTAATTTTTAATAAGCACTTTTCGGCGATTATAAAGAGCTTAGTTTTGCAAAATGACGGAAAAAAGTCAATTTCTGAATCTCCATTTTCGAATATAAGACATAATGCCACATGTCATCAGATATCAAATTATACATGGTCTTCTGTGAAATCATAACGAATTTCCTTCTGTGATTAACTGATATTCCCAAATTTCACAGGTGTTTAATGTACAAGTTGTTTATAAATGACTACCTCTACTTTTTAGGGTTAGTAAAAGAATGCAAAAGAAAGTTGTTCAGCAGAAATTACAATAACAGGTAGAAGTATTAATTTAATTCAATTATAAGGATTCTGTAATAACTGTGCAAGCCAGACAGGAAGACTTTCACATTTTTTTTCTAGATTTTTTTAAATTGATGATATATGTTGTGTTAGTGAATAAGTTTCGTAGCGTTTTTATCAAAGATTTTTTATTTAAAGAAAATCATTAGTAATAAAAATCATTTAATCGATTTCTATATTCACCGTTACTGTTTACGACTTCCTACCTCTAATCGATCAATTTGTAGATGGTGTTCCCTAAAAATCGTCCAATCTGGTATCGAAGAAGTTGTTAAGATAGTTTTAAGGTCCACTTTATTGTTGAAGGTAATGCCCGTTTTATGGTTTTCGACAAGGAGTGGAAAAGATGGTAATCTGTAAGTGCAATGTCCGGGGAATACGGCGGATGCCGAAGGACCTCCCATTCGAGCGCTTGAAGTGTGGCTTTGACGGCATGTGTAGTATGGGACTTGGCGGTTTCTTGAAGGAGTGTGGTTTGACTTTGTCGATGGGGACTTTTCATTCTCAATTGCCTCTTTCATGCGGTTTAGCTTTTTTTTAAAATTATGACCGTGGCATTCCTTTCGAGCTTTCCCAGTACATCATGCCCTCAGAGTCCAACTAAATGCTTATCATAGTCTTCTTTGTATAACTGAAGAAAAATGTGTAGATATTAAATTTAGTAAAATTGTATATGGAATAACTTTTTAATGCCATGCTACTTACTAGATAACTATTACTAACTACAAAGTACTAACTTTCTTATTTTTACTTTCTCTTAAAGAAAATGTCTTAAAACTTATATTTTTATATAATTTATCTTTTCATTATATGACCTTGATACACATATTTTACGCAATGATATTTTTGAAGCTATAAGGAAAAAGTGTTGAAATCTCAATTTTTAATAAGCTAATTAATTTTTTAAATATCGATTCTACTGTAACTACTATTTTTCCAAACATATATGCTTCGAATTTCGTAGTTTTAGATCAAGTGATTGAGTTTGCATAGTACCGAGATAGGCACCTACCCGTAACCATAAGCCTATACATGTATATTCTCTTTCATTATTAACAGAAGAAAGCAAACTAATGCTTATAAGTGTGTTAAGGTGCGCAGTTTCTTAAAGAATCTTTCAGATCATTATTTAATTGAAATTACCATCTATATATCCATCTATATGCATATTTGTAGGAATACTTATGTGCAAAAATGTATTCAGAAACAGGAAATAAAATTACTTTAAAAAAATACTATAATAATTCAAATCTAAAATTTGGTTAACGATACATGTATAAAAGTCATTTGCAGTCCTTACGGTATCTGACTACGTTCGAAGGAAATTTAAAAAAAAACTATCTAAAATTATGGTTTTCAGATGTATTGTCAATTATAATACAAAATACTATAAATACAAAAAACATATTAAAAAAATATTATATTTTGAGAAATAGGAAAAGTTGCTACGAATTTTAATGAAATTTGAACCCAAACGGTTGACACTCTACAGAAAAGGGTGCTGCAGTAATCCTATTTTTCTTTGTACCCAAGTTATTGAATATAATGACGAATGAAATGAACCAAAATATAAGAAAAATATTGAGATGCAGATAGGTGATGGGTAAAAATATACGTACAAATGCATTTTTTTCCCATCGATTCACAACCTAAAATGCACAAATTTTCTAAAAGCATTTATAAATGAAAAAGTATTTCACCAACAATCAAACTTTTTGTTCCTTTCATTGACCTTATAATTTAAAACACGCGCTGGAATTTTCATGTAAATACCTGTTAGTTCTTGAGATATCAAGTTAACGGTGGAGAATTTTTATGAAAATTGAAGACAAATTTTAGCTGAAAAATATCTTTTGTTTAAAATTGACCTGGTTGATAGGTCATACCTTCCATTTCATAGAAAAGATGAACTGTTTTGGAAAGAGGAAAGTTCTGAACTACAAGAAATTAAAAAAAATCGTCGATATAATCGATAACCCGTGTTTTAAACATAGTCGGATACCTTAATATTAAAGTATCAAATGGGAAAATATATTTATCATATGGTGAATGGGAAAAGTGTCTGGTGCCTCTTTAAGCTGATGAGGATATCATGTCCGTGTTTCCTTGAAAATGTGGTGCAGTAGTGTCTGAGGGTAAAGACCCCTGAGCACCCAGAGTGCAGAAGTCTGACTTCTAGCTCGAATGAAGTTGACACACATTCGCTTGCACAACCCCTTTTTACAGGAGGCTCATTCACGTATCTCACAGATAGAACAACCAGAACAACCATGCCCTAACCGGGACACGAACGCTATAAATCTATGCCAGGACGCCTACCTTGAAGTTGATGCATCTTTCATGTAGAACCTAAATCTTAGTTTAGTTATATTAACGTTCTCCTTTTGAAGCAATGCGAGGACTTTTTGGGATGGACCTCGTCATTTTGAACCAAGGTCAGGTGACGAGGACGACACCTGAACTGGCACCTCCTCTCCACACTACGCCACAAAAGCTGGAGGACGTTTGACCTGACAGACTTAACGTGCAAGAGACCTGATCACAGTTCTTCAGTGAAATAGAGTGTCGAACCTGAAACCCTGCTGTTCTGAAGCCGAGATCTTACCACCAGGCTACCGCGACCCTAAACCTAAAGAGTAGTAGAAATGTGAAGAATTTAAATAGAACTATAATAATACTAATGACCTGCCAGTTTTTTTTTCTATGTGTATGCATGTAGGATTTTTCATCTTGGCAGCGTTTACCAGTTTTACTTCATTTTACCAATGAGCGATACATTAAATATAGATTACAGTTTCAAAAAAAATCAATCCCTAATACTTTGAAAAAGAATAATAATTTTATATCAAGTATACGGATAATGGAAATTACCATGAAGAAATAATTGAATTTAGCTGACATTTAATTTAACCGACAAGCAATTTAAGCAATTTAACTGACAAAAGAATTGAAATAGTATCAATAATAAATCAAAGTGACAGAATGATAAAAAAATGAGGAAGCAAAACAAGTGTCTTTTTTTAACGACAAGACAGCATATGTGATGAACTGTCTTCTGCACGCGATGTATCTGCAACTGTAGGCCATAATGCACTTTGAAATAAGTAAAAAAGGATGGAAATATGAATTTTTTCATTGCCGAAACATTATATCCAACTAAAATAGCATTATTAAATGTATTGTTCAATGAATTCAATGTTTTTAAAGCCTACAGGAAAAATATATTTTAAGGTATCCGACTACATTAAAAACACTTTTTATTGACAACATTGGCACTTTTTTTATTGTTATTTCTTGTAGTTCAGACTTTCCTCTTTCCAAAACAGTTTATTTTTACTAAGAAAAAAAGACATGACCTATAATCCAAGGGCACAGATTTTTTCAGCTAAAATTTGTCTTTAATTTCAGATTTCTCGAAACTTTAATCTTTCATAAAAAATCTGCACCGTTAACATGATATCCCCAAAACTAATAGATTTATTTACATAAACATTTCATCTTGCGTTTTAAATAATATGGACAATGTAACGAACCAAAAGTTTTATTGTTGGCGAAATACGTTTTCATTTATAGCCTTTTTTAGAAAAAAGGTTGTATATTTATGGAAAAAATGCATATACACGTATATTTTTGCCCATAAGTTTTTTGCATTTCAAACTTTTTTTTAGATTATGGTTCGTTTCATTCATCACTGTATTCCATAACCTTTGTGCAAAGAAAAATAGGATTACTGCATTACTCTTTTGTGATTAGCGAGTCTTTTGATAGCTATTTAAATTCTTTTTTTTTAAATTGCAATTGTAAGCTTTTCACCGGTGTAACGCCACTTTCGGAACACACCTAAATCAGAATATATCATCAGAATACATCAGAATCAGAATATTTGACATATATTTTCATTTAATCCTTATATATAAAGAATTCTTAACATTTAATGATTACTTTATAAAAATGCTTAATAGGATCTATCATCCCATTAGGATCATGTTTTCATTCAATTCTTCAGAACTAATCCTGTTGATATTATTTCGTTCACTGATGGCAATATGATTGGCTATACAGAAGAAAAAAATACATCAGATCTTATTCACTTAACTGTAAACCTCTTTTCACTATGAATGATCAATCCAATTTGAATTCACATTCATTTCTAAGAGAGTTGTCATTTGATTTGCGTATTTGGATGATTACTATTTGGGGAAATATTCTTATTATTTAATAATAAATGGTTTCCATCACAAAAATTGCTTTTTGGATCATAAAATTTATTTCAAAAAGAATGAGTGCCGTTCGTCTCTGAAAAAAACAATATTTATTCATTTCCAAGGGTGTACAAGTATCGTCAAATTGTTGAAGATTTTTTACGATTCTTTGTTGGTGATTAAATTAATTGTTGCCAACGGTCCTCGAAATTATAATGATACTTTTGAACTTCCGAATGACTTAAAAATCGCAAAACTATTGGTGATTTTTTAATGATTTCTTTTATTGACGATTTGGCGAAAATAATTCAAGTATCGCCAATGGTCCTCGGAATACAATGATACTTTTAAAATTCCGGATGAAGTAAAAATCGCCAAACTGTTGGTGAGTTTTTACGATTCTTTTGTTGCTGATTAGATTAATTGTTGTCAACGGTCCTCTGAAAAATAATAATACTTTTGAACTTCCGAATGACGTAAAAATCGCCAAACGGCTGGTGATTTTTCAATGATTTTTTTTTGTTAAAGATTTGGCGAAAATAATTTAACTTTCGCCAACGGCTTCCAGAAACATCTAGAGTATTCAAAAAACAATGCATTGAATATTGTCACGCAGATAGAACCCAAGAAGACACAGGAAATAGAGTTAAATCCATTTATTAGCTCAACTCTGAACTAAGAACTCTGTGACTTCAGCTAAGACAGTAAGAAAAGTCCAGAGCAGTTATCTAGCAAAGTAAAGAAAGGCCCAGGAATCTTCTGGAACACGAAATCAAGAAAAAATACTTAAACAAATTTTAAGTCTACTGGGATTCGAACACATGATCTCCTGACTTTGAGTCCAGCGTCATAACCATTCAGCTATGCAGACTCGGCAATGATTCGTTTCAATGCCGCAATATTATAAAGTGGGTCGCTAAAGATCGGGCTTCTAAAAAGTGGGTAACAATGCGTAAGCATTTGAGAAACTGTGTTTTATAATATCCAAACAGTATGGGGATTTCAGTGTTTAGTTAATTAACTTATTTTTAGAAATTAACAACGTTTAACAATTCGGTTTCTTTCCGAAATCTCGGATTCTTGCAATTTTGAAACATGGTTTTCTGTATTTAGTCTTTTTGTAGCGGAGAGAGGATCAACCAGGCATTATAGACTTTTTTCTTTTTTTTTGTATTTAAATACTGAAAATCGATAATTTCGATAATAAGTTTGCAAATCAGATTAAAGTTATTGATTTTTCATCCAGATTACAGATCAACAAGCATTCAACCATTGTTCTAGAGCAGAGGGCCCCAACCTTTTCTAGTGAATATTTCAATACCGCCCCCTTCCCACTCCAGAGAAGTAAGAGCCAACATAATGCGTTTTGAAAATAAGAATTAAATAAAAAAATTACTAATAGATGGAATATTGTTGGAATTGAACGCTACTGAATTTCTTCTTTATTTAGAAAAGAGGAATAAAAGGCTTAGCTTACCTGATATAAGGACAGACGGGGGTTTTGATGATAGGAAGTCATCCATACTATTGCTTTCTAAATAAACAAATTGACAGTTTCGGGGAACAATCAAAACGCATACTTTATTATATTAAAAAGTATTTTTATTAAAATTTAAAAACAATCGAATTCCAGTTTTGGCGCATGCAGTCACAATGCCGTATATACTATAGAGGTATCTCTTTCTCTCAACAGTGAAGTCTCATATCGAAATATGTAAATTTTCGCACACGTGATATCATTGAATTATCAGTGGGATTTTAAAGTCTTTTTGGACTACATTTGGTTGATCTTCTCCGTGCCATATCAACACCTCCTAATTTTCTCTGGGTCTTTAACCTCCCCCCTGAAAGCCACAAACGCCCACAAGGGGGCGTTATCGCTCACTTTGGGAACCTATGTTCTAATGTCTCAAAACAGCCCTCATTCAAATTTACAATTTTGATTATAAATAATTTCAATAATTCAATAATTTCCGTGAATAATTTCAACAGCTTCTTGACTTTTTAAGTAATCGAATTCATATTCAATTGAAACGAGAAACACATAGAATTCTAAGTATTCTATTTATTCATGAATTTGATAGGATCTTAAAATTTTGGTGAAAAAAGGAAGGCCCACTGTCAGTTTCGGGCTCGAGATCCAATTTGTGCCCCTCAGTGGTAAGGTCTCGGCTTCGGAACCGGAGGGTTGCTGGTTCGAGGTCCAATTTCATCGAAAGGTCTAGTGCATGTTAAATCCGTCGGGGCCAAACTTCCTAACTCTGGTATGGTGTGGAAGTTTGGAGAGTGGATGCCAGCTCAGGTGTCGTCCTCGTCATCTGACCGCGGTTCAAAATTACAAGGTCTGATCCAAAATAGCCCTAGTTTTGTTTTAAAACGGTACGTTAATATAACTAATCTAAACTAAACACTAATAAATGTGTTCACTCGCTTCATCCCATATAAAATTTTGCTCCACAAATGTCACTAGTGTTCAGGTGTTTATTTTTAGAGTCCCAAAAATGAGAGTTGTGTGTTTCACAGAACAGTAATAAAAGGCGGTTTTTCGAAATTATTTCAAAATGCTGGGTAAGAATAACTATGAGATATCGACTTTTGAATTGTTGTTCTGACTCTAGTAACACACAAATATTGTATGACATTTATCAATATTCTCAATACTGTTTGATATTGTGGATATTAGTTTAGTTTAATTTAGTTATATTATAGTCCCGTTTTATATTATTTCCCATTACTTTTTGAAAATATTTAAAAACTATACATAACATTGATTTAGTTTTATTATATTAACGTCCCGTTTAAAGGCAACACGAGGGCTGTTTTGGGACGGACCTCGTCATTTTGAACCACGGTCAGATGACAAGGACGGCACCTGAACTGGCACCCCCCCTCACCATACCAATGGGAGGACGTTTGGCCTGACGGATTTAACGTGCAAGAGACCCCCTCACACGACAGTTCTTCGGTGGAATCGAGTCTCGAACCTGAAACCCTTCGTTTCCGAAGCCGAGACCTTACCACCATGGGTCTAATATTGTGGAATATTGTTTAATATCATATAAGCCAGCTCAGGTGTCGTCCTCGTCACCTGACCATGGTTCGAAATGACGAAATGACGAAGTCCATCCCAAAGTATCCCTAATGTTGCTTCAAAATGGGATGTTCATATAACTAAATTAAACAAAAACTATACGATGTCTAATTCCACCGAAAAATCAGCTGTGTAAGCGGCTATGGTGAACGTCAACACTCTCTGATTTGGTTACAGCCACGGTGGCCTGATGGTAAAATCTCTGCTTCAAAACCGTGGGGTTTCAGGTTCTTGACCTGATTCTACCGAAGAATTATCATGTAAGGGGATTATATCCATCAGGCCCAACATCTTCCCGCTGATGTGGTGTGTAAGTTTGGAGAGGTTGATGCCAGTTCAGATGTCGTCTTTGTCATCTGACCTTGGTTTAAAATAATGAGGTTCGACTCAAAATAGCCCTAATGTTGCTTCAAAATGAGACCTTAATCTAACCAAACTAAGCTTGAAAATAAAATAAAAAAATTTCTCTGTTTTAATAATTTTTCATTTTATGTATTGAACAAAAGAAAGTATTATTTTTCAGATTTAGTTTAAGGTATCCAATTACGTTCGAAGGCAAAATTTTGAAAAATTGGATTTTTTAAAAACTATTTGAAATTACGGGTTTTAGATGTATTTCCAATTATAATACAAAATACTATGAATACCACAAAATTGTTCGAAAATGTGATATATTTTGATAAATAGAATAATGTGTAGCAAATTTTAATTCAATTTAACCAAAATGGTTAACACTTCACACATAATTGTGAAGCAGCAATCCTATTTTCCTTTGTACACAAGTTATAGAATGTAATGATGATCGAAAGGAACCAAAATCGAAGAAAAATCATGAGATGCCAAGAAGTAATGGATAAAAATATACGTATATATGCATTTTCGCCATGAATTCACATATTAAATTTTCTAGAAACGCCTATAAAGGAAAAAAAAAAACATTTGACCAACACTAAAACTGTTTGTTAATTTCATTGCCCATATTATTTAAAAGAGACGCTGAAATTTTCATGGAAATACGTCCATTAATTTTTGATATATCATGTTAACGGTGGAGAGTTTTCATGAAAAAGAAAGTTTTGGGAAAATGGAAGTCAAAGTCAAATTTGAACTGAAAAAATATGCGACCCTAGATGATAGTTCATGCCTTCCTTTTCCCAGAAAAGTTAAACCTAAACAACTAGAACTAACAATATTAAAATAATCGCTAATGTGGTCGATAAGCAGCATTTTTAAGGTAGTCGGATACTTTAATAAAATTAATTGGATATCCTACTATTAAAAATGTCCACAAGTCTTTCTCCGAGCCAGACTGATTTCGAATTCAGCCATCTTAAGAACACTCAGTTCGAACAAGCAGAGGTTAAAACCCCCTTAATATCGTTGTCAGAATCACGGGAACTTCATAGTGATATATGGATCGGCAGTGCCTCTTAGATTTCCAACATTATCACCAGCTGTTAGAAGAAACTCCACTACAAAAACCGATGCCATGACTTGGTCATGATTTTTTTTTGTATCCTTTTTTTTCTTATTGCTTACTCTCTTCTCTGTACCGTTTACTCGACCCAGTTTCTTTTTTTTTCTTTTTTTTTGTTCCATGAGGAGGCTCAAGGGTGGAGGTTATTACGAATGTTCTTTTTTTTTTCTTCCTTCCTTAAAGAGTCAGACTTACGAGCATGAGCAGCGGAATTATCTTTCGTTGATTCCAGCCTTATTTCCCTGAGGAAGTCTACTTTCCCCTCGGTCTTAGTTTCTTCGAAAAAAAAATATAAAAAAGGGGTTGTATGCGAAGGCGGACGAACGGTTCCTTAAATGGAATGTTTTTTTTATAGTTTTATTTTTCAATCTTGGTGGACTAAATGAAAACCAAGGGCGAAATGGGATTCAGTAATTGAGCATGTAAATATTAAGGCGGTGAAAGGAAACGTAATTTCTGAAAGACTTAGAAAAGAATCACTGTTTTGTAAACATGGATTCTGAATGCGGATTCAACAGATAATGGAATAAAAGTTTTGAAAATTAATTTGTTAAAAGGTTAAAAGTTTTTATTGATAGGGATCATTGAAGTAGATTAGTGGTTAAAAAAATTGAGCCTTTGTTGTAAGTCCTTAAAATTGATATCGGGTGGGTCTAAGACCACTTGGTCATACCAAGCCCGAATGAGATTTAGCACTTTCAAATGAAGGCCAAGGTGCGCACCTTTCGTTGTGAACGAGCACCGTTCAGGTGAAAAGGCGACATTTGCTGGAGCACACACGAAACAACCCTTTTTAGGGGGGCAGTCGAACTCATTCATCCACCCTGAAGTCTGTACTTAGATCCAAATCAGAGACCGACTCAGTACCCACAGAGGTTTCATTTATGATGGGAACTTGGAGGACTTTGCAGTCTTGACCTATCTAATGTGCCCCCGCTGCCATGAGCCAACACGTCGGTCTTTGGCCGAGACGAGGACAGAACTCGCGACCTTTCGGTAATGAGACGGACACTCTATCAACCAGGTGACCGTGGCTCTTTTTAAATTGATATAATATTTGTAAGAAGTGTAATATTTCATCATCAGTGCTAAGGAATGAATTGAATTTCTTTTGTTATTTAAAAGAGAGATTGAAATTGAATTCATTTGAATAATTGAAAAAAAAAAAACAGTTCTCCCACAAAGTTTCTGGCATATTCTCTGATAAATGTGAGGCCATGGTGGCCTGGTGGTTAAGTCTCGGCTTCGGAACCTGAGGGTTGCAGACTCGAGGCCCGATTCCATGAAAGAAATATTTACTCTTTATCAGAAAATATTTACTTTTTTATCAGCGTTAGCTGAAAAAAAAGTTGATCCAATTTTGTTTTAATAGAATTTATAGAAAACCAACCAAGAAAGACTGAAATGAATGCTACGGTTCGGCCATGCATTTCTTTCTGGAAACTTTCTGGTGTTGCGTAAAACATTCCACGTTTCTTTCATTTCCTAATTAAACGTTTAAATAAATGTTACTTATTCTTTTATCGGCTCTGTCTGAAATAAAAATTTCATAAAATGTTTTTGAATAGAAGCTATATAAAACCAACCAAGAAAGACTGAAATGAATGCTACAATTTTGCCATGCATTTCGTTCTGGAAACTTTCCGGTGCGGCGTAAAACACTTCCCCGTTTCTTATATCTCCTAATTAAACGTTTAAATAAATAAATTCCTAATTAAACGTTAACGTTTAAATAAATTTACTCTTTTATGGACTTTAACTTAAATAAAAATTTGATCAAAATTTTTTTCAATAGAATTTATGGAAAACCAACCAAGAAACACCGAAATGAATGCTACGGTTCTGCCATGCATTTCGTTCTAGAAACTTTCTGGTGCTGAGTAAAACATTCCCCGTTTCTTATATTTCCTAATTAAACGTTTAAATAAGCCTTACTTACTCTTTTACCGACTTTAGCTGAAATAGAAATTTGATAAAAAAAATTTCAATAGAATTTATAGAAAACCAACCAAGACTGAAATGAATGCTACAGTTCTGCCATGCATTTCGTTCTGGAAACTTTCTGGTGCTGCATAAATGATTCCCCATTTCTTATCTTTCCCATTTAAACGTTTAAATTAACCTTACTTACTCTTTATTAGCTTTAGCTTAAATAAAAATTTCATCCAATTTTGTTTTAACAGAATTTATAGAAAACCAGCCAAAGAAGATTGAAATAATGCTATACTCCTGCCATGCATTTCATTCTGGAAACTTTCTGGTGCTGGGTAAAACATTAGCCGTTTCTTATATTTCCTAATGAAATGTTTAAATAAACCTTACTTTCTGTTTCAACAGCTTTACCACGAAAAAAAAATGATCACATTTTTTCAATAGAATTTATAGAAAACCAACCAAGAAAGATTCAAACGAATGTTCCGGTTTTGCCATGCATTTCGTTCTGGAAACTTTCCGGTGCTGCGTAAAACATTCCCCGTTTCTTATCTTTCCCAATTAAACGTTTATCATATAAATTGCCCAGATCGAAGCGGTGCTGGAAACTTCCTTTTGTACCAGAAGCGTTTTAAGACGAGAGAGAGAGAGAGAGAGAGCCCAAGAATTGCGGAAAAGTTATCACTTGAAAAGAAGGGAGGGGTGCATTTCCCCCCCCCCTCTCGTCGTAATTTATTCATGCGCGCTGCTTCGCTGAGACGAGATAGTAGCCGAGTATAAAGAATGTTTCACCCTTTTGAATCGAAAGCACATCTCTTTTAAACTTCGTCGCCGCTCGTTAGATTTTGTTTACTTCTTAGGGTCACAAAGAATGCTTAGAGTGAATATCTAAATCTTTCAAATGGTTCACTGATCTGAGAGGAGAATCTATTTATTACGCAGAATAAGTTGGCCTTAAAAGAAAGAACGTTAAAGCAGGAAGAAGGGTGCGAAGAGTTACAGTATCGGGAAGGGGGGAGGGTAAATGAATGCTTTTAGCACTTGCGAGATTTAAGAAAGGGAAAACTATTAAGTAAATTAAAGAAGATAGAATTCAGTGTTATCGGGGAAAAAGTTTCTTTGAAATAGTGCTTCTTCTTTTAGGGTTGGGTTCATTCATTAAATCTGGTTTCTTTGTGCTTAAAATCAGATAATTATTTCGCTAGTTATACTTTTTTTGGAGAACAATGCATGGATTAGTGTAATAAGAATATTAATAAAAGATAGTTATTTGTTGTGATGATGTCGTGTCCGTGTTTTCACGGAAAGGGGGTGCATTAGCTTCTGAGAGTAAAGATCCCTGAGCACCCAGAGGACAGAAGTTTGATTTCTAGCTCATATGAAGATGACACACACAGTCGCTTGCACAACCCCTTTTTACAGAGGGGGGGGGCATTCACACTACTCGCAGTTAAGGCCTTATCACACGGTGAAATTTCGTCAGCACTTTTCCGTTTCTACCCTCGAAAACCAGTCAAGCAAGTTTCATAATCGACATCTTTTTCTAACCAGCTGAAAATGTCGTCGAAAATATTGTCCGCAAACGAAATTCAACCAATCATGTGGAACTTTGAAGTGACTTCATTTTCGTTGTCGTTTGCTAACGGAAAGTGCCGAAGATATTTTGCCGTGTGATAAGGCCTTTAGAACACACAGAATAACAACTATGCCAGAACCGGGACGCCAAGATCACGGGGAAGACACGCTACTCCTATGCCAGGAAGCCGACATTATTTGTTTAATTATGTTATAACATAATAATTAATTAAAAAAACAGTGAATTTGAGGAAAAATATGTCATTTATAAACTAGAAAATCTATTGTAAAGTATAATTAATGTTATGTATAATTTTTAAATATTTTCAAAAAGTAATGAAAGATAAAATCATTTTTTTCCAATGTAGTGGTTAAGCTAAAGGACATCTCTAAACATTAATTTACAATAAAATATTGAATTCAGATTTCTTTTTTCAAAATTTTAACTCTTTATTTTCAAGAATAATTGATGTTTGCTAAGCCTTATACTGTCGAATATTTCAATTTTTAATTATACACTGATGGAAAAAAATCCCAACACAAGGAAGGAGCTGTGCTAGATAAACGAAATTTGGTAGGCGTGTTTATACATCTGAAAGATGACGTCGATTCAAATTTCGAGCTACGCGAGTAAGTGTGGCGCTAGTAGCGACACTATGAACATGAAAATGAGGTTTGCTTTAAATAAGCGCTGTAAGGTTCGTGATCTTTATTTACTGTTGAGATTTGACTTAGTGGGTTAATGTTAGTCAAGGATGCCTCTGAAAAGACGAAGAAGCCATTATCAACAGCTTACTGAGTTTGAACGAGGTCGTGTTGTAGGGCTAAGAGAAGGTGGGTTTTCTTTCCGCGATATTGCTGAAAGACTTAGCAGGAATGTATCCACTGTGCATGAGTATTGGCGGCAGTGGTAAAGGGAAGCCTCAAGAAGACCAAGTTCCGGGCGGCCACGTGGTACTACTGAGGGAAGACCGTCGTATTCGGCGTATGGCTGTGGCTAATCGTACTGCGTCTGCAGCTGAAATTCAAGGTGAAGTTGGCACCACAGTGCACAACGAACTGTTACAATTCGGTTACTTCAAGGACAGCTCCGAGCCAGACGCCCTGTACAGTGCATTCCACTGACTCTAAACCACTGCCGTTTGCGACGTGAGTGATGTCAAGCTAGAGCTCATTGGAGGATGGAGTGGAGATCTATTGTGTTTTCTGATGAAAGCCGGTTCTGCCTTGGTCGCAGTGATAGCCGTTTGTTGGTTAGAAGGAGGCCAGATGAATGCCTGCTAGTGACCTGTCTGCGGTCTAGTCACACAGGGCTTACTCCTGCAGTTATGGTTTGGGGAGCAATTTCGTATGACAGCAGGAGCACTCTCGTGGTTATCCCACGCACCCTGACTGCAAATTTGTACGTCAGTCTAGTGATACAACCTTTTGTGCTGCCATTCATGAACAGCATTAAAGGGGGTGTTTTCCAACAGGATAACGCTCGCCCTCATACCGCTGTTGTAACCCAACATGCTCTACAGAGTGTCGACATGTTGCCTTGGCCTGCTAGATCACCAGATCTTTCTCCAATCGAGCACATATCGGACATCATTGGACAACAACACCAGCGTCATCCACAACCAGCATTAACTCTCCCTGTATTGACCGCCCAAGTGCAACAGGCATGGAACTCCATCCCACAAACTGATATCCGACACCTGTACGACACAATGCATGCATGTTTGCATGCTTGCATTCAAAATTCTAGTGGGTACACCCGTTACTAATGTACCAACATTTCACATTTGAAATGGCTCTTCTCGGCAATCTCTCTACCTGTGATTTTGAAACTTTAATCAATTAAATATGTTACCTAGACAAATGTATTCGAAAAATTTCATTAATGTACAATAATTTTTTCTTGGTGTTGGGATTTTTTTTCCATCAGTGTATTTTCAATAAATATTTAGCAATATTCAGAATTATTTTCATAAAGGAAGAAAATAAGAAAAATTAATGTATCCGACTACGTTAAAAGGAAAATTTTAAAAAAATTGCATTTCTAAAAAACTATTTAAAACTATGGTTTTTAGATGTATTGTTAATTATGATGCAAAATGCTGCAATTAGAACAAAATTATTTAAAAATAAAATATGTTTTGAGAAATAGGAAAATGTGTAGTAAATTCCAATGAAATTGAACCAAAATGGTTAACACTCTACATAAAACAGTAATGCCGCAATCCTATTTTTTTTCATACACAAGTTATAGAATGTAATGATGAATGAAATGAACCAAAATCTAAGAATCAATTTGAAATACAAAGAAGTTATGGGTAGAAACATACGCATATGTGCCTTTTTTCCATAAATTTTGAAAATTTTTCTGGAAACACCTATAAGTGCAAAAGTAATACCCCAACATTCAATCTTTTGGTTTATTTCATTGTCCATATTATTTAAAATACATGCTGAATTTTTGATGTGAATACCTCCATTAGTTTTTAAGATATCATGTAAACGGGAAGAATTTTTTGAACATTAAGGTTTTGAGAAATATGAAGTGAAAGTCCAATTTTAGCTCAAAAAATATGTGACCCTTATCAAGGCTTCCTTTTTTTAGAAAAGATAAACTGTTTAGAATAGAGGAAAGTCTGAACTACAAAAATAACAATTTTAAAAAAATTCACCAATATGACCGATAAACAATGAGTTTAACGTAGTCGGATACCTTAAGATTAAAACTGTGATAATAAATCATCTTTAACCAAAATTGCTTTTTATATGAATGCCAAAGTGAAAAACTCATTACATGCGGGCTAATATGCAGAAAAAGTATATAAAATGATAACATATAAAAAAAGTTATAAATTGAAAGCGACTTCTTCAGAATAACTTTCCTCCGATAGCAATATTTTGTAAAAAAAATTTACATCTACCATTTGCACAGTTCTTACTACTGAACTTGTTGCAGTATTTTGTGCTCTTCAGAAAGTTGTAGATTCCTATAGGCGTAAATTTGTTTTCTTATACAGACAGCATGAATGCTTTGGAGGTATTACCCCACCCTGGTAAAGGTGAAAGTACTATTTTGCTCGAACACACATACCACAACCCTTTTTAGGGGACAGTCTAACTCATCCATACACTCCTTCTTCCATCCATCTACAAGTCAGAATTTAGATCCAAATCAGTACCCCAGGAGGTATGGGAACTTGGAAGGCTTTGCTGTCACGACCTATCGAACTGCCATTCGTCAACACGCGGTCTTTTGCCGAGACGAGGACAGAACTCGCTATCTTCCGGTTGCGAAACATATGCTCTACCAACCAGGCTACAGCGGCTCTACGAAAATAGTGACCTTTATTGACGGTCTGATCAGTTGTAAAGAATTCACAAAACGCAAAACCATGACTATCAAGAAAACTGTTTACATTATCTCGATTATTGAGCAAATTTGACAATCCTTTTCAGTCTTGCCTTATTTTTCAAGCTTTTGTAATTTCTGTATAAAAGGCGTATATTCAAAATTTATCATTGGCAATAATAAATTTTCTAAAGGAAGCATCTCGAGAACGCTTCCCTTTAAACATTTGAGCACTAATGTTTTTTTTATTTGGAACAAATTCAAAGTTCTTCGAATAACACGACAAAAAACGCATTGAATTCTAAAAGGTTTATTAAAAATTAATTAACATAAACCAAACAATATAGAAATGTATCCAATTACGTCCTTTAAAGTCAAATAAAGATCCTCAGAAATAATTTCTTGGTCTTATTCATATCTTGATAATTAATTGAAATGATAGTCAAGTAGTTCGACAATCATTTACCATCTTTAAATGTTTCTTTAGTATGAATAAATTGCTTTTTCATCTCGTGGACAAATAGTCGACTAAAAAAACTTTTTACAACGTTTTAAATCGTTTTATACTGGAAATTGCATTATGAAATCAAAATTTATTGCATTATTTTTACTCCATAGCATTTATTATTTCGGAAATTGAACAAAGTGAATTCTTATCTTATTAAAATCAAATTTATATTTGGACGATAAAATGATATAAATTACAAAGAGCTGCCAAAAATTTTTATATGTCATGTAAATGTACGATGGAAATTGCAGACGACATTCGTTACAGATGTATTTTAACTGAATTATTCCAAATATTTTTTATAATTGCTTTATCAATAAAATCCACTTTGACCATGCACATATTTTAATACATTAAAATGAAATTTTCTTTAAACTTTATTGACTGACTGTCTAGTCATTATTGATTTCTAGCCTTATACTATTTTTCTTAATAAATCTTATTATTCATGAATGGTAATGGAAATCTAAAGCTTTTTTACGAATGTACGGAAGGAAACTGAAATTAAATTAGTCATTTCAGTTGTAACTAGCTCTTAACTTGGTTGAACACACACACAGACACACAAACATACACACGCGCACACACATATATCTATCTCTCTCTATATATATACAGTGAAATCTCGTTACAACGAACTTCACGGGACCGTAAAATGTTTTCGTTATAACGGATATTTCGTTGAAACGGAATTTTCAAAATTGAACATAAGAAACAATTAGATTAAGAAATTATCAAAACCAACCTTGAAAAACTGCTTTTCAAGAACGTGGATGCTACTAACATCTAAAATATGAAAAAAAAGTGACTTACCTCTAGGGAAGCAATCATCTTTAAAAAACAGATTGCAAAGAAATACAAATTTTATTTTAGAAAGTCCAGGATCTTTTTCTGTACAAGTTTAGTCGTCACATTAGAAACTAAGTAGTTTTGAAGAAGGTGAATGCTTGAAAAAATCAAGTCCGGCACATTACTTTGTGAATTAATAAATGATCGCAATGTTTCCAAACTCGCTAACGCTTCTGTTGAAGTAACAATTGGCGCATTGTCTTCTACCACAGTTTCTTCATTTTCACTGCTTTCGTCATCAGCATCACTCCTGTCGTCTTTAATGGATTGAACGATGTCTTCTTCTGTCAGTTCATAACATGTTAGGACGTTGTCATCTGCATCGAGATAATCATTCAAATCAACCTCATCTAAAATCGAAGTTTCCTTTTTTGTGGCGCTCCAAATTTCTTCTAACTCCGATTGCTGAGTTTCGTTTGGATTCTCTTCTAAATCAGCATCCTCTGGAGTTGAATCATCGTCTACTGTATGGGTTGAATGTTTCCAACAGTTGCCTATTGTGGATTGACTGATGTCATCCCAAGATCCACATATCCATTCAATAGCTTCCTTAACGTTGCATTTTTTATCCACGTTTTTCTCCAAATCGCACAAAATTTGAAGTAGTAAAAAGATTCTGTAGCGGGATTTTACTGCTCGGATGATACCTTGGTCAAGAAGTTGAAGCTTTGATGTGCAATTAGGCGGAAAATATTCCACATGGATGTTATCCAAATTTGGTGGATTATTATGGGGAGTACAGTTGTCAATGAGAAGAAGGATTTTCGTCCTCTACTTTTTCATATCTTAATCAAAATCGATGAGCCATTCATTTAAAATAGATTGCGTCATCCATGCTTTTCTGTTTGATTTGTAAATGCATGGTAATGATTTACAGTTTTTAAAACATCGAGGTTTTGCGGATTTGCCAATGATGAGAACTTTTCGCTTCTCTGTTCCGGATTTGTTACAGCAAAAGAGGGCAGTGATTCGTTGCTTCTAAGCCTTCCCACCAACACATTTGTTACTTTTTAAGGCCAAGGTTTTTCTCGGCTGAAGCTAAAAAAAAAAACTCCAGCTTCATCAGCATTGAACACATCATTTGGGCTGTATTTTTTGATGAGGGCTGCCACTTCTCCTTTTCTCCATTCGTTGACCGATTCCATCGGCGAGTCATTCCTCCCCAGATATGGATTTCATAACCACTCCGTACCGCTCTCGAAAGCGAATCAACCTTCCAAAACTAGCAATGAAGTTTTCTACACCCAGCATCTTAGCAAATTCTAAGGCTTTTTCTCGGATTACATGGAACAGTGGAACATTTCTGGACCGAACATCTTGAAACCATTTGAAAACTGACTTATCAACATCTTCAAATTGGGCTTTACGCAACCTTTTTCTTTGAGGGCCAAGAACAGAAGTTTGCAGTTGCTTAAAAATGTTTTCACGATCTTTTAAAAAAATTGACAATGTTGATGAAGAAATGCCATGCTTTTTAGCCACCTCACCTTTTTTAATTCCATTGTCTACCTCGGATATGATGTTTTTCTTTTCTTCCAAAGAAAACTGTTTCCTTTTCACAGAAGGAGCCATCACTTATCGAGCTATAGAGTACGCAGAAACCTTACTTTTCGTAACACTTCTCACTCCCGTCTGACAATCTACACTACACGAAAGGCTAGAGGCTTTTTTTATTGAGAATGGATCCAATAATCATTCAGTTTTGTTTTCGTACCGCGATAATTTTTTGTTTACTTCTCGGAAAAATCTGTTTTTGTTTGTTAGTTACACTACCCGCCACTACACTACACTTTTATCACGCAGCTACGTACCCTTTCGACCCGGGGAGCAGTAAATCGCTGCACCTGCTTCGGGATATCTGTTTCCTCGGAGATGGTGTGGAACCTCGGAAATAATTTGAAATAAACTCGAAGAAGGTCTGAGTAGTTCGTTATAGCGAGATTTTCTTAGTTTGATAATTTCGTTATATCGAGATTCATTTAACATTGTTTTCGGTAGGGACTTCTGTAAATTTCGTTATAACGGAATTCGTTGTAACGAGGTTTTACTGTATATATATATATATATTGTTACGAATTTACGAACATGAAATTTTGCTTTCCCGCACTGAAAATGTCATCTTACAAAAGACTGATTTATAGTCATCTGTATTGAATAGTGCCTGGGTGTGACGTCAGAGGTTGCAAAGTTTGGCGACAAAATGGATAATCCCCGAAACATCGAGAATTTTCTCGATCCGTCCATTAGGAACCGAGATACATCCAGAATACTTCTGATTGGTCCAGAAGATTTCAGCCCCGCCTTCCGCTGATATATAAGGAACCATCTGAAGCTGAAGGTCTGGTATGGTGGAACTAAGAAAACCTGAATAGAAAGGTCTTGAGCACAGTAGTCACCGTGAGAATACCGAAGTATCAACGGAGTGTTGGCTCTCTGAGTGCAGTTGTCGTGTCTTCTGTCGAAGTCTGTTGTTTGCATTGATCCTGAGCTGGGTATTCAAACGAGAAGACCTGATAGCTGCGGTGAGTAGACCTGAATTGAGAGGTATAGAATTAAAGAGTCTTGAGTGGAGGAGTCGCCGGTAGAATATCGAAGCAACGAAGGAGTGACGAATTGCTGTTTGGCGTATTCTGATGAGTCGTGTGTCGTAGCCCGTTGTGCTGTCGTCGGGAACGGAGTAATTCTGAAATGAGGAGTAGTCAGGTTGTGTGAAGTAGTGAGTCAGCAATGAGCTCAAGAAGAGACAGAGGAGTACTTTCAGCCTGTTCGGGAGAGACCTACATGAGCGTCGACAGAGTCCCTTAAAGATTTCCACTCCTCTTTATCCTGTCTGACCGCTTTGTGAACTGTGGTCTTTGTCACAACGGAACTTCTATGTGTGGACTACTGTTGTTATTGTGAGCTACTGTCTGCATAGAGTACAACTGCGTTTTGTCCAGTGTTTTCGTCTCGGCTGTATATAATTGCCTCCTGTACATAGCTGTGTTGTAAATATTTGTCATCTTTGTGTTGTCCTACTTACGTTCTCTCTCTCTCTCTCTCTCTCTCTCTCTCTATATATATATATATATATATATATATATATATATACATATATATACATGTAAGTACACTGAATAAACACATGTAGTCGACAGAAAAGATCGCAAAAACATGACGATGTGCATTGGTTTTAAATAAAAAGATATTCAATCATTACAATGAGACGTTTCGCAACGCGTATTACAGATTGTACCCATTTATTACCGTTACCATCAATTTAACATTCCTCATTATAGTGGTATGTATAGCGTAACATCGCATGTACACAGTTGAAGCCACCAACGATCCACTGGGTGACATATTTTTACTCCACCAAAGTATCCAGGCAGATCTCTCATATATACTACTTTAAACATTCCCACAGCCCAAAATCTTTGAGGATCAAATCTAGTGATTATGAGAGCCTCTCAAATTTACAATTTCGACTTATCTCTTCGACAACAACATAAGCCGCGGTAGCCTGGTTGGTAGAGTATCAGTTTAGTAAAAGAAAGGTAGCGAATTCTGTCCTCGTCTCGGTCAAAGACAGCAGAGTTGGCTAATGGCAGTTGGGGCACGTCCTCCAAGTTCTCATAACAAATGATACCTCTGGGGGTACTGAATCAGGAAGAAGTCTGTCTCTGATTTGGATCTAAATCCTGAAGAGCAGATGGATGAATGAGTGTATGAATGAGTTCAACCGCCCCCTAAAAAGGGTTGTGTCGTGTATGTTCGAGCAAAGTCGTCCTTTCAACTGAACGATGCTCGTTCACAACGAAAAGGCGCACACTTCTGCCTTCATTCGAAAGAGCATCCCTCATTCGGGCTTGGTATGACCAGGTGGCATTAGACCCACCACAAGAAAAACATAACTCCAAATATCCAATATTAATGCCTCAACTTTGCGCACATAAGCGGTTTTTACAATTTAAGCAAACATGCCCAGCTTATTGAATTAAGTGAATTGAAATGTAAATTGATGGGCACATAACGATTTTCAAAGTAATTATATTCATTTTAAATAATTTAACTGCATTGAAAATAAAACAATAATTTTGAAATGTAGGACATAAAGAAGTTTCAGTTGTAGAACCATAAACCACTTGGAAAATCATATCCCATTATTTAGCTATAATCTCAGTCAACTTATCTGAGTTTTCAAATTTTACATTAAAAAAAAACTTTACACTTCGTAACTTTTAATGAATACATGCAGTATTTTTACATACAGACTACACAACACCCATCCATCTGTCTAGACATTGATTTCATAATATTTATTCTGGAGTGTTTACATATTGGGAAACTAAATTTGTACTATCAAATGGAATCGAATATAAAATATATAAACGGAAATCAAACTCAAGAATGCAATAAAAATCTGATATCATAATCAATATAAGATATAGATTTCGATTATATTTAAAAGATTTTTCACAACTTCTTTTTTTTGAAATGCATTAAATATAGTTTAATTAAGATTATTTATTTAGTGTAGTTTATAATATTAAAAATGTCATTCATACTAGAAGTCGGTGCAACATTTTTAATTCATTCAAAAACTTCCGAAAAGAAATTATCGAAGAATTTTTTTCACTGTGTTCACGTTAAAGAAGCTTTGTGAATTTTTAAGTTTTTGGAAGCTGCTTTGATAAACTGAGTTAATTGGATGGCCACGAAATTAATAATGAATTTCTTAAAAGAAAGCCATTATTAATTTATAGCCTATCATTATATATTCAGTTTTATCAATGTGTTTGAAAAATATAAAAAATGTTCTTAAAAAGTTTCTTGGGAAAATTTCTAATAATATGGTAATGGAATTATAGTCTCTTTTATGCTATTCGTTAAGAAAAATTTAGTTTTAATTTATAGCGGTATGAATAAATTATGAAATTATTTTCGTTAGAAGCCTTTTTTTGCAAAATTTTTCCATGGATTACATGAAACATGTTTTGAATAAAATATTCAAAAACGCTGTGATATGCTTGATGAAAAAATATGTATCAAAGTTATCATAGAAAACGAAATTTTCTTTTTATAAAATTGGAAAAAAACTGTTTTCTATTTTACTACAAAAGTATTTTTAAATGCATGTATAAAATTTGTGAAGAAAATTAAATTTTGTTTCGGTATTAGACTATTTTGAGGAAGGCAAATTATAACCACAAAAATAAATGCATTACTTATGTGCATCTTATCATGTAAATATTGTTTTTTTAACGGTTCTTTTAAAAATAGAATTTTAACATCACATTCAACAAAATTAATCGTTTTTTTAATCATTAATAGATTTTGGACCCGATTTCTATTGTTAAACTTTACTTAATTACATTTACTACTTTTGTAATTTTATAATTACATTACAAATTAAACTTTAAATCTCGTAAATTAAAGATAAATGTCATTCTGATTGAAAAATGCGAAAATCATGTTTAAAAAATTCTAGAAAAAATATAAGCTTTAAAAAATAAACAATTTAGTTTTTAAGTGTTTAACGTTCTCTCACAAAATGAAAAATTATGCGAAATATCTCAAATTATTCCCAACTCCCTTGAAAATGATAAAAAAAATACTAAGTGAATATTTCAAACTCTCGTTAGAGTTTAAATAACTGTCATAACTATAAAATTGAAAGTATAAAAAATTGCTTACAATTTTACGTTTGAATAAAAGTTAATGGTGTTTGTTTCAACTTTAAATCAACACCCTCCACATCCAATAAAAAATTACACACACACACACACACACACACACACACACACACACACACACACACACACACACACACACACACACACACACACACACACACACACACACACACATATAATTTCTGATCAATATTAAAAAAATTGTCATACAGTATAACTTCGTGCAAAAAACACATTTTCCATCAAAATACCACTAATTATATTTAAGTAAACGATTATATTCGTGCACAGGACAGCAAGCATATCAGATCCATCTTCTCTGATTCTGTGTGCCAGGATCACATGTACCCACCAACCCCCCAAAAAACTTTAATTACACTATGACTCTTCAACATTTTTTTTTCTTTTTCTTTTTCGTGTTATAAATTGGAAATATATTCATTGATTTGTGGGAAAATTGCTTAATTCAATGCAACATACATATATTTATGTAAGTGCAATTTGACAAATGTATTTATTAATATAAACTTCATCCAAAAGTATTTTATAAGTCGTTTAAAAACGAGCATTTGAAATATATATTATAACAGTTTGATTCTGCATGCAATAATCATATAATTTCAGTGTGTGATATTTTGTAGTAATTCCATTTCAGATTAGCATCTTTATTAATGTAATAATCAAATTTAAAAGAAATTTTATAAGTTAATATACGCAACTTGAATTTGAAATGAAAATATGTATCTACTTAAACTTTAATCTGAGAATCGTGCTGTTTCGATCTTAGTCAAAAAAAGCACTTCATCAAATCACTGTTATCATTTTACAGGCAAACTTCAATAGTGTAAAGAAAAAGATGTCACGGAATATTTTTTATTCGATGAAAGAACATCAGAGTTTCTGAAAGATATTATAAAGCTCCTTTAATACTCTAGCGCTTGTTATTCTAAACCTTTTTTCAAAAATTCTAGAAAAGTATAAATTCTGTAAAATTAATTTGTGTGAAGTGACATTAAAATGATATTTATTTAAAATTTCTGAAATGCAAAACTTTGTAAAAAACGTTGCTGAAATGTTTAATTATTGAAATATTATTCATATTTATTATCTTGGACTTTAATCAAATTTTGAAAAATATTTCTTTGATTTAAAATTAGTTCTAGACGCACATTTTTTTGTTCATACATTTGATAATACGACATGGATAAGTTTCTTCTTCAAACTTTGAAATTGCACCTGGAAGAAAGTTTCTTCTTCATAATTTGAAATTACACCTGGAAGAAAGTTTCTTATTCATATTTGAAATTAGATCTGGAAGTAACTTTCTTCATAACATTTTGGAAATTACACTTGGAAGTAACTTTCTTCTTCATAATTTGAAATTACACCTGGAAGAAAGTTTCTTCTTTGTACTTTGAAATTACACCTGGAAGAAAGTTTTCTCTTAATACTTTGAAATTACACCTGGAAGAAAGTTTCTTATTCATATTTGAAATTAGACCTGGAAGTGAGTTTCTTTTTAGTATTTTGAAATTGCACCTGGAAGTAAGTTTCTTCTTCATAATTTGAAATTACACCTGGAAGAAAGTTTTCTCTTAATACTATGAAATCAGACCTTAAAAAAATTTCTTCGTCTTACTTTGAAACTGGACATGATAGTAAGTGTTTTCTTCGCACTTTGAAATTAGACCTGGAAGTAACTTTTTCCTTCATACTTTGATATTAGACCTGGAAGTTTCTTCTTCCTCTTTTGAATTTAGACCTGGAAGTAAGATTATCTTCATACTTTGAAATTAGACTTGTGAATAAGTTTTTTGCTCATATGATATTAGTAAATGTATAGAAAGGAAATGTTTGTTTGATCAGAAAATAACATTTTTGTCTATCTGACACAAAATTAAATCATTATTTATTCTTTGCATTAAGATATTAATCTATATAAATTACATTTTAAAAAATATATTTATTTATAATATTATTCCTCAAATAAATTTTCTTATTTAAACAAATTCGGAGCAACAGAATAAATTGTTTACTTAAACAACTAACAATTTAAATTAAAAGGGAAAATTCCTTACAAACCGCTTCCTTTTATTCAGTAACATTCATCTGAAAACATGCTGAATTCAGAAAAGCAGTAAACAACGCATGCGTTGTTAGGATTTGTTGTTTAACATTTTATTTACAAAAACAAATCTGCAAAGTGAGGGAAGCATTGAAACAAAAATAACAATTAAAAGCAGATAAAAAAAAAGGAAAAGAAAAAAGAATGGTGGGAAGTAGCAGAGAAGCATTAAGATAAATTCCTGTAAACAAAAACTTATATATACATTTTTAATATAATTTGCTGCTGGCGTCCTGGCATAGTGGTAGCGTGTCTTCCCCGTGATCTGGGCATACCTGTTTGGGCATGGTTGTTCTGTGTTTTATCTGTGAGATGCATGTATGAGCCCCCCTGTAAAAAGGGGTTGGGCAAGCGAATGTGTGTGTCACCTTCATTTGAGTTAGAAGTCAGACTTCTGCCCTCTGGGTGCTCAGAAGTCTTTATCCTCAGGAGCTACTGCATCGCCTTTCCGTGGAAACACGGACATGACATCATCATCAATATAATTTGATAACACCATTAATAAATAGATGCTTGATAAATGATCAAAAAATACCCCTCTCGCCATAAAACCTTTTTTTATTAAATATGAAATTTTAATAATATTATTATTATAATTTCATTACATTAATATAAATTCATAATTAATTATTATTATAAGTTATTTATTTACAATATTATTTTTATAAATATATATATAATTATATAATTTGTGTAAATTATATTAATATTAACATTATTAATAAAATTAATTTCATAATAATTATATTTTATATATAATTATTAGGAAATTCATGCATATTTTGATACAAGAGTTCTGATACATATCATTCTACAACTCATCCAAAAAAAGGAAGAAAAATATATCCCTTTAGATATGTTGAGCAACAATGTTTGTTTTACGATTTATGTCAAAATATCGCCATAAATATATCTCAGATATTTCTTGGATGTGATATGTTATTGTTATGTAACCAATTTAAATCCTGTAAAAAATTCATATCCCTAGGCGAGTCGTTGTTTCCGCTATCGACTTATTGGAATGGTTCGAAGAATTCGCATTCGGAGGTTGATTATACTTTAAAAATTGAGATTTTCTGCAGGACTACGAACAGCTTCTTGTGAGGTAGAAGAATAGGCGTCCCTCAGGGTTAAAAATGGAATACTGCAATTTTTAACCTATGTTATGCTTTAGATTTGATTCTTCTACTACTTCTTCTTTCTTTTTTTAATAACAGTGGAACAAAAAATATTTTCGTTTTTGAAATATGTTTATTTTTGGAAGAAATGTATTTATTTACACACGAAAAGATGGTGCAGTGAATTGTTTAAGTTTTTTCTACGATTCTATTTTGAAATCTAGTGGAAAAACGTCTTTTGGCATTGAATTCTGTTCTTGAAGTCTATTCAAAGTGTTGATGGATATGTCATGGTTTTTATTTCTTTTTTTACAGGAATATAATAATTCCAACAAAAATAAATCTCTGTCACTGCAAATTTATAAAAATTATGTTCCATATTTTTATTTCAATATCGTGATTTAAGGTATCCGTTTATGGTAAAAACACTGTTTATCGACCACATTGGCGATTTTTTTAAATTTTTTATTTCTTGTACTTTAGACTTTCCTTTTTCCAAAACAGTTTTTCTTTTCTAGGAAAAGAAAGGTCTGACCTATTATCTAGGTTCACATATTTTTTCAACTAAAATTTGTCTTTTTCTTCATTTTGCTCAAATATTTAATGTCCATAAAATTTCTCCACCGTTAACACGATATCTGATATATTATTAGAGGTATTTGTATGAATATTTCAAGGTGTGTTTTAAATAATATGAGCAATGAAACGAACCAAAAGTTTTATTGTTGGTGAAATACCTTTTCATTTGTAGGAGTTTTCAGAAAAATTAATTTTCGAAATTATGGAAAAAGCATATATACATATATTTGTATCTTAACTTCGTTGCATTTCAAATGTTTTCTTAGTTTTCGGTTCATTTCGTTCATCGCTATATTCTATAACTTGTGTGGAAAAGAAAAATAGGAATGCTTCATTACAATTCTCTGTAGAGTGTTAACCGTTTTGGTTCAATTTCATTAAAATTTACTACAAATTTTCTTATTTCTTAAAATGTATTATATTTCCATACAATTTGGTTGCATTTATAGTATTTATAATAGACAATACAACTAAAAATAATGAATATTTTTTTAAAAGTCCAATTTTTCAGAAATTGTCATTCGAACGTAGTCGGGTACCTTAAAATCTTTATGAGGAACTGTCCCATTTCATTACGTATATCGTAATAACCCGAATTAATGTCTTTTAAAACCCTTAATTTAACAAATTATGTTACCATCCATTTTTCAATTTCATTTTTGAACCAGTCGTTTAGTTTCCTTTGCAGAGTAATCCCAGGGAACCCAAGAAAAAAAAAGTAATTAACAAATATCTTAATTAATTTAATTATTAATTTGTCTTTATTTTTGATTTCTATTTTTATCTTATATTAACTTCATGTTATTTGGGTTACATTCTCCTTATTCTTTAGAATACCATCAGCAAAAATAGTCATATAATAAAGATATAAGCTAGATTTAATGGGACTTTTCAGTGCCCTCAGCAAATGAAAGGTTAAAGGCCTTCTGAATACTGCACTTATTCAGCATTTCAATTTTGCAATCTTAATTTCACTAAATTGAAGAAACCTTGATTTCTGTATTTAAGTGAATGAAGTAAAAAAATAACATATATAAAATAACAGATATATTCTTATATTTAAAGCATTTTAACGATCTTTTCGCGATTATTCTATTCACCATGAGTGTCTTGACTATCAATTTCTTAAAATGCAATAATAAGAAAACTAAGGTAGTTATTTAACAATTTTTAATATTTAGTAATAAATAAGATCGAAAATTTTAATACTCGTCATTCTGTTGGCCCAGAATTTCCCCGTAATATTTCACTCCAGCTTTAGAAATTTCCAAACTGTTGAAAATCACTCTCAAAGTTCCCTCAAAAGTAACATGTTTCAAATTAAATAAGCAATCAAATTGAAATTCCTCTATCTCGCCAATACATTCCTTGCTCATGATATACTTCGCTTTTGCAAACTTCGTTGCATTTTATCAATACACTGCATCCTTTCTTCTAAAAAATCAATTGCTATATGATATATAAGAAGATATATAAGAAGTTTATACATTATACATTTATGTAACTAATGTTTAATACAGTAGAGCATTCTATAGATTTTGTAATCTTATTTGAGTTCTATTAAGGTATACGACTACGTTAAAAACACTGATTATTGACCACATTGTCGATTATATTTTCAATTGTTATTTCTTGCGGTTCAGAATTTTCTCTTTCCAAAACAGTTTATATGTTCTAGGAAAAGGAAGACACATATTTTCCGGAGTCACATATTTTCAGCTAAATTATGTCTTTCACTTCAGTTTTCTCAAAACATTAATTTTCAGAAAAATCCTCCACTGTTTACCTGACATCTCAAAAACTAATAGAAATATTAACATAAAAATTTCAGCGTGTGTTTTAAATAATATGCCCAATGAAATGAGCCAAAAGTTTTATTGCAGGTGAAATGTTTTTTCACTTATAGGCGTTGTTAGAAAACTTTTGTGAAATTATGGAAAAATTGCATATAAACGTATATTTCTACCCATAACTTCTTTGAATCTCAAAATATTTCTTAGATTTTGGTTCATTTCATTCATCATAGTATTTTATAACTTATGTAGAAAGAAAAATAGGATTTCTGCATAACAATTTTGTGTAGAAAGAAAAGTAGGATTTCTGCATAACAATTTTGTGTAGATTGTCAATCGTTTTGTCCAAATTTCACTAAAATTTACTTGAAATTTTTCTACTTCCCAAAATATATTATATTTTCAAACAATTTTATTGCGTTTATACTATTTTGTTTTATAATTGACAATAGATCTAAAAACCATACTTTTTACAAAATCCAATTTTTCAAAACTTTTTCTTCGAACATAGTCGGACACCTTAAAAAATGTTCTACGTCCCAAGCTCGCCCTTGTATAAGAGCAAGAAATATATATATTCATTTGTCAAATAAATGCAGTCTTTTCTTCTGGAAGTTAGTAAGCATTCTTATTATTGGTAAACTCTCCATTATTATTATTAGGATTGTACAATAGTATCTACAAAAGCAGTTATTGATTAAATTTCAGATCTTAAATATAAGTGTTGAGGTAAAAAATAAATTATTCATGTTAAAATAATTCCTTTTTTTCTTCAATGAGCATTTTATTAAAAAATTAATCAATTGTGCATTTTTTTCTATATAATTCACTACTTAATTTTTCTATGTGCTGCATAATTAATAATAATTTTACAAATGCATCATTAACAATTCTTGATATGTATGAGGTGAGTTATCTTTAAAATATTTATCTCATTAGATTATCACTTTTAATAACAAACAAATGCCTCGTTATTTCATTCATGAACGAGAAACTGAAATCTATTAATTTTTTTTTCAAAACGAAATGTTATTAAAAATTCCATTCAATGTGAAAACGGATTTACGAGGTAATTTTAATATTATTCAAAAAATACATATAATTTCTTGTGATTAATATTAATCGTAATAATATGTTACTATAAATCTTGATAAGTTTAGATGATTAAAAGGATTTTGTTAGAAATTAGAATGATTTATGTTTAGGATCTGAGCTAAGGTCATAAACGCAAAAGCAAAAGAGTTTTCTTTCTAAATCACATAACTACTTCTCTTAAGGTATCCGATTAAGCTAAGAACCCTGGTTATCAACCACATTGGCGAATATTTTTATATACATTTTTCTACTATAATGTTTTCTACTTGAGACTTTTCCCTTGCCAAAACAGTTTATATTTTCTAGGAAAAGGAAGGCCTGACCTATTATCCAGGATCGCATACTTTGCCTTCCATTCCATTTTCTCAAAATTTCAATTTTTATAAAAATTTCCCACCGTTAACATGTTATCTCGAACAATAATAGAGGTATTTACATAAACATTTCAGCGCGTGTTTTGAATAATAGGGGTAATGAAATGAAACAAAAGTTTCTTGGTTGGCGAAATATTTTTTTCATTTAAAGGTGTTTTTAGAAGAATTAAAATGTAAATTTATGGGAAAAATGTATATATGCGTATATTTTTACCCATAACTTTTAGGCATCTCAAAACTTTTCTTAGATTTTGATTCATGTCCTTCATCATTCTATTCTGTAACTTGTGTTCAAAGAAAAAAGAGGATTGCTGTACTACCATTTTCCGTATTGCGTTAACCGTTTTGGTTGAATTTCATTAACATTTATTACGGATTTTTCTATTTCTCAAAATGCATTATATTTTCAAATAATTTTGTGGAGTTTATAGTATTTTGTATTATAATTGATAATACATCGAAATACCATAATTTAAAATAATTTTTAAAAAATCCAATTTTAAATTTTTTTTCCTTTGAACGTAATCGGATACCTTAAGTCATTCTTCGGGTTTATGTAATATATTATATGTTTCATTGTAAATTTTATTTAAAACTTTACATAACAGCTGAAGTTAGTATATAAATAAATACATTATTCTATAAACAACTAAAGAATACCTCAATATCTTCTCCTGAGTTTACAAAATTCAATGGTTTTATTCTTTTGATTCTAAAAGGGAAGTCAATAGCAAATTTCGCTTATTTCCAGACATATATTAGGTTGTTCGGAAAGTAATTTCGTTTTTTCCTGACAAAGGATTTAATTGCATTTTTCGCACCCAATTTCATACTTAAACCGCAAAATCATTTTATGTTTTAAGAGCTGATATAGTAAGGCTTGAGTGTGAAAAAGTGCAGCTGATTCTTCGCAGTAGTTTTTGGATGGTGCCCTTTTAAATATGGAGAGCAATAAACAGCATTTTCGTCATTTTTTTCTTTTTTGCTATAAAAGGTAAAAATGTTGTTCAAGCCAGAAATAAATTAGCCAATATGTGTGGAGAAGATGTCTTAACAGTACATCAGTACCAGAACTGATTTGCAAAATTTTTCCTTCAAATGAGGAGGCCAAAAACCACCTCGATCAGTTTTTTTTTTACAGCAAAGACCAAAACTTTTATGAGCGTGTAATCATGTTACTACCGAAAATATGGCAAAAGGTATTAGACCAGAATGGCAATTTTATAATTTAATAAATAATTTATTCATTAAACGAAAATTTCTTTTCATTTTGACAAAAAAAATACGAAATGACTTTCCGAACAACCCAATAGTTTATGAATAAAATATTATGAAGGATTCTACATTATTGCCTTAAGGTATTCGACTACATTAAAAACGCTGGTTATCGAACGCTTTGGCGATTTTTTTTTCTTGTCGTTCTAACTTTCCTCTTTTCAAAACAGTTTGTCTTTTCCATGGAAAGAAAGGCCTGATGTATCATTCAGGGTTACATATTTATTCAGCTATAACTACAATTTTCTCAAAACTTTAATTTTCATAAAATTATTCACCGTTAACATGATATCTCAAAACCTAAATGAGGTATTTACCTAAAAAGTTCAGCTAGTGTTTTAAATAATATGAGCAATGAAATGAACCAACAGTTTTATTGTTTGTGAAATACTCTGTCATTTATAGGTGTTTCCAGAATCCTTAAAGTGTGATTTAATTTAAAAAAATGCATATATATGTATATTTTTATCCTTAACATCGTTGCATCTCAAGATTTTTCTTAGATTTTTTTCCTTTCATTCGCCGTTATATCCCATAACTTGTGTACAAAGAAAAAGAGGATTGCTGCGTTACCATTTTGTGTAGAGTGTTAATCGTTTTGGCTAAATTTCATTTCTTATTGGCACATTTTCTTATTTATTAAAATGTCTTATATATTATCAAATATTTTTTTTTGTATTTATAGTATTTATAATTGACAAACCATATAGAGCTTTTGAAAAATTCAAAACCAATTTTTTAAATTCCATTTTTTTAAATTTTCCTTCTAACCTACATGGATGCCTTAATAGAATAATAAATTGCATTGATTTAATTACCATTTTCATTCCGAAAATGGATACCCAGCAACTGTACTAAATGCCTATTATTAGTTTTTGTATTTGTACTTTTAAATCATTATTAGTAATATTTGCTTGTGATAAAAAAAATACAGTAACTGAAATTTAGACTTTAAAAGATGTTTAATATGTAATAAATACATTTTTATTACGAATATTTGGATGTATCTAATTACATGAATCTTATCCCATTATCATATAAGTTTTTTAAAGCTAATTCTATAGATGGCGCTGCTTTTATTACAAAATGTGTACTACATGAGAAACTTTGAATAATTAATGAAAGAATGTTTTTATTCTGAAATGCGAAAGATATTAGCGTAGTTTAATCATGTCACATCTTCTCTTGTAGAGTAATCTATGTATATAAAGATGAATGTTTATTGATATATCTATTACATAATTCTAGAGTTTTTGTCGATTCTTGATGAAATTTGATATTTAAGAAGATTACATGTAACGTTTTAAAATCCAAGTTTTAAATAAATTAAAATTGATTCTAAAATGGAAGTCAGTAGCAAATTTCGCTTATTTAAGGACATATAGTTTATGAATAAAGTATTATGAAGGATCTTACATTATTGCCTTAATAGGATAATAAATTGTGTTGATTTAATTAACATTTTTATTCTGAAAATGAATACCCATCAAATGTACTTCCTGATTATTATTCCTTTTTGTATTTGTTCTGTTAAAGCATTATTAAGTAATCTATGAATATAAAGATGAATGTTTATTCATATATCTATTATATAATTATAGAGCTTTTGTCGATTCTTGATGAAATTTGATATGTAGATTTTTGTTAATATTTTAAAATCCAAGTTTTAATTAAAATAAAAATGGAATAAAATTTCATTAAGTTTCTAATATTTTCTGTTACATCTTTGGAAGATATTATATAATAAAAATATTTCTTTTCTTTCCTAAAAGTCAACTAATAGCCTCATTAAGGACGCTAAAGTCATTTTTATAGTGTTTTCTCTATTCTAATGAAACCTAAAATTTAAGGTATTCGACTACGTTAAAAACACAGATTATAGACCACATTGATGAATTTTTTTAATTGTTATTTCTTGCAGTTTAGACTTTCCTCTTTTTAAAACAATTGATCTTTACTAGGAAGAGGAAAAGCCAGGCATATCATCCAGGGTCACTTTTTTTTTCTACTAAAATTTGTCTTTCACTTCAATTTTCCCAGAACTAATTTTGATAAAAATTCTCCACCGTTAACATCATACCTCAAAAACTAATAGAGGCCTTTACATAAAAATTTCTGCATGTGTTTAAAATGATATGGGGAATAAAATGAATCAAAAGTTTTACAGTTGGGTAAAAACTGTTTCTTTTACAGGGTTTTTTAGAAAAATTAAGCTGTGAATTCATAGGAAAAATACATATAGACGAATATTTTCACCCATCAATTATTTGCATTTCAAACTTTTTCTTATATTTTGGTTCATTTCATTCATCATTACATTCTATAACTTATGTAGAAAGAAAAATGGGATTGCAACATTACAATTTTGGGCAGTGTTAACAGTTTTGGCCAAATTTCATTAGAATTTATTACAAATATTCCCATTTCTCAAAATATATTTCCAAATCACTTTTTTGTAAGTATAGTATTTTGTATTATAATTGACAATACATAAAGAAAACAAATTGTTTTTAAGAAACCCAACTTATCAAAAATTTTCATCCGACCGTCGTCGGATACCTTAATTTTGTACCGATTCTCTTCGTATTGTTATGTTTTAATAATCAAAATAATTTGAATGCCCTATCAAATTTTCTAACATAAGATTTTGATGGTGTTAATATAAAAAAAATTATGTTCCTTTGATAATTAACTCGGAAAAATAATTTTCACTTCTGCTTTTATTAATGTATATGCCAATCGTACAACTCAGCTATTTCATATAAGTCGCAATTATTTCATTGTATAACTGATTTCATATTTTAACTTTGACGTTATTAGCTAACATTTATGAAATTTACAAACAATAATTTCTAATAGACTGAAATTTCATAGACATAATTAATTATTTAATTACCTATTTAACGATGGCAATGTTTTTTCCGTATTCTGAAAAAAATATATATTTACTCATATTTCCATCCATAATTTCTTTGCATCTCAAATTTTTTTTCAGATTTTGGTTAATTTGCTTTATTATTATATTCTATAAATTGTGTATGTAGAAAAGTAGGATGCCTGCATTACCCTTTTGTGTAGAGTGTTCACCGTTTTGTTTAAATTTCACTAAAGTTTTCCGCACATTTTCTTCTTTCTGAAAAAATATTTTTCCATAAATGTACAACTTAATTTTACTATTAACACAACAAAATTATTTTCAAATAATTTTGTTCTGTTAATAGTATTTCATATTATAATTAACAATACATCTAAAAACCATAATTTTAAATTGTTTTTAAAAATCCAAGTTTTCAAAAACTTTTCTTCGAACTTAGTCGGATACCTTGATTTGACTCTCTTATTTATGAAGTGGTCTTTTAATACATCTAAAAATATTTTTTTCCTTTAAAAAAAACCGATGAATTTCTACTGATTACAAGTGCATTTAACTAATGTCAAAGAGTAAATAATTATGGAAGTCATATCCAATGTAAATGTAAGTTCTTATTTCGTGGGGAGAATACATTAGTTTAAGGTATCCAACTGCGTTAAAAATGATGGTTATCGACCAAGTAGACGATTTTTTTAAACAATTCCAATTATTTCTTGTAGTTCAGACTTTTCTCTTCCCAAAACAGTTTATATGTTCTAGGAAAAGGAAGACCTCACCTATCATCCAGAGTCACAGAGTTTTCAGCAAAAATTTGTCTTCAGCTTCCATTTCCTCAAAATTTTCATTTTCATTAATACTCTCCACCATTATCATGATATCTCAGAAACTAATAGAAGTATTTGTATAAACATTTGAACGTGTGTTTTAAATAATATGGGCAATGAAATGAACCAAAAGTTTTATTGTCGGTGAAATACTTCTCCTTTATAGGTGTTTTTAGAAAAATTAAGTTGAGAATTTATGGAAAAAAATGCATATATACGTATATTTTAACCCGTAACTTCGTTGCATCTGAAATTTTTTCTTAGATTTTGGTTCTTTCCAGAATTTGGCACTGATTATGGAATTAATTAAGAACCTCTACTGAACACAGATGCAATACATCATTATAGAAAAATTAAGTTGTACATTTATGGAAAAAATGCATATATATTTATGTTTTTATCCATCACTTCTTTGCATCTCAAATTTTCTCTTAGATTATGATGCCTTTCATTCATCATCATATTCTATAATTCATATGTAATGAAAAATAGGATTGCTGCATTACAATTTTGTACAATGTTAATCGTTTTGTTTAAATTTCATTAAAATTTACTACACATTTTCTCATTTCTCAAAACATATTATATTTTCAAATAATTGTTTTGGTATTCATAGTGTTTTTTTTATTGACAATAAATCTAAAAACCATAAAAAGTTTCTAAGAAATTCAATTTCTCAAATTTTTCCCTTCGAACGTAGTCGGATACATTAAAGAACGATAGAAATGTTCTATCATTAAAAAACTTTATCTGGAAATATACATAGCATTTTGAGAAACTTCTTGCCCTTGTTTACGTCGAACAGGTTTGAATTAATAAATCCTTTTTCCGGAGAAGATAAATGCAAGGAAGGCAAGTCTTGCATTTCAAGTAATCCCGCCAGGAATGGACTTTTAAAAGAACACGCAGACGTGCCTTGTTAAAAATTTAAAAGCAGTAAGACTGGAAGAAATTTGTTTTAAAATTGTAGAGCTATCTTCGGAGCGGGTCACAGCAGATTCTTGATTTGATTTGCTTCGTTATTGAGAGTGGGCCATTGAAATTTTTTTTCTTAACTTTTCGCTTGAGAGCATTTTTATATAAAAAAATAAATAAAATATCGAAAAGCACCTTAAAATGAACTTGGAAAAGGCTTAGTGGATTTTGAATAAATAGGAAATTTCTAAACGGTCGTTAAAGCATATAAAAGTAACTCATTTTCGTTCAAATGCGAAAAATGCTTTTCGTTTTACTACTTAATAAAGATATCTTGAGATAAAAATGAGTAATATATTTTTTAACTTAAAGTATCCGACTACGTTCATAGAAAAAAAAATAGAAAAATTGAATTTTTAAAAAATTATTTTAAACCAGGATTTTTAGATGTATTGCCAATTATTATATAAAATACTATGAATTCAACAAAATTATTTATATTTTGAAAAATAAGGAAATGTACAGAAAATTTCAATGAAATTTAACCAAAACTATTAACACTCTACATAAATTTGTAATGCAGAAATTAAATTTTTCTTTGTACTCAAGCTATAGAAAACAATGATGAATGAAATGAACCAAAATCTAAGAAATATTTTGAGATGAAAAAGAAGTTATGGGTAAAAATATACATCTTTATGCATCTTTCCATACATTCACAACTTCATTTTGCTAAAAACACCTACAAATGAAAAAAAATTCACAAATATTAAAACATTTGGTTCATCTTATTGCCCATATTATTTAAAACACGCGCTGAATTTTTTAAGTTAAGACCTCTATTGGGTTTTGAGATATCATGTTAATGGTGGAGAATTTTTATGAAAATTACTGTTTTGTGAAAAATGTAGTTAAAGAAAAATTTTAACTGAAAAAATGTGTGACCCTGGATGATAAGTCAGGCCTTCCTTTTCCTAGAAAAGAGAAACTGTTTTGAAAAAAGCAAAGTCTGAACTACAAGAAATATCAATGAAAAATATTTGCTAATCTATTCGATAACCATTGTTTTTAACGTAGTCGGATACCTTAAAGCAGATCATTTTATTATTTTAAAGCTTTAAATTCAGCTTCGTTTAAATTCGTTTAAATTTTAATTCTATCCCTCTTCCGATATCTTTTTGAAATGTTAACGATAATCTCTAAACGAATGACATTTCAAAATGTTTCAAAGAAATCACAGAAATTCTTGTTTTTGAATTTAATGCGTTATAAAGGTGAACAGAAACACATTATGAATTAAAATTAAAATGCTATAAATTAACTGATGACTTTTAAATTCATTAAAATGCTCAATAAAATAACAAAAGCATGAATTATCCAAGTATGCACCACTGCAAATTGCTGGTTTAAGGTATCCGACTACATTCGAAAGAAAAAAATTTGAAAAATTAGAATTTTTAGAGACTATTTATGGTTTTTATATGTATTGTCAATAATAAACACTATAAATACAAAAACAATTATTTGAAAATACAATATATTTGGAGAAACGGGAAGTTGTGTAAATTTTAATGAAATTTAACCAAAATTGTTCACATTCTACACGAAATCCTATTTTTCTTTGCACACAAGTTATAGAATACAAGAACGAATGAAATGAGCCAAAAGCTAAGAAAAATCTTGAGATGTGAAGAAGTGATGTGTAAAAATATGTGCATATATGCATTTTTTACTATAAATTTACCACTTAAATTTTCTAAAAACACCTATAAATGAAAAAGTATTTCACCGAGAATTAATTTTTGGGTTCATTTCATTGCCCATATTATTTATTCAAAACACATGCTGAAATTTTCATATGTATACCTCTTCTTATGATATGATTCTCTTAGTTTTTGAGATATCGTGTTAACGATGGAGAATTTTTATGAAAATTAGAGTTTTGTGAGAATTGAAGCGAAAGGCAGATTTTGGCTGAAAAAATTGTGACTCTGGGTGACAGATCAGGCTTTTATTTTCTTAGAAAAGTAAACTTTTTGGGGGAAGAGAAAAATCTAAACTACAAGAATTAATAAGAATTTTTTTAAAAATCGCCAATGTGATCGACAATCAGTGTTTTTAACATAGTCGGATACCTTAATTCGAAAAATATTTTCTAATATTAGTGGAAATACTGAATTTTCTGGTATATCGTCCCGTTGTTTTTATACCATGCTGATATTATATCTTATTTGAAATATTGTAGCATTATTTGAGATTCCAATAACCGTAATAAAATGTAACTTTTTGAGGGTATTCATATAAGTTTATACGGTATTTATTTACATGAAAAACGGACTTTATTCTCGAGATATATTGGCTAATCTATGTGATATGTTCTATTTATCTAGTTGGTGCTCTAGCCAATATGCTTCTTGTATTTTTTATTTTAATAGATTATCAGATTCTATCTATTGTATTGATATACTTAGCTATATGGATTTCATGTGATATTTAAGGAACAAAAGGGCTTTTCCAAATATTTATTCAAAATCTAACAACATAAAAAATCCACGTCGTATAAATTTTGTAAAATTGTTAACAGGATACCTTGTGAACTTAATATTCCTCATATGACTTCTAATATATTATTCTCAACTTTTAACGACAAGAACTTATTTTTTTATTATTCTTAATCTAACCTAATCTTTTTATCGATATAAATTACAATGAATGTTTGTCTGTATGTCTCTTATGCCTTCCTAAACCGTTCATCCGATGGCGATGTAACTCGATCAGCTTATTGCTTACACCTACGGGATGGTTGTAGGAATAGTACAATGATCTAAAATTTAAAATAATCGAATCTCACTCGCATCTATTTACCAAGGATTCATCTCCAAATAACTTGCCGAGGAGACAATAGAATCTGTAGAAATGCTAATTCCAAGTGAATGGTTAATATTGATAGATATTGAACACGAATTCCATGCAAGACATTCTCAGAGGTAACAACTATATTACAGATTATGCGAGAAAAATTTGGGCAAAACAACCCAGGAGGTTTTAAATTTTAATCAAAGTTTAACGTTTTTCGCACTAACTTCCAAAAATAGTATAGTCAGTTTCAAAAAATTATCTTTTCAACTATATTAACGATTTTACGGTAATATTTAATCAATTTTGAAAGAAAATATTTTAATTCTATTTTCTAAAATTAAATTTGAGAATTCTGAACGAATATGAAAGGAGTCACAAGATACAATAAATAGTTTCTTTCATTACCATTCTGAAAGAACAGCAAATTTTACAATTCTAAAATAATACACAAATCTAATATATAAAAAAGGATATTTGTTTGTTTCTTATTTTATACACTGTCATACCCTTCATCCTATTTCGATAAAACGTTGCCACATTATTGATTGATAGCATTTAATAATAATTTTTCTGCGGCAGCAACGCGCAGGGTACTAGCCTTTTTATAAATATTTGAGATGTTCATATTTCTGTGTATTCTCTGTGTTCACTTCTGAGTATTTCATTTTCTAATCCTACTTTAAAAAAATTAGTCTTTTATTTTAATGGTTGACCTACATATGCAATGTAAATTTACTTTGAATGAATTTCTACCATAGTGAAGGTAATTTTCATCCGTATATTAGGGAAAACAGTCATGGTTTAATTTCCAATTATAATGTTTTTATAATTATTTGAAACAAATAATTAAAAATAGGATTCATATTTTTGAATTCAAAGTATTTCTTCGACATTCTAATGAGAATATTAGGAACAAGATCAGCTTTTCATGGTGATGGAACCAAATAAATAAAATGATATCTAGTTTTTTGGAAAATTATAAGAAATATGTGCATACGATGGTTTTTGTAAAAAGAATTTTCGTTACAAAAATTAATGATTGTAAAATGAATTTTCGTTACAAAAATTAATAATTGTAAAATGAATTTTCGTTTATGAAGACACTTGAAGAGGTAGTAAAATTTCTCAAGTCCTGATAAGGATGTGTCCGTGTTTCCACGGAAAGGGGGTGCAGTAGCTTCTGAGGGTAAAGACCCCTGAGCACCCAGAGGGGAAGAAGTCTGATTTCTAGCTGAAATGAAGATGACACACACATTCGCTTGCACAACCCCTTTTTATAGGGTAGCGCATTCATGCATCTGATAGATAGAACACACAGAACAACCGTGACAGAACCGGGGCTCGAACCCGAGACGCCCCGATCACGGGGAAGACACTCTACCTCGAAACCAGAACGCCGGCTTTTCATGGCCGAATATATATATATATATATTCGGAATATATATATATATATATATATATATATATATATATATATTCATATACAAAAACAGTAATAGTAATATTTTTAAGGAATAAGACTTAACAATGGTATTACTTCCTACGTAATATTGTACAACCAAAAATCGAAAGTGACATAAACTATATTTTCATATGGATACGTTGAGTAACAATGTTTGTTTTATGATTTATATGAAAACATTGTTACAAATATATTGCGGATGCGATACGTTATTGCACATAACCAATTTAAATTGAATAACATATTCATATCCCTAGGTGGGCTTTTGTTTTTACTGCAGAGATATTGCAATCATTGCACGAATTCAGATTGATTGTGCTAGAAGCATCGAGAATTTTGTCAGATAAAGAGAATCTTTGAGAGGAATGGAAGGAGAGAGTAGATATCCCTGAGGGTAAGAATGCAATATTGCAATTTTCAACCTATATCGTGCCTCAGATTTTATTTGAATTTTTTTCTAACAATAATCATACTAAAAAGGAAAAAAAAATGTATAGTGCTTGTTCAAGGAGAAATATATTTATTCACATCTAAAAAATAGAACCGTTTGCATTTAAAGTTTTCAAGGGTATTCTTTGAGATTTGAGTTAAAAGTTTTTTTTATTTTTATATATAGGTTTTTCTCAGTTGTATAAAAAATGGACTCTATTTCTATATCAGGTTGTTATAGAACATGATTCTTCTCTATCTATTATTAGAGAGTGCTCGCCTCTTGGTTTTGAATCGTTTGCATTTCATATTTTCAAGGGCATTCTTTAAGATTTCAGTTACAACCTATAAATGAGACTTCAGTTAAACCTATATACAGGCTTTCCTCATTTTTTAAAAAATAGACATTTTTCTAGGCCGGGTTTGTTATAGAAAATGATTCTTCTCTACCTATTATTAGGGACTGCTCGCATCTTTCCAACTGGTCAGTTAGCTCTATAAGCCAATTAGTTCGTTGACAATTTTAATTCTGCTTACTTTCAGCTAAATATTTAATGTGTAATATGGTATTTCTGATTGACCTTAGAAAATATTCTCAATTACCAAATTGTGACAAGACACCTGTATTGCTTTAAAGAACTAAATTATATATGACGAAGCGTTAAACTTAGAAGAACAGATTATTTTAGTTCAGTTATTTAAATTTCCTTTTTCAAAGCAAAGATAGAGCTATTTTGAGACGGTTGATGTAATTCTGAACGACAGTAAGATTACGAAAACGACAACTGCGCTAGCAACCCATTCTCCAAAAATTTAAGTCACATCAGTGAAAGTACATTTGTATCAGACGGATTTAACGAATTCGCGGCTGGCTTAGACAATGGATCTTCAGTGGAATCTGGTGTCGAACCTGAAACCCTCTGGTTTCGATACCGAGACCTTACAAGCAAGTAGAAAATATTTTCAAAGTAACAGTATTGTAAGAGCTTCTAACAATTATTCTCTGTACTAATTACTGTAAGATCTATACTAGAGCTCTAACAATAGTAACAGCTATTCTATGTACGGTTACATGTTGCATCATTGATTACATCATGTTAATCACATGATGGTTCCTTGTCTAAATGTGAAGACGATTTCAACAGTGAAATGGTAAGACGTCACTCATATACCTTTTATATATTTTTATGCTAATTCAGTAATATTTTTTTCTTTGTTTTAAGGTATCCGATTACGTTTGGTTGAAAATTTTTGAAAAATTGGGTTATTTGAAAACTACTTAAAACTATGGGTTTTAGTTGCATTGTCAATTATGATACAAAATACTATAAATACAGCAACATTATTTGAAAATATACTATATTTTGCGAAATAGGAATATTTGTATATAAACAAACTTTAACGAAACAAATTTTAATGAAATTTGACCAAAACTATTAACTATCTACACAAAATTGTAAAGCAGGAAACTATTTTTCTTTGAACATAAATTATAGAATATAAAGATGAATGAAATGAACCAAAATCTAAGGGACATTTAGAGATGCAAAGAAGTTATGGGTAAATATATGCGTATATAGGCCTTTCTTCCATAAATTCAAAATTTATGGAAGAAATGCCTAAAAACACGTGTAAATCTAAAAACACGTGTAAATGAAAAAGTATTTCACCAACAATAAAAGTTTTGGCTCATTCCATCCCCTATATTATCTAAAACACGCACTGAAAGTTTTATGTAAATACTTCTGTTAATTTTTGAGATATCATGCTAAAGTGGAGAAATTTTAGGAAAATTAAAGTTTTGAGAAAATGGAAGTGAAAGACAAATTTTAGTTGAAAATTACGTTTCGCTTAAATTCTCTTTTATGATTGGTCATACCTTCCTTTTCCCAGAAAAAATAAACAGTTTTGGAAAGAGAAAAATCTTAACTACAAAAAATACCAATATAAAAAAATTACCATTGAATTCGATAACCAGTGCTTTCAACGTAGTCGGATTCCTTAACTTAAATGTCATTTCTTAATAAATATATGCCAAGAATTAATGCTGATGCCATTTCTCCCAACATATCTCATCATTTACATTGCATGTAGTGTTTTTTCTTTGCAAAATTCATAATTGACGTAATAAATTCAAACCGGATCGCTAAATTAATATATCTAATTACATATTCAAATAACAACAAGAAAATACATCATTCAAAATCCAAAAAATGTTTCGTCTGTATGATGTGGTAACATAATAAAAAATTTTTATGTGTTTGAAAAGAAAATGAAATGTATGTGAAAAAAAATGAAAATCACACACACACACACACACACACACACACACACACACACA
>JAPMOQ010036050.1:72713-87766 GCA_026543055.1 Argiope trifasciata
TATATATATATATATATACATACATAACTACATCAGTGTATATTTATCTATATCTATATAACTATACCTATATCTGTATATCCATATATATATAACTGCACCTACATCAGTGTATCTGTGTCTATATTTGTATCTACATGTGCATTAGCATTTGTGTATCGTTATCTGTATCTATTTAAGTATCTATCTATCTATTGATTCCTATATATATATCTTGAGAGAGAGATGGTTTTTTTATCAAAACAATTCACTATTTCGGGATGTGAAAATGCTCATTCGGTATTTCAAGTATATTAATTAAACCATCTTGAGAGAGACCCATTTTCTTGAAACCGTCCTGCCTTTCCATCACCATCCGTCCGGCAACCTAAGCCGCGAGGATCTTCTTCTCCATCCCTCCTTCCCTTTGTCCTCAAGAAGGTGGCTCAAGTCATCGATCTCCCTGTGTTCGAGGGGGACTTTTTCCCCCGAGATGTTGTTGTCCGAGCAATTACCCTGGCTCCAGTGTTTGAATTAGGATTCCCGATCAGTTTACGGAGAATCAATAAAATATTGGCTTAGCCCACGGAAACACTCGCATCAAGTGTTTGCGCAAAGTTTGCAAAGTCTTCATTTCCTGATGGGAATCCAAGTGGGCTTGGATACACCCTCCGAAGGAATAAAGGACTGCTCCTGCATATTGGGAGACCCCTTTTCAGAAAAGTAGTGAATTTGCCTTACGATTGCAGAAATACAGTCTCTGATATTAGATAAAATTCATTCAATGTCGATTTGAATTTCCAAGCCTTAAAAATAATTTTCAGAAAAATATTCTGAAAATTATTCTGATGGATGGAATACGCTTTAATATATATCTGTTTTAGTGATTGCAACTCTAAGTTTTATTATTTATAATAAGAAATAAATAATTTTTCTGTAGGCTGGAAGGCAACTCTCGATTCCTTTAAGTCTAAATTACTTTCTATTGACATAAACTGTTGATGTTAGAAACAGTCAAAATCAGGGCTTGAAAATCAGTTTTTAGATCATAAAGTTTAAGTGATTGCACTTATTTAACAACTTAAAACAAAGGTTTTTTATCTTAATGAGGTGATAATTTGGCTAATTGGAATTATATATATATATATATATATATATATATATATATATATATTAAACGTTTCGTACCCTGACCTGTTTTACTTAAAGTATCCTCTTCTTCGCAAACATGGAAATCGGACATTTTTTTCCCTAGAATTGACAACGTTTTCTATTTATACATTTTATTATTCCCAATTCTTGTTCTGAATTGTAAAGTTTGTACGTGTATTCCGTTTTGATCCTTTACTGTGTTAAAACCAATGTTTTTCAGAAAAAGGCGCCCTCTGGTGAACTTTTTGGAACTTTTTTCCCCTTAGATCTGACAACGTTTTCTAATTTTACATTTTATTATTCACAAATCTTGTTCTGGATTGTATATATTGTTTCTGTCTTCCGTTTTGGTCTTTTATTAGGTTAAAATTAATCCTGTTTTCTGAAAAAGGCGCCATCTGGTGGACATTTTGAACCTATTATTATTATTATTGACATTTCATGAGCTCATCTCTTGTATAGTCTGTATACCAAATTTCGTAGCAACCCGTTCTAGCAATATGCGTTGTAGGATGCTGTTTATAGGCGAAGTTTAGTTATAACGATCCTGCATATTGGTTTTAAAGTTATTTATTTCAACACTGATTGTATCAATAGTTCAAGGCATGGCATATAAAAAGAAAGAGTCATGGTATTAATTTTGAGTTAGAATATACATTTTTAGAATCAATTACTTTCACATTTAATCATTCAAATATTAACTTTATTCTCTTAGATGTAAAAACATCATGCTTTCAAATCCTACATATCATATTTCATCGCAATTCCAATCTGTTTTCTAATATTAAAAAAAAAAGATTTTGTTAAAAACAGGCAAAAACACTATCTCCATTTCCATTAAAACTTAATAACATAGCAGAAAATTTGAATATTTTTAAGTGCGTGGTTATAATTAGTCCGAAGAGAATTTTTTGAGGAAATATTCAATCATTTTCTAGAAAGAAAGTAATTTCATTTAAATTTTCATCTATGAGTATATAGTATTGAAAAACATTCAAGAAAGTAACCTTTAGTTTCATCTCTGTAAATTTTTTTATCTAGCATTCATAGAATGCGATTGGAATTTATTTTAAGAAAATACTTCACATATTAACTATATATCTAGAGGTTATAATGAGGGAAGTTTTGTTTTTGACGTTAAATTTGGAAACTCGGATATTTTGAGCAAATATTTTCTAAAAATCATGAGATTATTTTTTAAGTCGCAACTTCTCTACTTTAATTCCATTTTAAAAATTTTAAATCAATGCGCAGTGATATAAAGTTCCAAGTAGAATAATATTAATTAGCATATTCCATGAATTGATCTATGTCGCACATTGAAATGTTTTTAGAAATTATACTTCACAGTTCTTTTTTCAAAGTATATATTTTCATGTCTTTAATTAAATTAAATTTGGAATATTCTTGTATATTTTGAACAAATATTTTGTAAAAGTCATGAACATATTTTTAATTTGCCTCTTTTTCATTTAATTTTGGTTCTTTTTTAAATTTTTAGATTAATACGCAGTATTATGAAGTTCCATATAAAATTCTATTCATCAACATCTTCCAAGAGTTGGTCAACATCAAGTATTGAAATACCTTTAGAATATTATATTTCTCAATTTTTTCCAAAATATATTTCTTGTTGTGTTTACATTTCTGTGAATATCAAGCTTTTTATAATAATGTACCAGCATTTTTCATTATGATTTTAATTTTTGAAATTACAAATGAATAATTTATTTTAGAAATCAATATTGTTTACCAGATATATTCTTTAGAAGTAAATTACAATAAGAAGCATACGGTTTTTCTGTGAAGATTACGAATGTTGTTTGCATTGGTAGTTAATAATAGTTTTGACGGTTTATTAATGAAAATACAAACAAAAATGGAAACAATCGCCTGTGAGTTCCTATCACATCGTCCTACATCAGTTCTTGCTATATAAAAGCAAAATATTTCACATCCACACACATATTACATACCAGATGAATTAAAAAATGTATTTTACAGCAGTATGGTTAAAATATAAATAATTATCTCTTAATTGTGGATTCTAGTGTGATGTATTAATTTAATAAATGAAAAAATGCATTTTTTGCTTTAAATATTTTTATTACTGTAAAAATAGTTATAAAATATTTAGAATTTCGCTTTCATAGATATATTTTTAATTCGTAAGATGCCTAAACTCCAGTAAGTCAATGTTTTTAATAATTAATAGCTAATTAATTATATAAAATACTTCCAAGAATGATTAACATGATGATTAACATCATAACTCATGTTTCTTACATAAAACTTTTGACAACTATATACGCAATTATTGGAAAAAGAATTATCTTTTTTTTTTTTTGTAAATGTTCTGCAACGATTGATGGGATTTCGTAGTAATTCATTCAGATAGTAAGAGAGAAACTTCTAAGCTGTTACATGATTATGTCATGGTTTATTTTTTTCGAATACTAATTTGTTTTTAAATAATCGCATATATTATAGCTAATATTGTACCCTGCCTGGACTGTTTTATCATCGAATAAAGAGCGCTTGGTTTACTTTCAGAATCAGGCTGTAGTGATATGTGATAAAATATTGGTTTCTCACCTGAGGATTCCAGATTTGAAACTTGACTCTGTCGAAGAAGCGCCGTAAAAGGGAGTCTGGGGCATCTTAAATCCATCAAGGCCAAATGTCTTCTAACGGTTATGGAGCTCCTAAATTTGGTCATGGGAAATCTTAAATTCATCAATGCCAAATGTCTTCTAACGGTTATGGAGCTCCTAAATTTGGTTATGGTGGGTTTTAAATCCATCATGGCCAAATGTCTTCTTACGGTTATGGAGCTTCTAAATTTGGTCATGGTGCATCTTAAATCCATCAGGGCCGAATGACATCTAACGGTTATGGCAGCTTCTAAATTTGGTCATGGTGCGAAATTTCTAGATTTTTCTCAAATTGCCCACGTGTTCAGAATTTGAAAACCCTATAGCATAATTAAATCAAGACACTTTCATTACCACTGTTTCAATAATTATTACAAACTTCTTGTACACTCACATGCATACTTATTGTAAATTTGACGCATTTCGAATAAAATAAAAACAAAATAAAATTAACTTTTTTTCATAAATTTTCCATAAATTCCAAGGCAATCATATGAAGTAGAAATCATATTAAAAATCCGCAAATACCAAGGTAATAATGTTCTTTTTTTATTTTAATCGGTTATATAAAAAAGCCGCCACCTTTATTTGAATTAGTGAGTTTTGATAGTAACAAGTCTAACATTTGTATTTTATTTTAACATCTGTATTTTAGTTTAACATCTGTATTTTATTATTTTATTTTATTCATCCTTTTATTTATGACTTAAGTCGATAAATTGTAAGTAACAGCAGGGTTATTCTATCCCCCATTCATTAGTTTCAAACATTTTTCTGTTTGATTATACGCAATAAATTAAAACTTGATTATTTTCAATTTGGAATTTTAATCTATACTGTTTGTTACTTAATTCATTAGAAGTTATAAGTTAAAGAATTTTTAACACCAGTACAATTAATATAACTTTTTTTATTAATATTTTATATTTGACTTTCTTAAAAGATTTTCCTATCTGTATTTTTAATGTTAAATTAAAAAAAAATGATGGTGATGTCACAGAATATTTTAATCCGATATTGTAGACACAGATTAAATTTTTTTTCAAATGGCATATTTTAGTATTGCAGGCTATAATTAAATCTGATAATAAACTTTGGCTACCATCTCCTATTTTTACATCATGGAATTTGAAATCATATGTTGTGAAATTCTTAATCACAACATGCATGCCTTCCCAAAATTGCAGGTGTGATGTATTTTAACCAGAAGTAATGATTGGGCACTCAATTATAACCATTATTAGAAGCCCAGCAATTTGCGGCCGCTCATAGACAAATTTTAATTCATTACTTAACCATCCTAAGTGGATTGCGGATGAAATATTTAGATTCTACATTTCGTGGTCAACCTCTTAACACATTAATTGCTGAGTGATTCATTTATGGTTCATATTTACTATCTAGTAATATAGAACTATCTATTTAATTGCACGATGTAATCTATATAAATGAAAATGAATGTTTGCCTGTATGTCTCTTATGCTCTGCCGCACCGCTCATCCGATTTGCGATGAAACTTTTAATACTTATTCCTTGCACTTACGGAATGGCTATGCCACCGTCCTGGCATAGTAGTAGTAGACCTTTACATGCCTGCATTCATTGTTATGCATTTCCTTATTTTTTGTTTTGTTTATAACTTTATACACCAAATTATGTACACCGCAGAAATGAGAAATATTTCTTTAAACAAATAAGTCTAATTAAATATCATAGTAATAACTAAATAAAATAGTTTTTAAGCCGGCTTCCTGGTACAGGGGTAGTCTGTCTTCTCCGTGATCTGGGCGTCCCGGTTCGGGCATGGTTGTTCTGTGTGCTATCTGTGAGATGTATGAATGTGCCCCTCTGCAAAAAAGGGATTGTGCAAGCGAATGTGTGTGTTACCTTCATTTGAGCTAGAAGTCAGACTTCTGCCCTCTGAGTGCTCAGGGATCTCTACCCTCAGAAGCTACTGCATCTCTTTTTCCCGGACACGATATCATCATCATGGAATGGTTATAGCCATAGTAAAATTATGAACTCCGCATAAATGCAAATGAATGTTTGTCTGTATGACTCTTATGCTCTGCCGTACCGCTCACGAGATTGCGATGAAATTTTGAATATTTATTACTTGCACTTACGGGATTGGTATTGGCACAGTAAAATTATGCAGTCTGTATAATTAAAAATAAATGTTTGTCTGTCTGTCTCTTATGCGCTGCCTAGCCGCTCATCCGATGAAACTTTGAATTCTTATTACTTGCACTTATTTGTTTCTTTTGATGATGAAAAAATATTGCTAACCCTAATGTCTGATAATAAATTTAAAAATATAGAATTAATAATATTTACGCTTTTCCTTTTTATTATTTACTTTTCTCCTTTATATTTCTAATTTCAATGAATGTATTCAATCTCGACACGAAAATAAATATTAGTCTTCCTATCATTCCTAATGAAACAAGACAGTTATTTTAAATTTCAAACTATGTTTTCAAAATTATTTCTTCTGAGGCAACCACGCGCCTAGTACCAGCTAGTATTTTATAAATAGTAAAGAATACGTCATTTAATTTGATACAAGTCTGTTTATTAGGCTAGGTTGGTGGCAGTTAACGTTTTAAATTTAATAGAAACAAGATTTTAATACTGAAGTACTTATAATTTCGAAGGATGATTGAACATTTAAGTCGATGTCTGATTCTACAGAATTTCGATACTTTTTTTTCAAGCAGTCAGATCTTGTTTATTTTCTTGGCATCATCCATTTTAAATTTTGATCAAAATCCCAAGTATCTTTTTTTACTTGAATCTCATTCTTTAGAATAATTTATTCTAAAAAAAGTATTTCTCATCCTGCTCACATCTTTCTGTTTCTTTGATCTAAAATTAACTCTGCTTAAGGTACACGACTACGTTCGAAGAAAAAAAAAAAATTGGACTTTTGAGAAATTATTTATGGTTTTTCGATGTATTGTCAGTAATAAACACTATAAATACGAAGACAATTATTTAAAAACATAACATATTTTGGGAAATGGGAAAAATTGGAGTAAATGTTTAGGAATCTTAACCAAAACTGTTAACATTTTACTCAAAATGGTAATGCAGCAATCTTATTTTTCTTTGTAGAGAAGTAATAGATTATAATGATGAATCAATTAAACCAAAATCTAAGAAACATTTTGAGATGCAAATGAGTTATGGGTAAAAATATGCTCATATTTTTACCATAAATTTATAACTTAATATTTTAAAAACACCCCTAAATAAAAAAAACTATTTCCCCACCAATAACACATTTGGTTCATTTCATTACCCATATTAATTAAAAAATACGCTAAAATTTTTATGTAAATGACTCTATTGATTTCGGGAATATCGTATTAAAGATAGAGAATTTTTACAGAAATTTAGCTTTGAGAAAATGGAAGTGAAACACAAATTTTGGTTAAAAAATGTGTGACCCTAGGTGAGAGGTCAGGTCTTCCTTTTCTTAGAAATTATAAACTGTTTTGGGACGATTAAAGATTGAACTAGTAGAAATAATAACGACAACAAAAAAGTCGCCAATGTGGTGGAGTATTTTAAACGTAGTCGGATACCTTAATCTTCAAGGCAGTCTTAATATTGAAACGCTCCCCTTTATTTATGCCTTCGCTAACCATTGTTATGATCCATTCTTGCCATGCTTAGGACAATACCGTTACCAGAAGTTTCCATCTACTGCTTTTTTTTCAGAGTAGTAAAAAAATGAGGGTGCTATAAGCCCCCTCTACCTCCAGATCAGTATCTTGATAACACTCTTTTGTGTCACTTATAAATATATTTTCATTTTGGGTTTATCCTACATCTCTTTTGTAATGTGTTAGAAGCTTATCCTGCATGTATTGCGTTATCTTCTTGTTTGACAGGGTTGTTAGAATTCTTAGGTGTAAGCAGAGGACATAATTCTAAATTTCATTCGTTTTTAATAAATATCTGAAAGTATTTTGGAATTTAACAAGGAAAAATTGAAATGAGTGCCAAATTTTATTAACAGGAATTATTAATCTTTTTAACGATTCGTGAATTTTTAATCTCTACTCTTATCTGTTGACTTGAAGTGAGGAAGGGAAAGGAAACAAAGAAGCAATACTTTAAAAAGAATATTTTGACATTGTTATTGTATTGTATTATTGCAATTGTTTTTGTATTGTATTGTTTTATTGCCTTGACTTGACATGAAGAAAGGGAAGAAATCTAAAAAGCAATACTTTAAAAAGAATATATTGCAATTGTTATTGTATTGAACTGTTGCAATTGTTGTTGTATTGTATTGTTGCCATTGTTGTTGAATTGTATTGTTTTATTGCCTTGACTTGACATGAAGAAGGGGAAGAAAACTAAAAAGCAATACTTTAAAAACAATATATTGCAATTATTATTGTATTGTATTGTTGCAATTGTTATTGTATTGTATTGTTGCAATTGTTATTGTATTGTATTGTTGCAATTGTTTTTGTATTGTATTGTTTAATTGCCTTGACTTGACATGAAGAAGGTGAAGAAAACTAAAAAGCAATACTTTAAAAAGAATATATTGCAATTTTTATTGTATTGAATTGTTGCAATTGTTGTTGTATTGTATTGTTACAATTGTTTTTGTATTGTGTTGTTGCAATTCTATTGTTTTATTGCGTTGACTTGAAGTGAGGAAGGGAAGGTAAACTAAGAAGCAATATTTTAAAAAGAATATTTTGCAATGCTTAGAATTAAAATTTAATTCCTTGGTTTTAATTTAATATATCTTTTTTATATTTTATATTAAAATCGTTCTTCATTGGAAATAAAATAAATATATTTAATTGTATTCATTTTATCTTTCTTTTATGTTTATAATTTCAAAATGTATTAAATTTTTGCTCATTCGGAAGATTTGGAGAGTGCAGTGCTTGGTCATGAGGAAATTTAGTCATGGTGAACCCAAAACTCAAGGTGGGAGTCAAAATGCTCACTAGCCCTGATTATCACTTGGTATTTCGTTCTAGCATTCCATTATCTCTTCAGAACATTCAAGTTGTTCTATCAGTGTTATGGTGGTAGAAGTCTTAAGTATGAACGAATGCTTATAACCGAATTATTATTTTTAGAAAATTTTCGTTGTTATTTCTGTAGTCATTGAGCCCTTGTCTCTGAAATTGCATACAATTTAAATAATGAAATATTTTACAATATTGTAGTTGTTTTCAATGACACTTTTCATTGACAAGCCCTCTGATTACTATCAGTGACTTAAGCCTAAATTAGTGTCCCTTGTTTTTCAATAACGCCCACTTGGACCAAGAGTGCGACTTAGCTACTTCATGCTTTGCATGTACTTGCACAACCCATTTTTACATGGGGGGGGTACATCACACTACTCACGAATAAAACATAGAATAACAATCATGCCTCAACAAGGACACGAACTCGTGAAGCCCAGAACACTAGGAAGACACGCTATCCCTAAGCCAAGACGCTGGCTAAAGCCTTGTATTATTCCTTTTGCTTTGGTAAACTCAAACAGTTATTAACATCAGTGTAATTTAGTAATATCTAAACGAAATAAATATTCCTTAGAAGATTGTTTATTTTTTATATCATAATTCCAACACTTAATATTGTATCATTTAACATTTTTGATATCAATATTTTTAATATTTTTGTGACTACATGATTTCCAGAATGTATTGTGTTTCCAAAGTACATTCCAATGTTGTTTACAAAAGACAAAAAAGAAAAATAAGAATGGAGTCTTTAGAACCTTCAAGTTATTCTTTTTCTTGTATGTTGGTAGAAGTCTAAGCATGAACACGTTCTTATAACCAAATTATTCCTTTCTAAACGTGTTGTTATTCATGCAGTCATAATGCAAAAAGGATAAAGAAATATTTTAAAATATTTTATTCTTTCTTTTGTTATTGGAGCAGTTATTAACATTAGCACAATTTCGTTGTATCTAAAATATTCCTATCATAATATCTAAACTATTCCTTTCGCAATATCTAAACTATTCCTTTCGTAATATCTAAAATATTCCTTTCGTAATATCTAAAATTTCGTAATACTCTAATACATTCTTTTTGCTTTGCTAGACAGTTATTGAAAATAGTATAATTTCATAATATCTAAACGTAGTAAATGCTCATTGGAAGATTCTTTAGGTTTTCTTTATAATATCATTCCAACATTTAATATTATAACATTTTTAATATTAATAATTTTAATACTTTTATGATTACGTGATATCCAGAATGTATTGTGTTTCCAAAGTATTTACCAACGTTGTTCGCAAAAGACAGAAAAGAAAAAATAACAATAGAGTGTTTTTGAATCCACGTGAGGAAATTCATGTTTTCATTTAATGGTAAAATAGGTCTCAAATAGTTACAATATCGCTTTAAACTGAACAAAAATCTAAAAAATTAGTTGTAGATTCTAATGAATAAATACAGGATTTTAATGAATTACAGAGATTGTAACTAAAAAAAAATGCAAGGGAAATAAAATGTAAATTTTCAGTTTAATTCTTGCCATGGTGTATTCTTGATAGAGAATGAAGGAATGTAGAATGAAAATGGCTTTTTCTCAGCTTGCTCCAATTCGATAAATATGTAGAGAGGAATTGTAAATAATATCCACATATTGTTTAACTAGTGAAAGCATTTGTATAATGAAAAGCTTCTTCATCAATGCCTTAAGTAATCGAAAATCGGGCTGTGGTGACCTGGTGGTAAGATCGAGTTTCAGGTTCAAGACTCGATTCCACTGAAGAACGGTATTGTGAGGGGGTCTCTTGCGCGTTGTCTGCCAGGCCAAATGTCCTCCTGCTGGTGTAGAGAGGGGAAGTGTCTTCTCAGGTGCCATCCTTGTCATCTGTCTGTGGTTCAAAAGGACGAGATCCGTCCCAAAATAGCCCTAATGTTGCTTTACAACGGCCCTATTATTTACAATAGCCCTATTGCTACTTTACAACATTTATTTTCTGGTTTCTGGTACAGATTATATATTGAATAATTTTAATATGCTTATAAACATCCCGTGACTGCAAGTAATAAGTAGTTAAAGCTTTATCGGAATCGGATGAGCAGCTCAGAAGAGACATACAGACAATTTTCATTTGTATAGATTATATATTGGATAATTCTAATATGTTTATAACCATCCCGTAACTGCAAGTAATAAGTAGTCAAAGTTTTATCGCGCTCAGATGAGCTTGAAGGCAGCGCATAAGAGGAATACAGACAAACACTCATTTTTATTTATATAGATTATGCTAATGTTACCGCCTCGGGTCAACCTAACTTCAATGTACTTTATTGTTGGTTATCTAATCTTAATTTGCACATTGATTAAAATGCTAGCAGAATAAAAAAAAAGCTTTTAGAAAAAGGATGTTGTGTATTTATGGAAAAAATGCATACATACCCACATTTTTACCCCTAACTTCTTTGGATCTGAGAATGTTTCTTAGAATTTGGTTCCTTTCATTCATCATTGTATTCTATAATTTGTGCGCAAAGAAAAAAAAAGTATTGCTTCATTACAATTTGGTGTAGAGTGTTAATTTACTGCATACTTTCCTATTCCTCAAGATATATTACAATTATAAATATTTTTTGTTATAGTATTTTTTTAAAAATTGATAATACATTTAAAAACCATACTTTTAAATAGTATTTATAAGAAAATCCATTTTTTCAAATTATTTCCTCCGAACTTAGAAGGATATCTTAAATACCTCTAATGAGGAAGAAACATAGTTTAATTTCACCTGTAGGGAGAAAATACATAAATATTTATTACAAGACACTTATGGTTAAGAATATTCCATTCCCAAAGAATATCCGCTCCTTCCGAATTGAGCAGCTTCCTCAATAAAAGCAAAACAAAAACCCTGGACATCTCTTAGTCCATCCCTCCCTCCATTACATCCCAAACGACTACATATCTCAATCCCTGTAGCCCTTCCCTGGTCATCACCCGCGGACATAATCCTGCAGCACAATTAGATTAGCCCGGGAATGTCTGTACGTCCCGCCCGGCGGAAATATAGAGATGCGTGCGAGATGAAACGTGCTCTTATGGGACGGGACATTTGTCTTGTCCCGCCAGGACTTAATGGGACATCTTGTTCCACGTCTCTCGGATGAGCGGAACAATGTCACGGGCCCTTTGATGGCGAACAGTAGGCCACTAGTTGTTCTTTATTCGCAATGACAGCGTGCTTCGTTATGTAAGTGGGGTCGAGGGAGGTGCTGACGAGCGGAAGTTGGGATTAAGACAGTTTTACCAGGGGGATTGACAGCATTGTTATTCTATTGTGAGTGTGTATGGCGTTATGGGAATATTGCGCACAAAAGGACTGGTGTTATGACAAATGAAATGGTTTGCTTTCCTAATAGAAAAGAAAGTATTAACACATTTATGCCTACTGTTCCATTTTTGGATCACCCCTTTCACATAAAAGCTATTTTTATTATATTTTTTACCTAACACATAGAAATTTCATGCAAAAATTCTAATTTTTTAAACTTAGGCATAAACGAGTTAACATGAAAGAAATAATGCGTTACGGGAATATTGCGAACAAAGGACTGGTGTTATGACAATTGAAATGGTTTGATTTCTTAATATGAGAGAAACAATGTATAGTGTTATGGGAATATTGCGCACAATGGACTGGTGTTATGACAACTGAAATTGTTTGGTTTCTTAATACGAAAGAAATAATAAATATGAAAGAAATAATTGATATCAAAGAAATAATGCATGGCTTTATGGGAATATTGCGCACAAAGGACTAGTGTTATGAGAAGTGATATTATTTGGTTTCTTAATATGAAAGAAATAATTGATAAAAATTATCTTTTAACACGTTGACTGCCGCAAACGCGCATGTGCGTTACAAATAATATGTAATTGTACCAAACCATCTATGTTAGTAGATGACACCTTCTCTACTGCAGTTAAAAGATAGCAAAGAAGGGGTCATCTGATTAGATAGATGGTCCCGATATCAGGCGTGGGTAGTGACAGTAAACGTGTTAAATGTCTCTTTTCTTTTAAGAAAAATGTTATTGAAATATTCAGAAAATCTCCGTGCACCACAAACTATGACACGGGGCTTACAGAAGTAAGTATTCTACACATAGTAAAAATAAAATAAGAAAAATTAACAGTTACGAAGGATTGATATAAGAATAACATAAAATAAGTAAATTTAAATTAAGAATAAGACTATTTAACGGGTGTCAAAAATAAATTTACACAAATTTTCAAGAGCACTTCTGTTGGGAACAAGTGGATGAAAATCTGGAGGTCATTTTTATTGAGGTAGAAAAGCAATTATTTCTTATTGTAAATATTTTCGACTTTTAGGCTTAAGGTATTTGTCTACGTTCGAAGGAAATTTTTTTAAAAAACTGATTTTTTAAAAAACTATTTAATACTATGGTTTTTTTAAATGAATTGTCTGTTATAGTACAAAATACTATAAATACAAAAAGCGTATTTGAAAGTATAATATATTTTGAGATATAGGAAAATTTGTTGTAAAATTTAATGAAATTTAAACAAAACGGTTGACACTCGACACAAAACTGCAATGCAGCAACCCTAATTTTCTTTACACGCAAGTTAAAGAATACAATGATGAATGAAATGAACCAAAATTTAAGAAAAATGTTGAGATTCAAAGAAGTAATGAGTAAAAATATACGTATATATAAATTTTTTCCATGAATTCATTACAATTTTCTAAAAACACTTATAAATTCAAAGGTATATCACTAATAATAAAACTTTTGGTTCATTTCATTGCCGAAATTATTTAAAACACATATTAAAATTTTGCTGAATCTATAAGTTTTTGAGATATGTTAAGGGTGGAGAATTTTAATGAAAATTAAATTTGGGGGAAAATTGAATTTAAAGGCAAATTTAAGTTAATAAATATGTCTTGATTAAAATTCCCTGGATGATTTTTATAAAAGGACGGTTTTTAACGCCTGATACATTCAAACTGTACACATTAATGTACATATAATATAATTATCTATCTATCTTATATATATATATATATATATATATATATATATATATATATAATGTATACTAATTATATTATATGTATATTAATGTATACAGTTTGAATGTATCAAACGTTAAAAACCGTCCTTTTATAAAATCATAACCAATTTTGAATTTCTTTCATTGAAACCAGCGATTTAAATATTTGATTTTACTAGATCATTACAAAAGACAAATAGACAGCATAAATAAATTTAAAACACTAGATACGCGCTAATAAGACTTTTCTTTCATAATTTCTAAAAATGAATATAAGTGGGTTTGGCAATTAAAACTTTTGATTTTAAAAAATGTTTGCATAAGTGAGGAAAAATCATAACATATAGAACTAATCATATCTGCTCTACATATATTTGGGAAGATTTTTAGTTATGTTTTAATTTCTTTGAAACAAAATCTTGCACAAATAAATTTCCAATTGAAAACTGTTGCTATAGCAACACAAACCTCTATTTAAAAGCCCGTAATTTCAAAAACTGTTATAGATTTTTCAAAATGAATCTGAAGCATATATGCAAATTAAATGCTTCCCATTTTCATTCAGTAATTAAGTTAATATGTATTACAATTCTGAAGGGATATTTCTTTTTATCCTTTAATAAACGCTGTTCAAATATTTTTTACCAGATCACTGTTGAAATTGAGAGTAAAAACATAAATCAGTAATAGCACAATCATTTGTCAATATAAATTTTGTTCACCATTAAATTCGAAAATGAATTTTATTATCTGCCAAAAACATTCATTCATTTGTAGAAAGGTAAACCATTCGAATCGACCATAAAGCAAATTATTCGAAGTTGATTTTCAAATTATTTTTTTTTCTACATTCATCATTTTCACTGGCAATAAAATCAAACGATGAAAAGTTCTTTGATCAAATAGAGCCATTTTTGACATCTGTATTAAGCCCCAAGTTATTTAATTATGATATTCTTTATGACTGTTGAAATTTGGCCCCACAGGACAATCTAAAAAAACATGAAGATAGCTGGCACGAGTGGTACGTTTATCTGGAAATTGTGTGTCTGTTAAATTAATGACATTCCATTTTTCCTCTTTGAGTATGACACACACACACACACACACACACACACACACACACACACACACACACACACACACACACACACACACACACACACACACACACTCACACACACACACACA
>JAPMOQ010036050.1:87866-102637 GCA_026543055.1 Argiope trifasciata
ACACACACACACACACACATATATATATATATATATACATACCAAGTAACAAGTACCCTATGTACCAAGATGAGTAAAATTTGATGCATATTCTTATAATCAATTTTGTAGATTTCTATCGAATTTTGAAAATAAGGAAGTAGGAAAAACTTCAAACACAAAATGTCAAACTTAATAAAACAAAATAAAAACAATGCATAAAATATCAAACTTAGTTTCCTATATTATTTATTGATAGGAGCTTGACAGTCCATAAATATTTTGTTTTAACCATATTTAATAAAATTCAAAGCTATTTTTTTAAAAACCATTTTATTTAGCTACTACTATGATATATAATTAGACTGGTCTGTTTTAAGGTATCGAAGGAAATTTTTTGAAATGGTGGAGTTTTTGAAACGCTATTTAACATTATAGTTTTTAGTTGTATTGTCGATTGTGGTACCAAATGCTATAAATATAACAAAATTATTCGAAAACATGATATATTTTAAGAAATAGGAAAATTTTTATCACATTTTAAGGAAATTTAATCAAAATGGTTAACGCTTTAAAAAACTTTTTATTCATTTCTTTGCCCATATCATTTAGAACACACTCTGAGATGTTTATGTAAATACCTCTATTAGGTTTTGAGATATAATGTTGACGGTTTAGAATGTATATGAAAATGACAGTTGTGAGAAAACTGAGGTTAAAGATAAATTTTAGCTGAAAAAATGTTGAAGATGATTGGTCATATCTTCCTTTTCTTATAAAAGATAAACTGTTTTTGGGAGAGGGAAGTCTGAACTGCAAGAAACACAATAAAAAAAAATCATTCACCGATGTTGTCGATAGTCAGTGTTTCTAACGTAGTCGAATACCTTAAGAAGTATTTCGATTTTCTACGGTGTATATAATTTGGTGCATAAAGTTATAAACAAAAAAAAAGAAATAAATAAGGAAAAGCTTAACACATTAAATGCGGTATGTAAAGGTCTGCAATGATATTTTGCTGAGCTATAATATAGTGCAAAAATTATTTAAATAGGATTTATGAAAATTATATAACTCTTGTAGACAAAAACACAGTCAGTAAAAAAAATAGAAATAGAAAAATTCAAATGACACAATTCTTGAAATTTCTATTCAATATCAATTATAGTTAATATGATAGTTCTACTGAAAGCGAATTGTTGTTTTAAGGTATCCGAATTCGTTCAAAACACTGGTTATTGACGACAATGGCGAATTTTTCAAAATTCTTATTATTTCTTGTAGTTCAGTCTTTTCTCTTTAAAAAAAATTCATATTTGCTGAAAAAAGGGAAAGCCTGACCTATCATCCAGAGTCCTATGTTTTTCCAGCTAAAATTTGTCTTTCACTTCCGTTTTCTCAAAACTTTAATTTTCACAAAAATTCTCCACCGTTCACATGATATCCCCAAAACCAATACAGGTATTTACATAAAAATTTCAGGGTGTGTTTTAAATAATGTGGGCAATGAAATGAACCAAAAGCTTTATTGTCGGTGAAATACTTTTTCATTTATGGGTGTTTTCAGAAGCATTAAGTTGTAAATTTGTGGCAAAAAGGTATATAAAAGAATATTTTTACCCATAATTTCTTTGCAACTCAGTATTTTTCTTAGATTTTGGTTCATTTCATTCATCATTATATTCTATAGCTTGCATGCAAAGAAAAACAGGATTGCTGCATTAAACTTTTATATAGAGTGTAAACCGTTTTGGTTAAATTTCATTAAAAATTACTACACATTTTCCTACTTCTCAAAATATATTATATTTTCAAATAATTTTGTTGTATTTATAGTGTTCATTATTGAGAATTTATTCAAAAACCCTAAATAGTTTCCAAAAAATTCATTTTTTCAAATTTTTTTCTTTTGAACGTAGTCGGATACCTTAAATCAAGAATGCATGAGAAGTAAATTCAATAATTAGTTTATTATCATGAAGCTTCACTATAAAAATTAGATAGATATCATACAAAAGGATATAAAGAAAAGAGAAATAAATAAATATATGGAATCAAATCCTGATGCTTTCGAACAAAAGATAACGGTCATCATTTCAAAAATAAAGATGTAAGGAATTTAATAAATTCAATTTTGACCATCTGGAAGAGTTCCATATCTTTCCTTTTTTTCAATGATATGTCAGTATCAATCTTTCTTCGACTTTCGCATCCATATCTGAAGAGGAAAAAAATTTGAGCTGAATTATTCCTGATTCAAATATTTCCATTTCACTGCTTATCCTTAATATTTAATAGACTTTATCTAAGGAGTTAATTATTATGCAAACCATTCATATTCCACACATGAATAACAAGAACGTGGTTTCTATAGAATGTGAGTAATTTTATTCAAGTATATGAAAAGAAAAACCGTAGTTCTAATTAAAATAAAGAAAAGATCTTTTTACTTTCTCGTATACAAAACAAAGTTATACAGCCTCATATACAGTATTTTAATTTTAAAGGTATACAGTACTTTAAGGTATCCGACTACGTTCGGAGGAAAAATTTGAAAAATTGGATTTTTTAGAGCCTATTTATAATTTTTAGATATATTATCATTAATAAACACTATAAATACAAGAACAATTATTTGAAAATATAATATATTCAGAGAAATGGGAAAATGTGGTGTAACTTAGAAAGAATTTGAACCAAAACGGTTCACACTCTGCACAAAATGGTAATTCAGCCATCCTATTTTTCTTTGTACACGAGTTATAGAATACAATGATGAATGAAATGAACCGCAATCTAAGAAAAATGTTGAGATACAAAGAAGTCATGGGTAAAAATATGCGCATATATGCATTTTTCTCCCATTAGTTTATAACTTAAGTTTTCAAAAAACACCTATAAATGAAAAAATGTTTCCCCTACAATAAAAATTTGGGTTCATTTCATTGCCCGTATTATTTGAAATACACGCTGAAACTTTTATGTAAATACCTATATTCGTTTTTGAGATATCATGTTAACTGTGGAGAGTTTTTGTAAAAATTAAAAGTTTTGAGCAAATGGAAGCTAAAAACACATTTGAGTTGAAAAATCTGTGATCCTGGATGATAAGTCAGTCATTCCTTTTCCTAGAAAAGACAAACTGTTTTGGAAAGAAAAAGTCTGAACTACAAGAAATAGTAATTTTAAAAAAATTCGCCACTGTGGTTGATAAACAGTGTTTTTAACGTAGTCGGATACCTTAAATATAGAAGTATAATGTATTTTAATTATAGAGGTATACAGTACTTTAACTATAGAGATATACAGTATTTTAAATATAGAGAAAATATTGTATATGTCAAAAAAAGTTCTATATTTTGATGAATTTTATTTCATTGAATTAAAAAACGCATTTTCGAAAATGTCTTTACAAAACATTTTGAGCTAGACAGATGACACCTGGTATAAACTCTTTATACTAAAACTGAATATTTAATTCAAATTTTGAGAAAACTCTTTTTTGAGGAAATTTACATAGTTGACATTAAGAATGAGTTAACATGGCAACTACAATACAAAGAGGGGTAGCAAGATGAAATTCCGTACATAGACTGTCAAAGTTTGAGTGAAATCCAAAAAGGGAATGAACGCATGTCTATCTGTGCTTTCAGAAGCATCTAAACGCAATAACTTAAAAATGCAATGATTTAAATACTTTGTGGTGATATCTTAATAAGCCAGTAATAGCCACTAAACATTGGCGATCACTTTTGAATAGAGCATATGTTACTCAGCTGCAAACCATAAGATCTTGAGTTCTATCCTTGGCGGAATTCTATCTCCGCATTGGCGTGACACCGCAATAGTGACTTCAAACTGTGAATCTTCAAACAGCTGTCGTGGCGCCATCTACCAGCAGCAAAAGCAACCACAGCAAAGTCTTCAATCATCTCACTTGACACAGCAACAACAACTCTCTCCATCCGCAACGTAAAAGTCGTCAGATTCACTTGAAGCAGTAACCAATATTGTCAGACTCAACAATCACTGGTGATCACTTTTGTCTAGCGGATATGTTACGCGGATAGAAATCGCAATTTCGCAGGATCAATTCTCGGTGACAATTCAATATTCTTATTGGCGAGACTACACAATACAACCCACCATATTGGTGACCTCGGATGATGAACACGCTCTTCGCTCGCCTTAACGCTTGGCGCTACCGAAACTCTCTCTCTTCGCTCGTTCTAACGCTTGGCGCAATCAAAACACACTCACCACTCACTATGACGCTTGATACAATAAAATCGTGCGTCTCTCTACAGACTCACCAATAGGGGAGTATTGTAGTGATATATTAATAAGTCAGTAACATTCACTAAACATTGGTGATCACTTTTGTATACGGATATGTTTCTCTACTGCAAATCGTAAGATACTTTGCGGAATTCAATTTCCCTATTGGAACAATTACAGTCAACACTATCGCCATGACTTCAAATTTGATATTTGATTTTGAGACTAGAAGTGTAGTTCTGTGACGTACCAAAATAGAAATTCTTTTTTCTTATACTATTTACCACATACTGGTATTAATCGACAAAAAAAAACCCTTGACAAAAATCACAGTAATTTAACAAAAAATATTAAACCAAAGCCAAAGGTTAAAATTTGTAATTATTGTACATCAATGTTGTGAAATTCAATCTACAACATACTTAAGTCCACAATTTTCTACGGGTCGTAGGAAAGAGAATCTTTATGAGACAGTAAACTAAAACGGTTTAGGGAGATGACTCCCACTGGTTTAAATTGTGGCTGTTTAAATTATGACTGTTACGACCACAAAAATTCTGAAACTAAATTAGCTAGATACTTGATAATTACGTGCTATTACTATATCAAAAACTCAAATCTATAATATGTAGCATAATCATAGGATTTGTATGCTGATCATAGCGTTTGTGAACATAATCTAAAAACTCAACAAGCTCGATTAATGAAATTCGGTATGCGGTTTCAAAATCTTTTTCAAAGTTTGTTTCACTTTTGGACTAAATCAGTTAAAGGAAATACAGGTATGGAACAAAATAATAGGAACAACCATTTAAAAATTAAACGTCTTTTGACCGTCCAGTAAAAAGTTGCCTCGTGTTGCAATAATATGCAACCTAAAGGAAAGGTATCAGTAAAACATTTGACAGTGTGAGAGTTGCAGGAGAAAATTCTGTACTTAGCAAAGCGTGATTTTCTCCGACCTATCCGATGTGGAAAAAAAGGCATTAAAATTGGAGCTCAACTCGCTGAAGCCAGTACAGGATTGTGGGTCTTTCAAGGGCTACTGTGTCAAGGGTTATGATAGACCACACAAACTCTGATAAAATGTCTTCGGAGATGCTCAGCAGTGAGCGAAAATCGAAGTTGAAGGACAGTGACAGACTAGTTTTGAAGAGGATAGTTGCGGAAATCGCAAGTCTACACTACCACCGATTAAGTCTGAGATGCATACAGGTCAACAGAACCCCGTATCCCTCATATTCATGTGGAAACTTATGAACGAGAGTTCAGAAGTTTCCAATAGACATTCATAGCAAAGTGGCTATTTCGAAACCATTAGTTTCGACATGAAATTTCAGCCTACACAAACATGGATAAGGCGTATTCTGCGAAGCACGGCATAACATAACTCCATCCTGTGCCCCTGGTGCCTATAGCACTAAGTTATCTAACCAGTTGGAAGGGCAAAGAATGAAAGGAAAGAAAAAAAGTATGAAAGTAAAGAAAGAAGGAGACACACACCATCCAGGTATCTCCAGAAAGAATCCCATTGATGTCAAATCCTGCACGACTGCATTCAATTTTGGATGAAGTAATAACTGGATCAAGGGAACAAGGATACTTAAACAAATGCTGACTGTGGGTTGAACATAAAGGGAAATGAGAATAATGACAAGAAAGAAAAGATTGATAAAATACATTGAGAACATCTGAGTGACATGTATCAGCAGATAAACAATCACTGTAGAGTCAAAATCTGTAGCGTCCGTTTCGGTCCTGTGGTTTAGTTTTCCATTTTAAGAACTGCACTTTTAAGGGACTTGTGAGCACTTATGAAGTTATAATTTCGGTTGATTTGGGGAGAAAATCGCAATTGACGGACCGTGATAAACCGGTGTTGAAAAGAATATTCTTTCGAAATCGCAGTAGTACACTACCATAACTTTCGAGATGAATACCCAATTTCAGAGTTTCGTATCCATGAAAACTATTCAAAGAGAATTGTTTGCTGTGAACATTCATGACAGAGTAGCTGTTCCAAAACCGTTAGTTCCAGTGCGGAATGCTATGAATAGTCTACAGTGGTGCTGAGATCAGCTAAACTGGATATAATTGCGATGGAAATAAGTCATCTGGTCTGATAAATCCTCATTTACCTTATTCCAGACCACCAGAGGATGTGCATCTGGCGAACAAAGGTGGAAGATTTTCATGTCGACAGCCTGGTCCCAATCGTGAAACATGGATGTGGTTCTGTCATCATGCGGTGTGCATATCTTCCTGCGGATTGGGACTTCTTCTTCTTCTTGTATACAGCCGACCCCCCCCCCCACCACTGAACGTAGCAGTATCGACAGGATTATTGCGGTCTACTGCTGACTGAGTATTGTCCAACCTTACATGGACCAAACCGTCAAATTAAAGTTCTTTTTGAGGTAATTAATCTTTCTGCCCATCTACACTCTCTCAAACAGTTGGGATGAAACTGTTAAGCTTTAACATCCTATCCTTCAGGGTTTTGAGGCGACCCGGTACCATCAGTACTGTACCTAAATTATTGTTTACAATCTTCAGGTTTTTACTTTACTCTCAGATCTCCATACATTCCGTTAAATAGTGGTAAACCATGCCCATTTCTCCAAAAATGCCTTCCTGTGGATTGGGATTGCTCGTTGTCTTGAAGAGGATGATCACAGACGACAATTAAAAAAGTATTCTTGCAGATTGTCATCACTCTATGCTCGAAACTCTCTCTCCGGGAGAACACCATGTGTTTCAAGATGTAATGCCCTTGAACAATGCCCTTGTTGACACGTCACGCTGTGTTACAATATGGTTACATGAGCATGATGATGAACATCTAACTTGGTGTCCTGAATCCCTTCATCTCATTATCACTGAGCCTTTGTGGGATTTTCTAGAGTACAAAGAACTGCTAGGTTTTCTCCTCCATGCATACTACCTGAGCTTGGAGACGTCCCTAATAGAGGAATGGGTGCTAATTCCAATGATCTTAGTTCAAGACCTTTATTTGTCGATCCCAAGTCAAATGATAATGATGTCTTGTCCGTGTTTACAAAGAAAGGGGGTGCAGTAGCTTCTGAGGGTAAAGACCCCTGAGTGCCCAGAGGGCAGAAGTCTGACTTCTAGCTCATATGAAAGCGACACACACATTCGCTTGCCCAACCCGGTTTTACAGGGGACCTCATTCACGCATCTCACAGATAGAACACACAACAACCATGCCCGAACCTGGACTAGAAACCGAGAATCCCAGATGAAGAGGAAGACGCACTACCTCTAGGCCAGGGCGCTGGCCCCAAGTCGAATCCGAACTGCAATTCAAGCCAAAGGTGGCCAAATTCTTTACAGATTAATTATTTTTTTACAGATGTTCCTATAATTTGTCCTATACCTGTATATTTAAATTCCATATTCAATTCTTTTCATTGTTTCACGAAACCAAACACAAATCAAGCCATACTTCATAACTATTCACGAAAGTATAGGAAATAGAACCTCTTCCTACCCTAAATGATATGCCATTTAACCATTACCAGTTTTGTTCCATATCCATTTTTCCTCTAATATTGTCATTGAAGAATTTTTCTCTATTATACCTTATAGTAATGTGTAAGTATGAGATTTATTGTTAGAGATAGAATACCAGAAAAGTGACTTCCATCTCTATAAATAAAAATGAATGTTAGTCTGCGTGTCTCTTATGCCTCCCTAAACCGTTCATCCGATGGCGGTGCAATTTCGTCAGCTTATAATTTACCCCTATGAGATGGTTATAGGGATAATAGAATTATGTAAAATTAAAAACAAAAAAGGAATCTCAACTGCATCTATTTACCAAGGATTCATCTCCAAACAACTCGCCGAGGTGACAATAAACTCTGTACAAATGTTAAATCCAAGTGAAAAGTAATATTTTGTAACTATAGAACGCAAATGTCATGCAAGTCATTCTCAAAAGGTAACAAGGGTAACTTTAATTAAAATGTAACTTTATTACGGATTACGCGAGAAAGTATTTGGGCGACAAATACTGTGTTTTTAAATTTTAATTAAATTTTAGCGTTTATCGCAGTCAAAATATTATTAGCAGTCATTAAATTTAGTGTTTATCGCAGTTTGTACTATAATACTTTTGCCAAAAATATAATAGTACAACAAATTTTATACCATCTTAATTTTCCAAAATTGCCTTTTCAACTATATTAACAATTTTATATTAACAATATATTTTCCATGTTTAATCAATTTTAAAAGAAAATATTTTAATCCCATTTCCTAAAATTAAATTTGAGAATTCCGAACGAATATGAAACGAATTAAGAAATATAATAGTTTCTTTCACTACCTTTCTGAAAGAACACAAGACTTTACAATTCTAAATGTATACACAAATCTAATAAATAAAAATGAATATTTATTGTTCTTTTTTTCGTATACTGTCGTACCGTTCATCCTATTTAAATAAAAAACAGCAAAATTATTGATTGCTTGCAGTTTATAATATTTTTTTCAGGCGGCAACAACACGCCGGGTACTAGCTAGTAGACAATATAGGATTATCATTCTTTTGTTTAAGGACATATTCTTTTTTTTTTTTTGAAAGAGCAAAACATACATACAATCAAAACCTTTCACTCTATCGTATTGGCGTTGAAAAATGATAATTACATTCCAAATTTTGGCTTGTTTATTCAATGTCAAGAAATTCCATTCTTTCAAGTCTCTAACTGAAATGAGCCCCGATTCCTGACCCAATTCCCGAGAGAATTGTTCCGAAATGATTACTTAGCGCTTTCTAATGACGGTTATCTTACGGTGGATAACGTATTAATGATTCTCGAACCATTGATTAATCTCGAAGCCACAAATCCGAAGGCCCATTTAATTATCCCGGCTCAACAACCGGCCAGGTAGGAGGTATGCACGTTTACCTTTCGGTGCGAACGTCTGGAGAGTAAAGAGCAAGGATTAGAGATCAGACGTTTGTTGTGTTCGAAGATTTGTGGGGAAGAGTTAATTATGCTTACTAATTTGCGAAAGGAACATTTTTCAGGGTGCTTTTCTCTCGTACAATTGAAGCTCTGCATTTTCAAATTTCAAATAATCGGAAATAGCAAAACAATGTATAACCGAAAGGATGATAAACTTAAAATCATTCATGGAAAGTGATTAGGGGGCAAAATTCTAATATATTAATTCATGTCTCATGTATAGTGTATACATTTAATAAAAGCATTCGTTTTTAAAAATTAAATTTGTAAATATTGTTATTGATGCGAACAGATTTAGCTAAGTTAATTTATTTACTAGCCATCTTTGGTGACCAACTGTTTACCCACCATGTAAAAGTCATCTATTTATTAAATTTAAATTTAATTTTGTGATCTGGGAGTTTCGGGCTTGAGACCCGGTTCGGGCATGGTTGTTCTGTGCTCTATCTGTGAGATGTATAAATGTGCCCCCCCCTTGTAAAAAGGGATTGTGCAAGCGAATGTGTGTGTCACCTTCATTTGAGCTAGAAGTCAGACTTCTGAACTCTGGTTGGTCAAGGGTCTTTACCCTCGGAAGCTACCGCACCCCCTTTCCGTGGGAACGTGGACACGACATCATCATCAATAAATTTAATTAAATTGCGCTCACAGAATACAAATGCTGTATCCTGATTATTTAACTACGCATGCAAAAAGACGAAATTATAATTGGATAAATCGATGAAATTATTGAATATGGAGGCTGCGGCAAAGACTTTTGTTGAGCGTTATCGCTCAAAAATGGACCATTGATTGAAGCATGAGATCAATGATTAGATAAGAAAATGTCGCAGGTCTCCAAATAAAATAAGAATAGGTGAAATCGGATATTGTTCTTGAGATATTTAGGCATTTCTTTTGAAAAGGGAGGATTGAAGAGTGCAAGTATTTATTTATGTTCTTATTTTATTAAAATTTCGTATAAAGTAAAAAATTAATAAAATTCAGCTGTTGATACTGGTACTAGGGCAGAGTTTTTAATTTTCTTTTTCTAATGAGAATTTTCAGTATTTTTCTAGACATTTAACCTTATTAGTATTGGTCAACCTATATAAATAAAAATGAATATTTTTCTGTATGTCTCTTATGCACTGCCGTACCGCTCGTCCGATAACTATGAAACTTTGATTACTTATTACTTGCACTTATTTGTTTCTAATGGAGATTAAAAACGAATATATATATATATGTATGTATATATTGCCAACCCTAAAGTGTGGAATAAGAAAGTTAAAAAAAGAATTCATATTATTTACGCTCCTGCTTTATATATCCTTCCATTGGAATGAATGTATTCATTGCCGACAAGAAAATAAATGCCATTCTTCTTATCATTCCTAAAGAAACAAGACAGTTATTTTAAATTTCAAACGATGTTTCCTAGATTATTTTTTCTGCTGCAGCAACGCGCCGGGTACCAGATAGTTTTATAAATGTTTTTTTTATATATATATATTTTTCTGAATGCTTTCAAATATTTAAAGGGGAAAAAAGATTGCAAAACTAAAAACAGTAAACATATTTTGACATAAAATGCTTTTATTTGATGCTCGAGACTATTAAATTGAGTTTGATAATATTTATTGATTTCAAATAAGAGAACGATTTTTCTGCCAGCTCTATTATTTAAAATACACATACTTGCGTTATAAAGTATGAAAAACTCTTAAGAATAGAGAATTAATGTAAGTATAAAATGAAAAGTGACAGGGAATAAAGAATATAACTATTTTTTCTCTGACTTTAAATTCTACTTTGAATAAAAAATGACACGATACTTTAGATTTAGTAATTGAGGAGATAAAATATTTTTGGCATTTTTTTACATTTAAAAAAGGCTTAACCATCTCTTCTGTCAGCAAAGGTATCACATGAAATTTCCTTGTTTCACGTGTTAGGGGGATAGCACAAGAAATTGATAACAATTCTGAAAAAACCATTTCCTACCAGAGACAACATAAGAGCTAAAAATAAAGTTATTCAGTCAAGATTTTACTTTGCCTACATAGGGGAAAATATGGAAATGAACTGAAAAAAAACACCTCTCAAATCTTAGTAATTGTCAAAACAAACATTTTTTTGCATTTAAAAAAGGCTTCACAATCTCTTCTGTCAGCAAAGATATCAGATGAAACTTCCTTGTTTCATGTGTCAGCAAATTAATAACAATTCTGGAAAACTAAAACCTACCAGACATAACATGAGTGCTCAAAATAAAGTTGATATAATTTGGAAGATAAAAATCATACCACCTCCATTTCATATAAAGTTATCGCGAATATAGGAATTCCTGGTAGCTCTTGATCAGAATCTTACTATATAAGAGAAAATATTAAAATCAACTGAAAAAAAAACTCTAAAATCTCAGCAATCGCCAATTCAAAAAACATACAGGATTCATGGTTCTATTATTTCTAAAACTCTGTGAATAATTTAGAGCTCAAAAGCATAAATATTTATTCTTGTTCTCAAAAAATTTGTGGGCATTCAAAAGAGATGATGATTATTTTAAATATAATTGTCAAGTTTTTTAAAATTAACATGAAGTACCTTAATAAATTATAAGCCAATTCATCAGTCTCACATTAAGTTAAAGAGTTTTTATGTGAATCATGTCAGTAATAATGTACTATTGGATATAAAACAATAGTGGATATATGATAGATCCGAAAACAGACCATGCATGTGAAATACTCTTATAACAACAATTTTTTTTGTCGCTTTTGCAATTAGTGAGCCTTAAGGGAGCTTGCAATTAGTGAGCTTTTGCAATTAGCAAAAGCTTACTGACAAATAATGGCTATCGCACAGGAACAAAATAACCTTTTATTTTATTTAATTCTTTAATGTATCCGACTACGTTCGAAATAATTTGTTTTGAGAAATTGGGTTATTTAAAAACTATTTAAAACTATGATTTATAATGTATTGTTAATTATAATACAAAATGCTATAAATGCAACAAAATTATTTGAAAATATAATATATTTTGGGAAATAGGAAAAAGTGTAGTAAATTTAACTGAAACGGTTAACACTCTACACAAAATGGTAATTCAGCAATCCTATTTTTCCTTTTACACAAGTTATTGTATATAATGATGAATAAAATGAACCAAAATCTAAGAAAAATCTTGAGGGGCAAAGAAGTGATGGGTAAAAATATGAGTATTTATGCATTTTTTCTATAAATTTACAATTTAATTTTTCTAAAAATACCTAGAAATGAGAAAGTATTTCACCCACAATAAAAATTTTGGTTTCTTTCATTGCACCTATGATTTAAAACAGACGCTGCAATTTTTATGTAATTACCTCTGTGGATTCTTGAGATATCATTTTAAAGGTGTAGACTTTTTATAAAAATCAAAGTTTTGAGAAAATTGAAATGAAAGACAAATTTCAGCTGAAAAATAGGTGACACTGGATGATAGGTCAGGCCTTTCTTTTCTTAGAAAAGATAAACGATCTAGCATAGAGGAAAGTCTGAACTACAAAAAAATAACAATTAAAACCAATTACATCAATGTGGTCGATAGCCAGTATTATTAAATTAGTCGGATATCTTAAGTTTCTGACTTTCTATTAAGTTTTTATTGACTTATGAATGATGCTACAGTTTCTAGTTATTTTCCACATTTTTATAAAAGAAAATTACTTATTAGTTAATTTAACGCCTATATAACATATTTGCGTTAGTTAGATAACTTAAATCTCCCTATATATCTATTACAAACGACATATAATGTTATAAGGATCATTTTCCCATTAACAGGAGAAACAACATGTATTTATCCTGTTATGGGGGAAAATGTTATGTGTTTCTTCAGCTCTTGAAAGTTCACGTAAAATTCATTTTAGAATTCATCAATATGTGTTTTAATCTCTGTAATTTATTTTACTTTAATTATATAAACGCCTCTTTGTAAAGAAACACTAGGGCTATTTTGGGATGGACAGTGTCATTTTGAACCATGGTTGGATAGCGAGGATGACACCTGAATAGGAACCCCCCTCTCCACACCACACCAGCAGGAGGACATTTGGCCTGACAGATTTAACGTGCAAGATATCCCCTTCAAACGATGGTTCTTCAGTTGAATCGAGTCTCGATTTTGAAAACCTCCGGTTCCGAAGCCTAGATCTTACCACAAGGCCACCGTGGCCCTGTAATCTATTTTACAGCTGTAGATGACTATTCTGATTTTCTATTAAGTTATGAATGATTCTATGCTTTCTTGTTGGGGTTCCACATTTTTGTAAAAGAAAATTAATTATAAATTTCACGCCTATATCCCACATATAAGTTAATTAGATAACTTAAATTTCTCTATGTATCTATTACAAACAAGAGATAATGTTATAAGGATTATTTCCCCATGAACAGAAGAAATAACAAGCATTTCTCGTGTTATGTGGAAATTGTTATGTGTTTCTTCAGCTCTTGAAAGTTCACTTTAGAATTCACTAATATGTGTGTTAATCTATGTAATTTTATTTTACAGTTGTAGATGAGTCACAAATTATAACAACTACTCCTCAGAAATTGGTAAATGTATTAGTTAAACGTAAGCGTGTTAACATCGAAAGTTAATATAAAGGAATCGTTAGTTAGCTCACTTGAGTAAACTTTCTTTTTTCGTTTCAAATACATTGAACCATTTTTACTGGCTACCTAAGGCACTTTTCTGTGCGATCTTGGATTTTTCGTGTCCACTCTATTGAATTTCAGTTGCTGAAGCTTCTGGCTCAGAGGTAGAAAGAAAAGTACTTTTCTGTTTCCTTTGCAAAGTCGAAGAATTTACGAGACATTTAATACTTTCGGCAAACTTGCTCCTTTTAAAATGTAAGGAGAAAAAAAAGAAGTTTAGAAACATTCCTCTTTTGTTGCTTTGTTTTACACACAAGATCAAACTCAACAGCTCTACTTAATCAAATCAACAAGACCACTTCCCGCAGAAACTGTCAACTTGACAATTACTTTTCGCCACCCATTCAAACCTACAGGCCCGAGTTCTCGAAAGAAAAACTATTTTTCTTTTTCGAACCAACTTTACAAAGTACTTTTCACTCTTTTTTTCTCCCTTTCTAAGTTTAGTGTAAAGTGCCACACATACAAGCAAGTGCCGAAAGGCATACTATCTATTGTAAGAAAAAAAAACTGTTTTTTTTTTTGTTTTTTTTTACAGCAAAACTGCGACACCACAACTTCATTTATCCAGTAGCCCTTTAGATTTATTGCTTTAAGAAAACTTGAAAAAGGTAATTTTAGATTCTGAAATTCTAGTCCCAGCTTTTTTTTATTTAATCAATACTGCAGATCCTCTGTGAAATTGCTGCCCCACACTGTCAAGGTGATGAGATAAAAGTTGTCTGGGTAATTTTAAACGTACCTATTTACAAACGTTCATTTTTTAACACGTACCTAATTTCTCCTGTCTGATATATATATATATATATATATATATATATATATATA
>JAPMOQ010036050.1:107637-155305 GCA_026543055.1 Argiope trifasciata
GAGGGGGTAGCTTGGCAGCACGAATTTGGTTTTCCAAGTAGGACCACAAATTCTCTATTGGATTAATGTCAGGTGAGTTTGGGCGCCAAGACATGACTTGAAAGTCACTGGAATGTTCCTCGAACCAATCCGTGACGATTCCACCCTTATGACATGGTGCATTATCCTGTTGGTACACGCCATCCCCCGCAGGATACACTGTTGCCATGAATGGGTGAACCTGGTCTGCAACCATGTTCACGTAACTTCCAGATGTCAAGAATTGCTCTATGGGGATTATGGGTCCTAATGTGCTCCATGAAAACATTGCCCACACCATAATACCCCCACACCGGCTTGCCTCCGTCCAACTGCGCATTCGGGAGCAAGGGGTTCATTTGGAAATCGGCGTGTTCTCACACGTCCGTCGAAGTGATGGACCAGAAAACGTGATTCGTCGGACCATGCAACCTTCTTCCATTCCTCTGGTGACCAATTCCGATGTTTCTTGGCCCATAGCAGACGCATCTGGCGATTACGTTCCGTTAGTGCAGGAACATGCTTCGGCCTCCAGCAGCGTAGGCCCATACGCAACAATGTACACTGCACAGTGTGTTAAGAAACATTGCCTGGGTCACCACTGTTGTAGCTGGTGGGGATTTCGGCTGTTGTAGCCCTTCGGTCACGGCGAACAATGCGTAGCAATCTCTGCTCTCCTCTGGAATCAATGCGCCGTGGACGACACACTTTTGGCTGGCGACTTGCCGTTTCTCCATCCCTGCACCACCTTTGATATGTGCTCACAACAACTGCACGTGAACAGCCCACTAAACGCGCCGTTTCTGATATTGATGCTCCAAGTCACCGAGCCATAACGATTTGACTTTTATCAAAGTCTGATAAATCCGCTGCTTTTCCCATTATGTCGCTAATCGCACTATGTTTAGAAAGACACTGCATACCCGTTTTATATACTCCAATATCAACCACGCACGCGCAGTGGTTCTGCTCCTGGGCAAGCCCATTCTCATAGATGGAGGGTGGTCATAATGTAATGGCTCTTCGGTGTATATATATATATATATATATATATATATATAATTACTTAATAAACGGATGGAGATTTATTGATGATTTAATTTTGATTAACTTAGATAATACCAATATTATTACTAACTGCTATCCTAAAGAATTAACTTTAAAAGAAACCAATAATGATAATCTTGAAGCTACTTATCTGGATTTAAGGATCGAAATTGCTAATGAAAAAACAATAGTAGGTATTTATTATAAAAGAGACGAATTCAAATTTAATATAATTAAACTCTGTAATTATCACTCAAACCTTAACTCGAAAATTTTCAAAAATTTAATTTTCTCACAATTCAATAAAATTAAAACAATTTGTAATAACAAAATTTCTTTTATAAAAGCAACAAATAGTTTTATTAAAAATTTAAACAATAATGATTTTTCCAAAAATTACTGTAATATCAATATTTTAATAAAAAAAGAAATAATGAAATATTAGTGAAATAGATGGCGCTAATAAATCCCATTTATGTTTGGTTACGCTGTAGTATTATTATTGGAAAGGAAGAACGGATGATCCGCGGACCAGGTCTGTTGAACTTATGGTTTTCTTAATTTTGTCATTAATTGTGATTTTTCTTATGTAGTTTTACTTTTTATATATATATTTGTTTCATTTGTTGATGTTTTTAATGTTTTGCTTTGTTTTTGTCTTTTGCTGTTAAAATTGGTATGTCTCTTTTGCCTTCATTTTCGGGGGATTTTCGGGCCACGAGGTGTCAATACTTTTGACCATTGTCCATCGATGCCTCACAGAAAAAATTCCTTATTAGGAATCCTTACTTGAAAGTGGCTCCTGACGAAGTTTTCAGGCCGGATTCCTTTTCTATTGACTATTTTTTTCTATTGATTATTTTGATTCGGTTGTCTTATTTTGTTAATTAATTTATATTCATTTGTATTTTAGTTGTAGCTGCATTTGCGCTCTCCAAATACAATGATTGATTTAAAAACATTTTAAATCTTAAAACTTTTTTAATCAGTAATGATTTTTAGTTTCGATTCCGGTTTTGGTTTCGTTTCCGTAGTTACTTCTGTTTCTGTTTCGTTTAAATAATTCTTTGAATATAGTATTGTGGATTTGTTTCATTAATTGGTTCTTATTCATTTACCTTTCATTTTGTGAACTTTTAGCGTGTAATTCTGAATTGAGTTTTAATTTCGATTTCGACCTATTTGGTTTCGTTTTAATTTTGTTGATCAAGAAATGTGTTTTGATTGTTTTAATAATTTTATGATTGTATATATATATATATATATACATATATATACATATATATATATATATATATACTGATGGAAAACAAATCCCAACACCAAGAAAAAATTATTGTACAGTAATGAAATTTTAGGAATACATTTGTCTAGGTTACATACTTAATTGATTAAAGTTTCAAGATCACAGGTAGAGCCATGAGCCATTGGCAGGAGAGCCATTTCAAATGTGAAATGTTGGTACATTAGTAACCGGTGTAACCGCTACAATTTTGAATGCAAGCATGCAAACGTGCATGCATTGTGTCATACAGGAGTCAGATATCAGTTTGTGGGATGGAGTTCCATGCCTATTGCACTTGGGCTGTCAATGCAGGGATGGTTAATGCTGGTTGTGGATGACGCTGGAGTTATCGTCCAATGATGTCCCATACGTGCTCAGTTGGAGAAAGATCTGATGATATAGCAGGCAAAGGCAACATGTCGACACTCTGTAGAGCATGTTGGGTTACCACAGCGGTATGGGGGCGAGCGTTATCCTGTTGGAAAACTCCCCCTTGAATGCTGTTCATGAATGGCAGCACAACAGGTTGATGTCAAGTACACTGACGTACAAATTTGCAGTCAGGGTGCGTGGAATAACCACGAGAGTGCTCCTGCTGTCATACAAAATTGCTCCCCAAACCATAACTCCAGGAGTAGGCCCTGTGTATCTAGGCCGCAGACAGTTCACTAGCAGGCGTTCACCTGGTCTCCTTTTAACCAACAAACGGCTATCACTGCGACCAAGGCAGAACCGGCTTTCATCAGAAAACACAACAGATCTCCAATCCGTCCTCCAATGAGCACTAGCTTGACACCACTCACGTCGCAAACGGCAGTGGTTTGGAGTCAGTGGAATGCACTGTACAGGGTGTCTGGCTCGGAGCTGTCCTTGAAGTAACCGATGTGTAACAGTTCATTGTGTTACTGTGGGGCCAACTGAAGTTCGAATTTCAGCTGCAGACGCAGTACGATTAGCCACAGCCATACGCCGAATACGACGGTCTTCCCTCTCAGTAGTACCACGTGGCCGCCCGGAACCTGGTCTTCTTGAGGCAGTAGTTTCCCTTGACCACTGCCGCCAATACTCATGCACAGTGGATACATTCCTGCCAAGTCTTTCAGCAATATCACGGAAAGAAAACCCACTTTCTCGTAGCCATACAACACGACCTCGTTCAAACTCAGTGAGCTGTTGATAATGGCTTCTTCGTCTTCTCAGAGGTATCCTTGACTAACATTAACCCACTACGTCAAATATCAACTGTAAATAACGATCACGAACCTTTAAGCGCTTATTTAAAGAAAACCTCATTTGCATGCTCATAGTGTCGCTATTAGCGCCACACTTACTCACGTAGCTCGAAATTTGAATCGAGGTCATCTTTCAGATGATAAACACGCCTACCAAATGTCGCTTATCTAGCACAGCTCCTTCCTAGTATTGGGGTTTTAAATATATATATATATATATATATATATGATAAGTTACTGATTACTCTGCAAATGTACGGATTAGTTTATAAAATCCTCAATTCATGAAGGAGAAATATAATGTATTTGTTTTGTTGAGTTCATATACGAAGTCTTAATTCCAAAAAATATGAATATTTTAAAAAATCATTACAAATTTCATTGTGAAGTTACAGATGACGATCATGATGGCTATTCAAGTTATAATAATCTTATATTTAAAAAAATAAATAACAGTGAAATTTTTTTGTACTTTGCTTTCGTGAGATAGAACATTTGTTTTACATAAAACATAAATCATTTAATACATGCCCTGAAACATATTTAAAAATGGTGATATTGATAATTAAGTGATTCAATTAACTTATCTGTTAATTTGATAAATAGTCAGTATTTTATCAAATTAACCGATTTAATATTTTATAACCAATATTTTATTAAATTTACCTACATTTACCAAGTTTCATTATTAATCATTCAAGCAATCCAAGGTCATTATAAAAATCACCAGTTTCTTATATTTAGCACCAAATCAAAATACATAGACGCTAGTAGAAGACATAAGACGTCGAAATTACCTTGGAGAGTAATCCTATCTAACAAATTACTACCCGTATTGCATTAATTGTAGCTTCCTCTTCTTAACCCACGAACCTAATAATGATAATACTGTTCAACTTTCAGTTTGGAATCAATGTCTGTGGGTACATAATATAGTTACTGAGAGTTTTCAAAAGATTTAAAATGTCGTATATTTCCCGTTGTATTTATGGTTTTCTTACAGAATGCAGTAAATATTACTTCACATTGACTTAAGATAACGGAAAAGGAAATAATTTATTAAAATAATTGTCGATAAAAAGCATATATGGTTAATCATGAATGGAAAACATCTTTTACTTATCAAATTTTACATTTTATTCTTGTAATAAATACTTTTTATATCTAAGCATTTCACATATATTGTATGCATATTGAAAATTCAGTGCAGTATTATCTACTGACATAATTTACATGCTCAAAGTAAACTGCTGTAACTATATAATGATTTTATAAAAGGTAGTTAAGGTATCCGACTACGTTCAAAGGATAATTTAAAAAAAAAAAAGGATTTTTTTTAAAAAAAAGTTCATAAATCTTTTTAGTTGTATTTTCAATAACAAACAAATTATGTGAACATATAATATAATTTGAAAAATAAGAAAATTTGTAGTACATTTTAATGAAATTGAACCAAAACGGTTAACATTCTGCACAAAATTGCAATGCAGGAATCCTATATTTCTTTGTATAGTTATGGATTGCAATGAATAATGAATTGAACAAAAATATAAGAAAAATACTGAGATTCTAAGAAGTTATGGGTAAAAATATAAACATATATATGCCTTTTTTCCATAAATTCGCAACTTAATTTTTCGAAAAATGCCTATGAATGAAAAAGTGTTTCACCCACAATGACATTTTTGGTTAATTTCATTGTCCATATTATTTAAAACACACGTAGAAATTTTTATGTAAATACCTCTATTAGGTTTTGAGATATCATTTTAGCGATGGAGAAATCTTTATAAAAAAGAAAGTTTTTTGAAAATTGAAATTAAAGAGAAATTTTAGTTGAAAAATATGCGACTCTGGATGACAGGCGTGGGCTTCCTTTTCCCAGAAAAGATTAACTTTTCTAGAAAGAGGAAAGTCTAAATTACAAGAAAAAACAATAATAAAATAATAACAAAACAATAATGTTTTTAATGTAGTCGGATACCTTAAGCATGATAGCTATTAGAAAAAGCGAAAAAGAAACATTTTATACATTTGATAGCACACTAATATTCTAGAAAAAAAATTTGGAAAGTAATAAATTTTTGATTCAAAAATTAATTAAAAGATAAACTTTTAGGATGCTTGAAATGATTATGACAACTTAATTTGCTTTCATGGATTTTAGAACCTATTAAAATTAGTCATGCGCTTAAATACTAAAAATTACATGCGCTTTATACACAAAGAAACACTTGAATAAAAAAATCTTTAAACATAAAAGCATGTATATGTATCTTTCGATAAATCTGGAATGTTTAATTAGCAACAATCAAGTATAATTTTTTATGAAAAGAGAATTTTAATAATAAAAACGAGAATTTATTTTTTCTTTCTAATTAATTCCAAAATAACACAAAAAGAAGTAAATCAAAATAAAACGACATACTTTAAAAATAAGTTGTTGGGAAAATATAATGTAACGATTCAGATGGAAAAATTAAATCAGAAATTTACTAAGAACGTGAGTCTAAGCTATGAAAAAATGTATTCCAACATTTTAAATTCTTTTCGTTTTTATTTTTTAAAATATTGTTTTTGTACAAAAAGTACTTTACTTTAAATAAAAACTAGTTACATTCTTTTTATTCTCAGAAATTAATGAAATGTAATTTATCTGGATCGTTTAACACACAAAAAATATATTATTTTTATCTAACGGTTTTTTTAGAGTTAAACTATTATAATGAAACAGTTTTTGATATCATTCTGAGTATTATAATTATTATTACATGGTAAAAGAACTATTTTATTTTCAGAATACTTTTCATCAGTTATTCTTACAAAGTATTCTCTACTATTAGTCATTGTTCTTCTCAATAGAACTAAATAAAAATGGCGATATGGACTGCAAAAATATGATAAATTACGGATATGGTAATTTTTATATTTTATACTTCCATTTTTATTCCTTTCAAATCCTTTTCTATAAATTTCCTATAACAATGCATCATTTTGACATGGGCATTAACTGGGAATCGTGTCTCGCTTCTTTAAAATTTTACAGAAATAAAGATTAGAATTAATCGTAAATTTATTCTAAAGCAATAAAAATTATAGCACTAGAAGTTGAAAGGTTAAAAAAAATTGCACTTGTACGTAATAAATCATGATTTATTACGTATTCTATCTGATTTCAATGAAATTTCATGCTATGATTTTTCACGTACTCGTTATTAACTCTTATTAAATTGCATTGTGTGTAAGTATTTTTATTGTATTTTATTAGCTTAAACTTTTTTTATACAAGAACAAGAAACAAAAAGCATATTTTTTAAAAAGTATGCAACTATATTGAAAAAAAAAAACATTTCATGAGAATTATTTTTAAATAATGAGTAATAAAAAATAAGCGATTCATAAAGTTTATTTTGTTTTAATGCTATTAAAAAAATATGATAATATTGATTTTTTTTGGTAAAATAAAGTTAAAAATAATCTCTTTCAAAGGTTTAGAAGAACATATTAACTATCCCTCTTCTTTCATTTATTTAACATTTAAAGTAAAGTTTTTGCGATTAAAATATCTGTTGGATTATTTTAGACTAGTAAAATATATTGGAAATATAAATACTTTAACGTATCTCGTGACTCGTTTAATAATCGTTTGGAATTTTGAGATTTAATTTTCAAAAAATGGGATTAAAACAGTTTTTAAAAAATTGATTAAACATAGAAAGCATATTTTTACCGTAAAATCGGAATTTTCAGATTTAATTTTCAAAAAATGTGATTAAAATAGTTTTTAAAAAATTGATGAAACATAGAAAGCATATTTATACCATAAAATCGTTAATATATTTGAAAAGATCATTTTTGAAAATTAAAATGGTGTAAAATTATTTGCACTACAATATTTTTGGTGGTTACTGTGAAAAATGCTAAAATTTAATTAAAATATGAAACCTCCTGGAATGGTATTCTCGAACTTTCTCGCATAATCTACCCAAACCCAAAAAAAAAAAAATCTCCAAAATTTTCTTACATAATCTGTCATAAAGTTGTTACCTCTGAGAATGACTTGCATGACATTTGAGTACCATGGCTACAAAATATTAACGTTTTACTTAGATAAAATTCCTACAGAATCTATTATCTCCTCGGTGAGTTATTTGGAGATTCATCCTTGGTAAATAGATGCCGTTATGATTCGATTTTTTAAAATCTATTTACATAATTGTATTATCTCTAAAACCACTTTGTAGGTGTAAACAGTAAGCTGAACAAGTTTCATCACAATCGGATGAGCGATTTAGGAAGGCAAAAGAGACATACAGACAAACATTCATTTTTATTTACATGGATAAACTTATTTATACCCTTCAAGCTTATTTGTTAATGTGCTATCTCGGCCCACAGTTTTATCAAGCGAATGGAAAAGTAGATGCTAATTTAATTTTCACATTAGATTTACCCATTTTTACTTGTTGCTATGTGAACAACCACCTTCGAGTTTGAGACATCTTCGTCAATTATCTGACTAGCATAGATTATAATATTTTTAAAATTTTAATGCCCAGCGTTGGTAGTTTTAAAAAAGCACAGCACTCCATTATCTTTTTTGCTTGATGAAAATACCTCATGTCCAAATGTTTGCATTTTTAAAATCCATAAATGTTACCTATTTATTTAAATATTGATTACATTTTAGAGTTCCACATATTCCCTTCAAATGAATATTTGATAATAATATAATTTTACCTATTATTTGACTCAGCCTGATTAAAATCATGGCTCTTACACCAGGAAACCCTAATCCAATCAAATTATTCCAAGAAGACGTATGAATGAAAAGGGATTTTATAGGCCTATCTCAAAGAAGAAATGATCCAGTTTCTTTCCTATAAACCAATTTTTAAAGGCAATTTTTCACTTTTAAAATTATTTATTCATTAAAGTAGTTAGATCCAGAAAGTCGAAAAATAATCTTCATTTTTTTATAAAACACTTTTGATTCTATTAAACGTTTATACCTTTTATTCTCGTTTTTGCAATAAATTGGAAATCTTCTAAAAAATCAAAATCATATTGTTTGATAATTTAGAACTGAAATCATTTTTTATATTTGAACATAAAGTGTAGAAAAATAAAGCAAATCAGTCTAAAAGAATTAATCTGAAATGAAGAAAATCTTTTTTAAACAGTTGAGTACATTCGACGCTTAAAAATTTCAATCTTCATTTCAACAGTTAAGAACGTGTGTATCTTTTTAGAACTGGCTGTCTAATAATGTTCATAAATGTGATAGTTATTTTTTTTTTGAGCATTTGAACTCATTCCGTGTATAAACATTTCAATCCAAATATTCATTTTGGCGTGGTTTGGTGTTAATACGTAATTTTTTAATTAACAAAAATGAAATATTATTCCTTTATTATATTTTTTGCAAAATTCACTATTAAACGTGAACATGTGTTATCTCTTGATTCTAAAAAAAGGGACTTGAAGGACTTTAAAAATGAATTTCACAATTAGCTGATTAATGACAAAAGTTTTCATATGTGATTTCTGATCAAACACCTATACGATTAATAACGAAAAACTTTTGATCAAACTTTTGTTCCCTTTTAATTACAAAAATGTCACCTCATATCTCGATGAGGCCTTATTATATATGATTCCAATCACCAGCATAACCACACAGCCAATAACAGAAAAAGAAAATCTTTGTCATTTTTTTATTGTTATCGTCAAGAAGGAAGAAGTATAAGGTGAAAAAAAAAAAGAAAAGAAGTCTCTGAGCGAAATTAGAAGATTTCCTTGGAATAAAGGAAAAAGCATTAAAAAAAAAGAAAAACTTTGAGAAAAGGATGACAATTAAAATGGAAATGAAGCAAATTCGGAAGTGCAAGATTTTTTTTTTTCTTCTGTTATTTTCTTATTCTTTTTCGGTTCTCGAAACCCCAAGCAAATGAAACGAGCTGTCTTTTCTGCAACTAATTACCTGTCTTTCGTGACGTAGCGACGAAAAATAATTTTCTGCAATGTTCGAGAAGAGATTTTAATCTCATGCCCTGCTTGAATAACAAGGGCGATTTCAACGCTGCGGTGCTGACATTTCAAAATGAAAATGACTCATTAAATTATTTTACAGACTTAAATAATGGAAATGAATATTTCAGATTCTGTGTGGAGGAAAAGAATTAATAAGAATGGCAATAAATTAATTATTATAGGGAATGTATTTCGGCTGGGGAGGGGGGCAGATAGGGGAGGGGGGAAGGCAACGGATCTAGAATAAAGTCTTTTTGAAAGTGGATAACTACTTACTGTAATAATGAGAAGGAAACGCATCAGATTGACATTGTCACGCAATAATTATCGGAATCAGGTAATTTCAAGTAACTGATTGTGTCATTATGCCGTGCTTTTAAAAATGAATTCGTTATCAGAATTTTAATATCTCGATTAATATTGCTAAGACACTTTCAATGATTTGCCTTTCTCGGTAACATAACACAATTATACTACAACCATTGATTAAACAGTGTGTTCGTATTTGCATTAAAGAGCTTTCTAACTTTTTTCTCATATAGCGACCCAATCGGTAAAGCCACAATACAAATCAATACAAATGAACTTAAATAATGCAGGCAATTAATAATTATTATGACAAGAATTTTAAAGAGGATTTTTTTCAATATCTTGTGTTTGAAATACATGAACAAAAAGTACAAGAATTATCGAAACATCTGAAATCGTAATTTTTGCCAGTCTTCCCTTTTCATTTCTTTGAAATTATGTGCACTATAACTGACAAACGTTTCGAATTATATTGATGAAATTTAATATATGAAGACTCTTTAAATAATTTAACTTTATCAGTAATATAACACAATTATACTACAACGATTTATTAAACAATGTGTTAGTATTTGTATTTAAGAGCTTTCTGACTTTTTTCCCATATGGAGACCCATATGGTAAAGCCTCAATACAAATCAGTACAAATGAACCTAAATAAGACAGGCTTTAATTCAGATAATTAATAATTATTATAACAATAAATTTAATTATTGTTATAATAATTATTATTTTAATTTCTTGTATTTTAAATATACGAACAGAAAGTACAACAATTTTAAAAAAATTCGTAATTTTTACGAATTTTCACTTTTTATTTCTTTGAAATTATGCTCATGATATCTGAAAAACGTTTTGAATACTATGGATGAAATTTAGTATATGAATTTGAATCAAATGTCTTGGGAATATGCGGATATCGATAAACTTTTGTGTAAAATACATTTAGAAGAAGTCTATCTGTCCAGTTGTTCAAGTTCGATTGAAAATGATGGCTGCAAAATGCAAAGAGTTTGGTAGTTAAAAGTTCATACTCAGACTTAGTTACTATAATGTAGAAGAACTTTAAATTTTGAACCAAATTCAAAGGGTTGACCGTCTTTTGGTCAGTATTTTTGCATACACTTGAACGTGTTTGGTACAAAAACCCCGTTAAACAAATAAAATTTGTTGAGGAACTAAATTCCCAGTTTTACTATTTCAAGTGTAGATTCTTATCAAGTTAAAGGCTTGATTGTCTATCAGTCGTTGCTTTCATATACAAATAGTTCAAAACGCAGAAATTTAAGGTATCCGACTATGTTGGAAGAAAAATTTTGAAAAATTGAATTTTTAAAAAACTATTTAAAAATAAGCGTTTTAAATGTATTGTCAATTTAAATACGAAATGTTATGCAAACAGCAGAATTACTTGAAAATATAATATATTTTGAGAAATAGGAAAATTTGTGATAAATTTTAATGAAGTTGAACCAAAACGGTTTACACTCTATACAAAAGTGTAAAGCAGCCATCCTATTTTTCTTTCTATACAAGCTATAGAATATAACGATGAATGAAATAAACCAAATTCTACGGAAAATCTTGAAATGCAAAGAAGTTGTGGGTAAAAATATACATATATAGGCATTTCTTCTATGAATTTATAGTTAAATTTTTCTAAAAACACCTACAATTGAAAAAGTATTGCAACACTAAAATTTTTGGTTCATTTCGTTGCCCATATCATTTAAAACACACGCTGAATTTTTTTATGTAAATGCCTTTATTAGATTTTGAGATATCGTGTTAACGGTGGAGAATTTAATGAAAATTAGACTTTTGAGAAAATGGAAGTGAAAGACAAACATTAGCTGAAAAAATCTGTGACCCTGGATGATAGGTCAGGCCTTCCTTTTCCTAGAAAAGATAAATTGTTTTGGAAAGAGGAGACATGGAAGTAAAAGAAATAAGGATTAAAAAATCGCCAATGAGGTCGATAACGAGTGTTTTTAACGTAGTAGGATACCTTAATAGAATGAAATTTGGTATGTGACTGCAATCGTAGCTCTATGCCTAAGTTTTTTTTCATTTGGAAAAACTATCCAAAACGCATATTCGATTTGCTGTTACTTGTATATTAACTAAATAATAGTGATTAATAGAAAAAAAAGTAGAGTCAGAAATTGCTCTCTAAATTCCGTAACAACCAAATATCAATATTTCGTAAATTAGGTTTGTGATAATGATAACAAAAGTACAATTTAGTATCAAATTTTGAGGTCAGAAAGGCTCCAAAATCCATACTCAATTTTCTTTTTCATTTCTATACATGAAACACTTAGATGCGTAATTTTTAAAGAAAAAAATCTAGACATTTGTGATTCTCAATTCTCGGTTTAGGACGGCACCTTTATCTATAAGTATGCAAGAAAGTCTGGGGAGACCATAATCACTGAAATTTAGTACTTTTTAGTTTCAAAATATGTGATATCTTGAACATTGTGGGTAGAGAAAAATATGTTTCATACTTTATATTAATCAGAGCAAAGGGATTTTTCTATATATCCTTTTTATTTACATTTTTTGAATAATATAGTGATAATAAATGTATATGCCTTTGAGGTATCCGAACACCTTCGGAAAAAAAAGGATTTTTTTAAAAACTATTTAAAGTATGTTTTTTTAGATGTATTGTCAATTATAAGATAAAATACTATAAATGCAACAAAATTATTTCAAAATGTGATATGTTTTGAGAAATTTGGTACTAATTTTTAATGAAATTTAACCAAAGCGGTTAAGACTTTGCACAAAATTTTATTGCAACAGTCCCATTTGTCTTTGTACACAAGTTATAGAATATAATGTTGAATGAATTGAACTAAAAATTAAGAAAAAATTACGAGATGCAAAGCAGCTATGGATAAAAATATTCTTATGCTTGCATTTTTTTCATAAATTTACAATTTAATTTTTGTATAAACTACTCTAAATGAAAACGTATTTCCCTAAAACTATAAATTTTGTTTCATTTCAATGCCCATATAATTTAAAACACACGCTGAAATTTGTATGTAAGTACCTTAATTAGGTTTTGAGATATCATGCTAACGGTGGGGAATATGTATGAAAATTAAATTTTGAAAAAACGGAAATTAAAGACAAATCTTAACTGAAAAATAAGATTTGTTTAAAATTCCCCTGGATGATAGATCAGATCTTCTTTTTCCTAGAAAATATAAATTGTTTAAGAGAAAAATGTCTGAACTACAAAAAAAAAATTAAAAAAAAAAAGCTAATGAGGTTGATAACCAGCGTTTTCAACGCAGTCGGATACCTTAATCATTGACTGAGATTCTTGAAGCAATCAGTTTCCATTTCTCTCCATAACAACTCACTTCGACTTCAACTTTTGGGATTTTATCGGGGTTATTTACTTCCGACTCCTTATGTCGGCTGTCAATTGTTGTAAGCTCCCTTACATTTACCATGACTTCCTACATTGAAGGAATGCAAATAAAATTCGTTTTCTTTTGATAACTATGGGGGGGGGATTTCAAAAGTAAAATTAAGACTAATATTTATAAACTATCCAAAAATGAAATAAAAAAAATATGAAATCACAGCTCGTATGTACTAAGAATTCAAATTACTTCTGATATTTACAAATGACATAATGAATAATATTTACAACTTATTCGAAAATAAAACAAAAAATTGTGAAACCACAGCTCATATCTGCAAAGGATACAGAAAGTTTTCCAACGAAAAGTCCAATTTGGATTAAAATACTTCAAATTTGACTAGTTTTTGTTGATTGTATTATAAACAACTTGCATAATCGCCTTTAAAATGAAAAAAAAAATCTTAATTCTTGATTTAAACAAAATTTACTTCACAGATTCGTAAAAATGGTACACATTTTGGGAGCATGTAATGATATTTGGTAATATACTTATAATGAATATATAAGACATGGGTCATTGAAATTCTAAATAAATAAAAGTATTCAGGAAAGCAAATACAGGGTGCGTCAGAGAAACTTACTTATTTGAGAACATTCCCAAGTGATGAGTTCTGGTAGAGGAATGATAGGTAGTGCTACTGGAGGGTAAAATCTCCAAGTTTGCTTTTCCTTGTAGTCAGTTGAAATCATGCTCTGGTCAAGAGAACAGCGGGCCTTTGCCGTCGAGAGCTCCTTTTCTAACCATCGCTCACTTGTTGCTACGCAACAGGCCTTCCCCGTTCGCTTTGAAATTCCTATTCACAGACATATTCCTGGCCATTATTGGATTCTATCGTGGGTTCACTCATTTCGGGAGTGTCACTAAACCCAGAAATGGACATCTCCGGGAACGCCGAAAGAGTGAGGCAGTCACTTCTGCGTTCGGCTCGGAAACACGAAGTTGCTCTGGGAATATCTAACACCAATGCTTGAAGAATTCTCCGACGAGACTTTCCATTTCATTTCTATAAATTGGCTGTTGTGCAAGTGTTAACTGAACGTGATTTTGTTGCCCGTAAAATTGCACGTGAAATACTGCCTGAGAACATGCCTGAAGACGCTTTCGTTTTTTCAGTGACGAGGCTCACTTTGAAATTCCTGATTTATGTCGGTCGACCACGAACCATAGCTCACCTCAAGAACAACATTTGCCACGCCATTGCCAACATACCGATTGATATGCTGCAAAGAGTGGACGCAAACTTCAAAAATTGACTTAATCAGTGTATGCGTAATGGGGATCGCCATTTAACAGGTGCCATTTTTACACCATATGAAAAAAAATAGGATATTGTATTCTCAAAAAAAAAGAGAGAATTAAAACAATGACTGAAATACGTTTTGTTTTTTATTGACCTTTCAAATAAGTAAGTTTCTCTGGTGCATCCTGTACAATTTGTTTAAAACAGAATAATTGCCCGTCAGAAAATGAAATACAGAGGAATGAAAAAATAAAGGATAAAGACAGGAAAATAGAAGAAGAAAATGAAATTGAGGAGAAGAGTTATAGTTTTATCCTGTTAACTCAACTGCACTATTCTGGTTGTTGGAGAATTTACTGACTTCCAAATCCAAAATAAATAAATGCCCTTCCTCAGAAATTTTTCCAGAAAAATATCTTGCTACTATAGATAGAAACTAAATCAGACTCTTACTTCAGGTAACATTTAAGTATTCTAGATAACACTATCTTTAATAAGAATACAACTTCAAACTTTTACCGGAATGTGCTGCTTGAAAATAAGGATAAAAGAAAAATTAGTTATATTAAGGAAAGAATCATGTTCATAAACCAGAGGTTAAAAAATGGGACTCGGAAAAAAAAAGATTTAAAAATCTTAAGTTAATATTACTTATAAATGACGTGTAATTTGCTCAATCTTTTCATAAATTTTAGTTTAAAAGGAAATTTGAATTTTTAAATATTGTCTTATATATTAGGTTGGTGCGTATGAAATGTCGGATTCTTAAGTGATTGTATAAAACTGCATATCTTTCTTCAAAAGCTGTTTATTCAATCAAAGTATGCTCCATTCGCTTCAATACACTTCTCCCAACGTGATTTTAAAGCGTAGATGCCTGTCTTAAAAAAATTTTGGTCTTTAGAATTAATAAACTCTGATATCGACTTTTTTAGACTGTCTTCATTTTCATAGTGTTTGCCCCTTAAAAACAGCTCTAAATGCTTGAAAAAATGAAAATCGGTCGGCGAGAGATCCGGTGAATATGGTGGATGCTGCAAAACTTCATATTCCAGTTCGTTCCAGCTTATTTCGCTCTGTCAGTGCGTGCGGTACCCACTTGTCCATCTTCTTAACCTTGCCAATCTCAGAAAGGTGTCTCAATATCGTTGTATGGTCAACTTTCATCCTGATAGCAAGTTCCCTCGTGGATACGGCTGGATCCGCTTCCACTAGAGCCTTCAGGTCATCATTCTTCACAGACGTTTTGGGTCTTCCGCGCGGCTCATTTTGCAGTGAAAAATCGCCAGTCCGAAATTTTTCGAACCAACGCTGCACTTTCCGATCGTTAACCGTATTCTCCCCAAACGCTTGGTTTATGTTGCGTGCAGCTTTTGCAGCACTATTACCAAGTTTGTACTCATATAAGAAAATGACGCGAATGTCGGCAGAATTCATATCGGCAATAAACCCAAAAGAAATAACAAAAGGGAAGACCTTCGAGAAAACCTATTTTGCTGAAATGAGTCTCTGGCAATGGACAATACGACTATGAATGAGGTTATGCCAAAGACAAAAGTATAACGAAAACAGGGAGACAAACGTCCGCATGTAAAGAGAATCCGACATTTCATACGCACCAACCTAATATAATTAAATAAAACTTTATAAATGAACAGAAAGCAATAAACCTATAATATTAATATCTCATTATTTTCAAACATTGTTTACTCCTCAAAATTGATATTCCCATATAGTATTTTCCAATAAAGGCATAGAACTAATTAATTCTACCATATCTATCTTATAAATTATTAACATAGATCCCAATGGTATCTCAACTACCAGAAAGTGAACATTTTAATTAAAAACGTAAACGCAAATTCACAGCAGACTTAATACCGAGGAGGATAAATTATCATTCATAATATTCTTAAATCCAGTTTCACACAAACTGGATTCTCATCCCTACTGTCCTGGTCTGCCTCTCTTACCCATTAATCCTCATTACAAACAACATGAGCACATTTTTCTTGCAATATCCGTTCCCCTCCACCCTTACAACAAGATCAGCCTCACTTCCATTGTTCTCGAATAAATACACCACAATCCCAATCCCACATGATAACCTCTTTATCAACTTTCCTATCCGCTAATTCCGGAAAATGGTCCGAAAGCATGAATGATGAAATTTCAGCTGCGCAGATTAAGTAGCAGCTGGGGAGGGTTCAGAAAGAGGGGGAAGAATAAGTTGTTCGCCTATCACTCTCTCGAAATCAACCCCGGTTCTCCTATTATCTCTGTTGCAGTATAGATTGGTCTCATCAACACTTATGTGGCTGTATTTCTTACGCCTAACTTAACGATCTTCGGTGTATGAAAACAAACCTGGATGAGGAATTGTAATTGGTTACTAATATTATTACCTACTGGTAACCTTTGCTTTCATTGGTTAAGAAAGCTCTTTGTTGTGCGAATAACTATGTGGTAAACCATTGGAGTAGTTACTTTGGGTTATTCATTAATGGAATATTTTGCAACAATGGCACTATATATAAGACACATAGAATAAAATAATATGCGAGATATTTCAAAGAGTTTTTTTGTGCCAAAAAAAGGAAGTTATGTTCTTTGTCGGTTGTATTTTTTATGATTAGCCTTCCAATATATAAAATAATTTATACAAAGGGTAAGAAATGATTACTAATATTATTTTCTAGTGGTAATCTTTGCTTTCTGTAGTTAAGATAGTTCTTCGTTCTGCAAATAAATCTATGGTAAACAGTATTTGAAAGAGATTTTTATGCAAAATAATAGAAGTAATATACTATGTCGGTTGTATTTTTTATGATTACCTTAATGATTATTAATATACAAAATAATTTGGACAAAGGGTTAGAAATGATAGTTAATACTATTTTCTACTCGTAACCTTTGATTTCTTTGGTTAAGATAGTTCTTTGTTGTGCGAATAACTATGTGGTAAACCATTGGAGTAGTTACTTTGGTTATTCAGTAGTGGATTATTTTGCAACAATGGCACTATATATAAGACATATATAATAAGATATTATATGAGATATTTGAAAGAGTTTTTTTATGAGAAAAAAATGCAGTAATGTACTTTGTCGGTAGTAATTTTTATGATTGTATCGTCAGTTGTATTTTTTAACTTAATGAACATTAATATATAAAAACATTTGGACAAAGGGTTCGAAATGATTATTAATAATATTTTCTACTGGTAATCTTTGCTTTCGTTGGTTAAAAGAATTCTTTTTTCTGCAAATAACTATGTGCTAAGCCATTGGCGTAGTTATTTTGGGTTATTCATTAATGGAATATTTTAGCAACAATAGTAGTATATATAAGACATATAGAATAAAATATTATATGAGATATTTGAAAAAGTTTTTTTATGCAAGAGAGGGAAGTAATGTACTTTGTACGTTGTACTTTTTAACTTAAAGATCATTAATACATAAAATAATTTGGACTAAGGGTAAGCACTGGTTATTAATATTATTTTCAACTGGAAATCTTTGCTTTCTTTGGTTAAGAGAGTTCTTTGTTCAGCACATAACTATGTGGTAAACCGCATCTGAAAGAGATTCTTATGCAAAATGATAGAAGTAATGCACTTTGTTGGTTGTATATTTTTAATTAACTTAACGATTTTTGATATATGAAAACAAACCTGGATATAGCACTGTAATTGGTTATTAATATTATTACCTACTGGTAACTTTTGCTTTCTTTTTTAAGAGAGTTTTTTGTTCTGCAAATAAATATGAGGCAAACCATTGGAACAGTTACTTTAAATTATTCAATAAAGGAATATTTTTTGCATCAATGGTACTATATAATAGACGTATAGAATAAAATATTATATGAGATATTTGAAACAGTTTTTTATGCAAAAAAAGGAAGTCATGTACTTCGTCGGTTGAGTTTTTTAACTTAATGATCATGAATATATAAAATAATTTGGACAAAGGGTTAGAATTGATTATTAATATTATTTTGTACTGGTAATCTTTGCTTTATTCGGTTGAGATACTTATTTTTTTCGCAAATAACTATGTGGTAGTTCTTGGAAGTAGTTCATTCGAATGATTTATTAATGGAATATTTTTACAACAATAATACTACACTTAAAAATATAGAATAAAATATTGTTTTATATATTTGAAAGAGATATTTATGCAATGGGAATTTATAAACTAACCGGTAAATTTGATAAATAGGAAATAATTTATCATATTTCCAAATTCACTGATGATTATGTGTAATCACCTGTAATTTTATATAATCAACTAATTTATTACTTTTACCGTATGTTACAGTAAAAATGATAAATCGGTGATTATATAAAATTTACCGGTGATTATACAAAATCACCAATGAATTTTTTAAATATGATAAATTATTTCGTATTCATCAAATTTACCGGTTAGTTTATAAAATCCCCATACGAGTTGGGAATTTTATAAAGTAACCTGTAAATTCATTGGTGTTTTTGTATAATCTCCGAATTTATTACTTTTATTGTAACTATATATATAATATATATAACTGAATCTATGTATCAGTTATATAGATTCAGTTCAGTACTATTTCAAAATGATTTTTTTTTATCTCACTTATATCATTTATGCTAAAATTAGTAATAGAAGAAGTTTATTTGCCCTTTGAATGTATAAAAAACCCCAGAAAGGCAGAGCTGAATTAAGGCAGCAGTCTGATAAAGAAATCGAGAGAGAAAGCAGTTGAGTTTTCTCTGAGTGCTTTGTGCTGTTGTGATTGTTTAGCAGAGATCTGCTAATGTGTGCTGCGTGCTGCTGCTTAATGCAGGTGTTGTTCTTGTATTTGGTTTAGTTGTGTGTTTTTCTACAGTGTATTTGTGCTGTATAAAGTGTCGTTATTTGTTACTTAACCTGTTACTCTAGCACGCCTTACAACTATAGACAAATTTTGAATTGTTCGTAATTATATTGTTACATCAAATTTTGAGAAAAAAATATGCAGTGAATTATTAATTTATGAGTTTATCTGCCAAAAAATATTTAAATAAACTAAAATAATTAAAATTAGTTTAGAAAAATCTCCTTTAGAGATATAAAGTAACATTGACATATTTTATTAAAATGCTGAAATAAATTCCTAACCAATGAATGCTGGACCGAAATTCAAACACTTTTATAATGGAAATAATAAATATTGATTAAATTATAAAATATTTAAAATTAAAGAATTAATATTTAAAATTAAAAAATATTTCCGTCCAAAGTCGATTTTTCAACGATCTTAAGATAAATATTGAGATGTTGAACTGCAATTTAAAGATTTCAATTCGCACTCAAAAGGAATACTTTTTTCCAAAGACAGAAGATTCAGTTGTTCTAAAAGATTGAATTAAGTAATCAATCTCCACTCTGTTGTTGAAGTATATGAGTGAAAACTATTAAAGATTTATTGATTCTTGATGGCAAAATAATATGATATTATTTTGTGATACATGAGTTAATTAATATCCTGGTATAATGCACATATTTTTAAATATGCAGTTTAAAATACGATATAGAATTACAACAAATACAATATACAATTACAACAAATACAACATACAATTTAAAATATTTCGTTTCGCTAAATCTTTCCTACAAAATAAAAAAATCCATACAAACTGCTTTCTATTATACAGATTAAAATCATATCTGAGAGGTAAATATGATTTTTTTAAAAAATTACAAAAAATTTAATTTTCAACTTCAAACATTCATTAGTGAGATGCAATTAATTCAAAATTTGTATTAGTGCAGATCATTTTATTATATGTGTACGAACGGATCATTTTTACTCCCTTTATATTTAATTGTGCAAAAGAATGTATCTTTATCTCAATATGTCTATTCGATGAATTGCTTACATAATAACTCATAAATGAGATGGAATTGCTGCATGTTACCGATCTTTGTCAAACTTTTGATAAATCACTCATAGGAAAAATGATTCTTTGTGGCATGAAATTGTATATAAAAGATTCACTTGCGAGAAGTTCAGCTTTTTGCTACAGATAAAAAATATTATATACATGTATATAAATAAAAATGAATGTTTGTCTGCATGTCTCTTTTGATCATGCATCTGATATTTCTTTACAGAAAAAAACTTCACACGAAATTTATTGCAAATCTTGAAGCATTCATATTCATTACTTTGTATTTCTGAATCTCATAAACCTTAATCTAAATATCAAATGTTTTCTAATACAAAAAATTATTTTCCTTCCAATGAAAGGGAATTTTAATAATAAAAGAAGTCTTTTAAAAAGGACTGTTCATTAAAGTAACACTAAAAAATTATAAATATTGTAATTTAAACACAAAAAAATGTGCACAAACGGTTTGTTTTTCAAAACACGATACACAAAGAAAATGCTTCTTTAGAACAGTTGCTACACTATTAAAATTATTAAAAAAACTGTAGTAGGGTAAAAAAAAAAACAGCTTTAAATTTGAATGCTACTGTTTTCGTTTCATTATAATTCATTTATTCATCAAAAGATTCTGTTTATTTTTCGCAAATACTTTATTATGCATATTTGGGGATTTCACGAGTAATTCAGAAAATGTTTGTTCTTGGAAAAAAAATGTTTATATTTAAAAGTGTTTATTAAAAACGTAAACAGAAAAATATTAATTTTAGAATAATACTTGCATTTTCTTTGTTTCAGGTACACCCTTTTTATCCACATATTTTCCTTGGGAAGATAATGCATTATGTGTAATGTAAATAATAAATATAGTTTCTTTGAGAATTAACTGACAATCTACAGTACAGTACTTCATTTTCTGTGTAATTTACTTATTAAAGATTCTACTTGTAGTTTTAAATTATAATTTAAAATGTGTGTAGGGAACCTTAAAAAGTCGATGAATATTTAAAGGCATTAAAGATTTGAAAATTTTTCCCGTTTAATTACAGTTATATAAATCCTCTCAGGTAGCTTTAGCTATTTCTTTTTAAATTAAAGCGGACATGACGATTTCGACAAATGTAATTAAACAGGCAGAATTTTTGAATGCATAATATTTTTAAATATTCATAATGTTTTTAAATAAATGTGCAATTAAAGATTTAATGTGAGAAGAATAGGACTGTGCATTATTTCATCGGTTGAGACATGCATTTTATGAGACAGTTTTAAGGTATCCGGATACGTTAAAAATTCTGGTTCTCTAAAAAAATTAGCGATATTTCATGCAGTTCAGACTTTTATCTTATCTAAACAGTTTATATTTTCTAAGAAAAAGAAAGCCTCACCTATCCTCCGGGGTCACAAAATTTGCAGCTAAAATTTTTCTTTCACTTCAGTTTTCTCAAAATTTGAATTTTCATAAAAATTCTCCACCATTAAAATGATGTCTCAAAAACTAATAGAGGCATTTACGTAAAAATTTCATCGTGTGTTTTAAATAATATGGTCATGAAATGAATCAAAAGTTTTACTGTTGATGAAATATGTTTTCATTTAGGGGTGCTTTTTAGACAAATTAAATTGTAAATTTATGGAAAAAATACATATATACGAATATTTTTACCCAGGACTTCTTTGCATCTCAACATTTTTCTTATATTTTAGCTCATTGCATTCATTATTATATTATATAACTTGTATGCAAAGAAAAGTTTGATTTATGTATTAAACTTTTATATAGATTGTAAACCGTTTTCGTTCGATTTCATTAAAATTTACTACACGTTTTCCTATTTCTCAAAATATATTATATTTTCAAATAATTGTTTTTGTATTCATTGTATTTTGTATTATAATTGAAAATACATCTAAAAAGCAAAGCTTTAAATAGTTTGTTAAAAATGCAATTTTTTAAAAATGTTCCTTCGAACGTAGTCGGATACCTTAAGAATTTTAAGAAGTTTTCAAGAAGGGTTTTAGCATTTTATTATTTATGCTGTCAAGGCCAGGGACTTTTTCAACATTGAGTTTCTTTATATGATCTTTAATTTCGTGTATAGTTGGAGGGGAATGTCAGAAAAAGTTTGCTGCATAGTGTCTCGAATGCTTTTGACTCTATTATTTACATTTTGTTATGCGGTACAATCAAACAAATCATTGAGTTGAAATTTTTTTCTCAAGGATTGGCACCAGGTAGCGCTTTTTCCTCATCACTAATTGTAATACGAGCTGCGCCTTTAAGGTATCCAACTACGTTCAAAAGAAAATTTTTGAAAAATTGTTTTTTTTTTACTAATTATGGTTTTTAGATGTATTGTAAATTATAATATAAAATACTATAAATACAAAACAATGGTTTGAAAAAAAATAATGTTTTGAGAAATAGGAAAGTTGCACTCTACACAAAATATTAATGCAGCAATGCTATTTATTCTTTGTACACTAGTTAGAGAATATAAAGACGAATGAAATGAACCGAAATGTAAGACAAATGTTGATATGCATAAAAGTTATGACTAAAAATATGAGCATATATACATTTTTTCCATAAATTTACAGATTAATTTTTCTAAAAATATTTATAAGTGAAAACGTATTTCATCCACAATAAAACTTTTGATTCATTTCATGGCCCACATTATTTAAAACGCACGCTGACATTTTTATGTAAACACCTCTATTAATTTATGGGATATCATGTTAGCGGTGGAGAATTTTTATGAAAAACAATTGAGAAGACAGAAGTAAAAGACACATTTCAGCATAAAAATATGTGATCCTGAATAATAGGTCAAGCCTTCCTTTTCCTGGAAAAGTTAAACTGTTTTGGGAAGGGAAAGTCTAAACTAGAAGAAATAACAATAAAAAAAATATTCGCCGATGTGGTCGATAACCAGTGTTTTTAACGTAGTCGGAACCTTAAAATGACTGCTTTCTTTAATTAGGATTGATATAAAAATAAAATTTTTTTGTATCAAAAATGAATACATTCATTGAAATTAAGTGGTATACAAAGGAGAAGCAAAAATAATATTAATTCTATTTTTTTAAACTTTATTATACAAAATTTTAGGGTTGGCAATTTTTCTTGTTTTTCCATCATCATCAGAAACAAATAATTGGAAGTAATAAGTATCAAAAGTTTCATCGCAATCGGAAGAGAGGTACGGTACTGCATAAGAGACATACAGACAAGCATTCATTATTATTTACTAGCTATAACCCGCGATTCTGTCCTCGTTTAAAATTTGATGTATAGATAAGAAAAATTATCAAATGATGGTAAATCAAAAAATTAAAACTAACCTAAACATAATACATTTAAAAGTATAATCATAAACGAAAAATATATAATATAAATACAATTTAATAACAAAAATACTCAACTAACATAATAACAATTTATTTACATTGCATATCCAAAATAAAACGAAACAGCAAATCAAGTCCGTATTTCTTTAAAATCAGGTCAAATCCATTTTATTTATGGATCGAGATGGAGATAGCCACAACAGTATTATACACATAATTGTTTAACTTATAATTTAAATGAAAACACAACTGTCCACACGCGCAAACATAGTTGATGTCATGACAATTCCGCGCTGACTTTACAGGCTTCTGCATCCGAAGCTGGGATGTGTTGATCTTAACGCTCATTGGTTATGTAGCAATACAATCTGGACGATTGTTTATAGACTCGAGACTAATGTTTATTTAAATGCTTTTTTTACTTTTAAAAAAATGCGCGTGACGAAATTTGCACGTGTTATCCATTTCAAGTTAGTAAGATCGAAGACAAAAACAGAAATGGTCAATGGCTACCCTTTTTTAAAGCTTATATGAATTACTTGTCAACCTTCTATAGTTGCCGAGCTTCAAGAGACGTCATATCAGCAGCCAATCAGAGTTAGGTATGGATTCTCTCCCACCCTCTGAACTTTCAACGCCAGTTGGCTTAACGCACATGACTGAAATTCCTACGCCAATTGCGGTAATGCAATGCAAGTTAGAGAATTTTTATTTCTTTTATTTTGTTTTCTTTTAAATTAAATTACTTCAGAATGAATCCGAAAGATCGATTCATGAACAACAGTTGATTTTAGATACATCAAACACAAAGAAAGTTAATAGAATCGTTTGAAATATTCGGTCGACATTCTCCTAAGCCTAACCTCAGTTCTGTTGAGAAAAAAAATCTGGGGCCTTACTCATCTTTGTCGAGATTTGGCCTCAGCGTTTTGGCGTGGTAGTTAGTTTTTAATTAATAAAAAATTCAACCACTCAATGAACCGGACTAAAAAGTAGCCCATGTTCTATTCCTGACTCTAATCTATCTCTGTGCTAAATTTCATCCCATTCTATTCAGCCGTTCAAGCGGGATGTAGTAACAAACATCCATCCATCCAAACTTTCACTTTTATATATTAGTAAAGATATAAATAAAGCGAAATTTGGCTCATGCATGTGAACTTATTCGCATCCTACCAGGCAGCATATGAAATCTCGGTTCAATAATTATAAGAGCGTATTACTTCAAACACAAATTTCCTATCTGGGTCAATTTTTATTTTTCTCTACATCTACCACCCCCTTAAAAGGTTTGGGGGAAAAATTTCTGTTTCCAATACAGAATATTGATTTCATGCGGACGACACCCCCTAGTACAAGTTTTCATTTTCATCCATTTTTCCTTTTAATTGCTACAACTTGGAGTGGTGTTTTCAGTTTATTGGGTACGCCTTTTTGTTTTCAAAAAAAAATTCACCAAAACAAATAGGTTTCTCTAATTAGAGACATAAAGTTTAAAAGAGTAATCATCCATTAAAAAAATAAGAGCAAAGAAGTAACTGAGCATAATAATAAAATAAGAAAGCGCAATTTTACAAAACGTAATAATTTGTTTCCCCAAACTAATGAGCTCTACTTTGATCTTCTGCACAAATTGCAAAATAGTGCTTCATCAACCGATTCTGGTTCCATGTGAAGCAATTTAATATAAGTAGACGATTTTTCACTCTCAAAATGCGAATATTGCTTTGACAAAAATACGAACTATAATGAGCTGCGTCTTCAATAGTGGATATTAAGCGATGAAAACACCATTAAATTTGGCTTTTTAAATACATTTTTCCCTCAAAGTAATTTTTTGCTCAAATAGATTGGCGGTTTGGGTTTCGCAGTTACAGGACTGTGAAGTGCTCGAGACCTAATGAGTTTTTTAATGGTTAGATTTCCATAGTTGTGAGTAGCACATCATTTTCTCAAATGGTACTTCGAATCATTTTTGTCGGGGTAGTTCTTTAGATAAGACTGGTTTTTCAACGTTAAAATTTCTTTATACTTAGATTCGGGTTTTTCAAAACCCAACACACATGGATTCAAGAGCTTGTGTTTCGTTAAGAAATGACCAAATTCAACAAGAATTAATCATAAATTTGATCGAAGAAGCCTTCAAAAATGATCAATTTTCGCAGTTACAACATGAACGGAAACTTTGTGCTAATTTTTTTGAATTATGAAAAATAAAAAAAAAAAAAAAAAAAAAAAACCATCATCAATAGTAGCATCTTTAAGAAATTGTAGAGTGATTAAAAGGTGGATGAAAAGTAATTTATTTTTTAAAAAATGTTTTTTTTTCTTAAGTTTATAATAATGAGAAATTCAAATTGCTCTGTAGATGATATCTTATTAAGGTTTTTTCTTTAAGAGTTGATGTATTATCATTGTCTTATAATAATCGAGCAAGCTAATAACAGAAAAAAATCTTTATAACCATCAAAACAAATGAATTATGAATCCAATAATTGAACACTAACGCTTTTATTTTCATTCATGACAGGTTTCAATTAAATAGCAACAGAAGTTTGATTGTTTCTCATATGATGACACAAAAGTAAATTATCATAAACCTGGTACTGATAATGGTGCACAATTAAATACTGATATAATGTAATTATTTCTAAATAATAATATTTTTATCATTACGCAGTCATTAGTAAGTAATATCGAATAAATATTTTCCCTTAGGGTTTTAGCCTGTTATCAAAAATAGCTAACTTTTCACGCAATGATTATTAAATAACGAAGTTACTGGACGTAACTAGAATTCTAAATGCATTCTATTTCAAGATTAAAAAATATTTAAATTCAAGTTAAACTGCTAATTTTACATCGGTCTCAAATTTTCAGCAATCAGAACAAATCCGATTTGGAGAGTTGACAATTTTTTCCCACTCTCATCCAAAATTCTCTGTTATCCTCTCGATTTTTTTTTCTATTTCTCACTAAATGTTTACGAATTTTAATTTAGATTCTTGTTAAACCCTAGTAGCACACATATATTGAACAATATAGTATGAAATTAAACAATATTCTGTTTAATATTTGAATTCAATATTTAACAGTATTTAAGCAATATTAAGTATTCCGAGAGAAGACACGTTGGAGTTTTGGAATAAAGAATACCTCATTTCAAATATAGGGCACCTAACAAAGATATTTTCCCCATCCATTAACAAGAGACTGTCATTCCATCATTTTTATTCAAATTATAGAATAATCCAATTTTATAAATGCTTCAATAAAAAAAACAGTATTAAGTAATATTGTATAACATTGTTAAATATAATATAATATAGCAAAATATTGTGTAACATTGTGCAACAGGATGTGCTATATGGTACTTGACGACAATCCATTTACTTTTTTGAATGTTCATTTTATTTTGTTATAGCAAAAGAAAAGGAATACTCATCGAAATAAAGAAACATGAATAATTTTCTATAGGGAAAATTCTTATGAGAAATCAATTATCAGAAATTATTACATGAAAAATATTGAGAATGTTAGAAATTACTACCCTATGAGTTATTTATTTATTGTTACTTTATTTTTGTCTATAAAGATATTTAAAAAATTCTTAAGACTAAATTTTATACATCTTTTAGCTCTAAGGAATCATATTTTATGAAATATCTTTGACACTTCGTAATAAATTAATGAAAGTTTCTAAATAAAAGTGAGAGCATGAAAGCATATTTTAACACTTTTATTTATTGAATAATTACTTTAATATTCGAACTATTTTGTATTGAAGAAGGACGGAATTTATACTTTTACAGATAATTTCAAAAAAAATCAACGGGTTTGGTGTTGTGGGGATACTATTCGCAATCTGATAGGACCAATAACTAACTTCTACCTTTAGTTCAACACGAAAGCACGAACACGCGGACTGGAAAATTCAGGAATGTGATGCTTACAATAAAGGAACATAATATTCAACAAAACGAAGAGGTCACCGAGAAAACTCGTTTAACTAATAACTTGAGTTTAACTCAATTGACTGACTCGGTCGCACGGATTTTTATACTTTCGAAGTAGGGTGTATTAACATTTAAAAGCATTATCAGAATTCTAATTCTAATTCAATGAAATTTTATCGTCAAAGTCGCCAAATGGTTACCAATTTTGTTCCAATATAGAAAGTCATTGATCCAGTATTCGTACAACATCCATTAATTGTCCGTAAAACTGTCTCTGTTGCTATATAACTAATTGTGATTAAAGCAACATTACAAATTCGTAACTATTTTTTATATGATTTATGTTATATGCTAGTGAATATTTAATGTGTTTGAAATACAGAACTCATATGAGGATTTCAATTTACAATTTTTAGCACATTTATGAGAAAGCACATTTTTTATTGCAGTATCTGGAAGCCTGTTGACAGGGCTGGAATCAAATGACTAATGTTGAGACTATCTGAATTTCATATCAGTCTGACGTTTCTCCTCTTAATACGTTTAAAAGATGTGGTTTTTAAGACAACAATAATCGCATGAAGTTAATCTGACTCCATATATTTCTAAAAACTATTTACAATTCTATACACAAGGTGTTGCCAAACACTCAAAGAAAACCTTAGTTTCGCGCGCAATTAATTCTGGTTTTAGACATCTAAAAGTAAATTCTAGCTCTAGTATTCTTAAAGTAAAATCTGGCTTTTCAGCCAATAGCATTCGTAACAACTAACTCCAGCTTGGCCACCAATCTTTTTATTTTGTCGAAGTAGGGTATACTAACGTTTAAAACCATTATAAGAATTTGATTCCTAATGTACTACAGACAAAATAATTGAAAATTTTAGAATCTTATATTTTATCGCAATGTCGCCAAACGGTCAACAATTTTGTTCCCAATATAGGAAGCCATTGATTCATTATTCGTTGTCCCTAAAACTGTCTTTTTTACGAACTGCCCATAACGAGGAAAGCAGCATTATAAATGTAAAATATGTTATATGCAGGTGATTTACGTTTATACTAATGATAATCTAATATGTTTGAAATGCAGACTTCATATAGGGATTTCAATTCACAAATTTTAATACATTTATGAGTAAAGCACGTTTTTTTTATTGTAGTTTCTGGAAAGATATTTTATGTTACATTACTAATTTTTAAACTGATAATATGCTGCCGTTGAATTCAAGGCTTGGATAACAGATTCTATATTGTTGAACAGCCTATGAAGAGATGTAGAATAGCATATTGACATTTTTTTTATTTCCCTTTGCAATTGCATGTAGAATAAAACTGGAAGAGCACTGGATTCGATAAAATATTGCGTTATGAAATTTCAGGTATCTACCCTACGTTGGTAGAAAAAATGTTTAAAAATTGGATTTTTTTAAAACTATTTATTGTTTTAGATATATTGTCAATAACAAGTACTATGAATACAAAAATAATTGCTTGAAAATATAATATATTTTGATAAATTGGAAAATGTGTAGTACATTTTAATGAAATTTAACAAGAGCGGTTTACACTGTACACAAAATTATAATGCAACGATTCTATTTTTCTTAGCACACAAGCTATAAAATACAATGATGAATGAAGTGAACCGAAATCTAAGAAAAATGTTGAGATGCAAAGACGGTATGGTTAAAAATATACGTATATATACATTTTTTAATATATTAACAACTTAATTTTCTTAAAAACACCTATAAAGGAAAATTTCCCCAACAATAAAACTCTTGGTTCATTTCATTGTCCATATCATGCAAAACGCACGTTAAAATATTTATGTGAATACCTCTTCTAGTTTTTGAGAAATCATGTAAATGATAGATATTTTTTATGAGAATTAAAGTTTTGAGGAAAATGAAGCTAAAGAGAAATTTCAGTGGAAAAATATTTGATCCTTAATAATAGATGAGGCCTTCATTTTCTAAAAAACATAAACTGTTTTGGAAAGAGGAAGATCAGAATTACAAGATATAATAAGTATTTTAAAAATCGCCAATGGGGTCGATAACTAGTGCATTTAACGTAATCGGATACCTTAAACAATTCTTTAACTTGTGCTTTTTACTTCAATTACTTTAAAACATGGAAATAGTTTTAATTAATTCCATTAAAACTAAGGAATTTCTTAACTATACTTAAATCTATTTATTGAGTCAAAGCATTTTTCAATACTAATCACTGTTATCAAATAGTAAACGATGTATTTCATACAAATTGTTTTATTTCGACCTCAATCAGTTTTATTTAAAGTTTATAACATTCATATTGCAAGATATTATAAAATAAGAAAAAATAAATAACTTTGTAAAATTTCCTATAGAACTTCAGCACATAAATAAATAACTCAATATGTTCACATTCCTACTTTTCACGAAAATAAAATTGCTTTCAAATATACTAAGTGTATGCGTCCCCAATAATAAACTGTGATTTATTTAATTTCATTTTTGAATAGTACCTAGAATATTTGCTGTGCTAAAGATACATTTTTCATTTGTTTTACCTCTGCTGCAAACTGTGCTAAATTCTACTGAATGTAAATATTAGCCGAAACAGTGAGCTTGAAACTGAAATAAAAGTAAAATAATTACATTTGGAATTCACAAATTATGTATGTTTACTCAAAAATTATAGTCTGGAAATAAATAATGCAACAAACTGCAATGAATATTATCTTTTTGTTGCATTTCAGTTGTAGTGTTATTACCATTAATAATAAAAGTGAATGTTTGCATGTCTGTGTTGGCAATGCACAGAGAAGAATTTTGATTTTACATCGATACATTACTACAGGAAGATTATTATATTTCAAAATATTATTTTAAAGTCTGTTTTTAATGTATAAATATGTGTAATAGTTAAAAGTTTCACAACCTTAAAATAGAGCTGAAAAATGTATTTTATTATAGATAGTTAATGCGGTTTGTAGTAACTTGTTGCACTCTTCTATCCATTTGGAGTTGTCTGTAACTGTATATTCTTTGTTGTCGGTGTTGGGTCTAATGCCATTGGGTCACACCAAGCACGAAAGAGCGGGGCTTTTTCGAATGAAGGCAGAGGTGTGCTCCTTTCGTTATTAAGGTGAAAGGACGACTTTGCTCCAGCACACACGACACAACCCTTTTTAGAGGGCGGTCAAAATCATTCATACATCTGCAAGTGAGAATTTAAATCCAAATCAGAGACCGAGTCAGTACCCCCAGAGGTATTATTTGTGATGGAAACTGGTAGGACTTTGCAGTCACTACTTATTGAACATGCCCCAACTGCCATTAGCCAACACGACAGTCTTTGGCCATGACGAGGACAGAACTCGCCACCTTTCGATTACGATACTGCAGCTCTACAAACCAGGTTATCTTGGCCCTCCTTTGTTGTTGTTGTTGTTGTTACTTTTGGTACTTTACTAGTCAGATGAGAGAAATCTGCCAGCGATTTAAGCCTAAATAACGTCCCTAGTTTTTTCAGTAGGGCCTAGAGAATGACTTAGCCTTTTCCTGCTTCACATTCGCTTGCACAACTCCTTTTTAGAGAGGGGAACATTCATACTATTCACAGATAGAGCACAGAAGAACAACCATTCCCGAACAGGGAAGCCCAGAACACTATAAAGTAATTTGAGATTAAATATTAATTATTGTTGCTTTCCTAGATACAGCAATGATTTACGTGATAGTGAAGATTGTTCTTTGATTAAACAGCTTGAAGACACAGGCTGTCTTTTCTACGGTTTATTAGACAGCATACCAATTAAAGGCACAGGGATACTCCATAGTATAGTGAATCTAGAAAACTACACTATGGTTTGTTTCGGAAGAGAGAGAGCCAAGATCACACTCCACACCGTCCAAGGGTCCAGTTCGCTTTTACTGAAAAAAAATATGTATCTAAACAAGCAGCAACAATGAGACCACGTGATGTTTACAGGATTGGCAGTTAGCTCCACCCAGGAAGATCATGGGGTTCACTGAATTCTTAACCCACTAGGAAGACACTCTGCCCCTAAGCCAGGACGCCGGCTCAATATCAGTTCTTTTTATATTACACTGAAGCTCGTTGCAAACCATGTATTTAAAAAATATAACCAAAACAAAGGGCCTCTCTGAAACTTTATGACCTATACACTAATAAAAATCTTAGCATCGTTTGCTTTAATATTAAAATTGTCTTAGTCAGTTATTTTCAAAATGAATTGTTGATTTGGAATACATTATGGATCGTTTGAAGATTCGGCCGCAGTGTGTTGGCAGTAAGGTCAAGGCTTAGAAATTGGAGGGTTGAAGGCTCGAGACTTGATTCTACCCAAGAACCATCGTGTAAGCGGGTCTGTTGTTGTTGTTGTTTTCAATAGCATTTGTCTTTGGACAAGCTTAATGATCGCTGCCAGCGATTTTAAGCATAAATTAGAGTCCCTTGTTTTTCAGAAGGGCCAGGAGTACGACTTAAGTACTTCATGCTTCACATTCGCTTACACAACCCCTTTTTACAGGGGGGCACATTCACAATATTCACAAATAGAACACAGAATAACAACCATGCCTGAATCCTGACGCTCAGATCACGGAGAAGACACGCTACTGCTATGCCGGTGTATATCCTTTGTAAACTAGCAGTTGTATTTTCTTTTGTAAGAATACTGATTTCAGAAATATTATCATTAATATGTATTTTGGAACTTGAAAAACACAATGACGAAATGTGAATAATTTTATGTTATTGCATTAGAGTGGCTATTAGAATTAAATGTTAATGATCTAAATTAGATATCTTTAACAAAAGCGAAGTAAGCTCAAACTCTAAATAGAATACAGTGAGCACCTGAAGACCAGACATTATGATTATGAGCTGCAATGGCATTTAAAATATTGTTAAACCTTAATTAAGGAATATATAAAATTTCAAACAGCCTTAATAGAGAATGTATACGAAAGGGTGGGGAGAATTTGTCTTCCCCCTTTTAAGTCAGTAAAAGATAATATTAATTCTTATTTTCACTAATAGAGAATTGGAAGAGAATCACTAATAGAGAATTTCTCGATAATAATTTATTATTATAGATAGGAAGAATTTTATAGGAAAAATGAGAAATATTGCATATTATTCTCAATACAATATTATGTACAAGTTATTATACATACAATAAATTGCAGTGTTTAATATTTAGAGAGAGTTTGGCAAAAATTGCTGTGAATGAGAAAATATAAAATAAATACCGTAATAATGAAGTGAGAGAAACTTGACGTTACAGGTCGAACGTTGGAAAGAAAGAGAAAAGAACGGAGAAACCACGTGACTATAGAAAATATAATGTTGCCAGGTTAAAATTTGATTTAATAATATGAAATAACAAAAATTAATTTTAAAATAACAAAAAAAAAATTGGAGTGAAAAAGACTTAGTTAATAAAAGTTGAATTTCAAAAGGCATTTAAACAAAATTATATATATATATATATATATATATATGTCTAAATTATTCACGTATAAAAAGTATAATTTTTATAGAACTTGCATTGTCTGAATAATACTAATTTTTGTCTAGACAAAAATTCTAATCACCTATTATTGCTCATGGCTTTTTAAAGATAAAGATCTTTTTTGATAGTTTATTGTCTTGGGAAACAATTTCTAGAACAATCTAATAATGAAAATGGAAATAAAAATAATAAGTTTTGGAATGAAATGAAAAATAAACGGTTCGGAATGAATTTAATTGATCTAACTCTCAATTTGAAAATTCTGAATTTTCGAAAGTTTACTTTGATAATTTGAAATCCATTGCTGTTTTAAAATATTGAAGCAAAAATTTCACGAAAGAATCATATTTTAAATTTTACCTTTTTACAGATTAAGTACTATTTTCAGTGAAAACTCTTTTTCAAACTCAAAAACTTTTTATTTTGTCTAATTTGCAATAAGTTGGCAAATACTGCTAAATCGATGGTATATAAATTAATTTCCTTTGCATCTATGAATAAAAGTTTGAGCTAAACACTTCTTTATTCAATATTATACATAATCTGTCTTTTAGAAGTATATGAAATGGAAGGGAAAATATAAAATATTCATGTTAATATTTCAGCATGTGATAATTTTTCTTTAAAATAATGCATACAAGATACAAAAACAAACAAACAAATGTTCTTGTTGAGAATTAAAGATTTCAAACACTTTTATTAATTTGGTTAATTTTAAAACGTTTGGGAACATATATAAAGAAGCATTTCTTAGAAATGTAATAAATATTTGCAATAAACATGCTTCGTAAAAAATTGCTATTAACGATATAAAATGCAAAGACACATTTATATTTCCTTATTTGAATCAAATATATCAGATCGAAAAAAAAAATGAGCAACTAACGAAACCTGACAATTTTACCTTTATAATATTAGACATTTGCAAATTATTTACAAAAGAAACGTAAACATTTTATTACAGGATTAAAAAGCAAGCATAACTGCAACTGTACGATCATTGTTTATGCAACAAGATATGACAGACGTCATTTCAAATTAGTGCATGCTGGCGAAATTCAAGAAGAATTTTTCAAAAATTACTTTTCAAAGTATTCATTTTAAAATTTCGGATAGATACATAATAAGAAAAAAAGATTAAAATTCAAGAGAGAATATTATCTTTTGTTATCCATAATCAAAATCCACGGCTATCAAATAAAATTTGGAATTGCGATTTGTGAAATAAATAAAAGGGAAGCGAAAAGGGAGGAAAATATATGCAGGGAATAAAACATGCATATTTAATTCCCTTTTTCACTCCGAGTTTACGTTTATTTAAATATTAAGCCTTTCACACTATTTCATCGTCATAAAACATGTATATATCTTGAATAATTAAAATTCTTCAAATGAATCTTTTAATGGAATGGAGGTTTTAGCCACACTTAAATTTGTTCATAGAATAAAAATAAAGCAACGAGGGGAATATTTTAAGTTCCTCTCGCGTTATATTTTGTAATGCCTGAGACTGCAAGCGTACCTCTCATTGTTATTTTAATGACAGTTTTCTGGATATAAATAAGTGTGGCGTAGTACATAAATTTTTAAAAATATTTTAGTGTAGAAAAGATATATATATTGGTGATGTCTGTAATGTTTTTTTGATTTTGTGTTTTTCGCTGTTAAAATTGCTATGCCTTTTTTGCCTTAATTTTCGGGTCACAAGAGGTCAATACTTTTGGATATTGTCCGATGCCTCTCACAGAAAAATCCCTTATTTTGAATCCTTGCCTTAGGGTGAGCCTTGAGAAAGTCTTCAGGCTGGATTCTTTTTCTACTTGTTGTAGCTTTGATTCGGCACTTTAGCACACGCACTTTTTCCTTGGCTTATTTCGTTAATTAACACACACATACACACATACATACATACATATATATATATATATATATATATATATATATATATATATATATATATGCATTTCGCTCAATTAATAATATGACAGTTTTTTTTAATATATATATTTTTTTCATTTTTAAGTTTTAATCTTGTTTGAATCCGAAGTAATTTTTAGTCTCTATTCCAATTTTTAGCAGAAGATATATAATGGAAAAACTATACTGTGAAAGCCGACTCCAAAATAAAACTAATTTATCAGACAAAAGATAATGGAAAAATGATACTGCGAAAGCTGACTCAAAAATAAAAAAAGGGATAAATAGTCAATTTGTTGACTTCACATTTTGAGGTTCCCAAAACCTCAATGGAAAGCATTATTTTGCTCACACATGATAAAAATAGGAGCGTGTTTTCAATTTCAGATGTGATTGAAATGTGAAAATACAAAAAAACCTTTAAAAATGAACTTTTAAATGAATTTAGTACTCATTTTTAGTATTACCGCACACAACAAAGTAAAATCATGATAAGTAACAACAACAAATTCTTATATTTATATTTCTTAAATCTATCTCTAACAGCCAGTGTTTATATATTTAGTTGTATAATTTTCTTCTTTTATGGCATCATCGTCAGCGACCTTTAGAATCATGAAAGTTTTCTAGAAACTTCATGAATAAGAATGATGTTTTACAGGTTTAAATTTTGCTTTGTTTTAAACTAGCTTAAGTAGAAACGATTATTTTATGTAAATTTTATGGCATCACATGACAGAACATTATTAAGAACTTTTATTCAATTTAGAGCTAACATATAGATTTTCCGCCCTATGTATTATGCATTTCATAACTTTTCAAAACTAACGCAGAATAAACATATTTCATAATTATAAAGAATTCATCGGAATTTATTTAATGTAAATATGTCCCGCGTCTATTTTTATAATGTCTTAGCAAACATTGCGGCACATTTTAGAAAATATTTGCAGCTTTATGAAGGTAATGCTGCATTGTTTCCATTTAAAAATCATCCTGGTAAAAATATCAAAAATTATGTTCTTCGCATGTTTGTGTTTCTAGAAAATGTGATTTAATTTGTAATTTTATATTAAATAAATTACTACAATAGGAATCAAGAACTTCAATTAAAAATGCAGTTACTGTTACAATCGAATCTGCTGAAACGTATCGAGTTTTTTTTCCAAATCAATGGAATTAAATTAAAAGTCAAATATATTTTTTAATTTGTGCATTTCGATAAATTTATGTTAACTGTGAAAGACATTTATTTCATCAAACTTAATGCACATCAAAATGTAACTGAATAACTTGGTCCCCTTTCAGCATATTCTTGTACAAAATGAGTCAAAAAGTTTTTAAATATATTTTTTAATTTGTCCATTTCAATAAATTAATGTTAACTGTGAAAGACATTTCAATAAATTAATGTTGACTGTGAAAAGATATTTCACCAAATTTAATGCAAATCAAAATCTAACAGAATAATTTGGTATCCTTTCAGCATATATTTGTAAAAAATGAGCCAAAGAGTTTTTAAATATATTTTTTAATTTCTGCATTTCAATAAATTAATGTTAACTGCGAAAGACATTTCATCAAACTTAATGTAAATCTAAATCTAACTGAATAATTTTTTCCCATTTCAGCATATATTTGTAAAAAATAAGCCAAAGTGTTTTTAAATATTTTTTTTAATTTGTGCATTTCAATAAATTAATGTTAACTGCGAAATACATTTCATCAAATTTAATGCAAATCAAAATCTAACTGAATATTTTGGTCTCCATTCAGCATATTCTTGTACAAAATGATCCAAAGAGTTTTTAAAGATCCCCATCACATATTTACAAAAATTGTAATTGATGATAAACCTCCTGTAACAACATATTTTTATGGCTGTTGCATATTGTCAAAATATATTTGATACGTTATCGTAACACTGCAGTTTTTATTCCTAGGTTTGAATCCTATTGGACAGATCAATCCTATTGATTTCTTTTAGTGTTCATGATAATGAAATAGTTAATGAGCAAAATCGTAGAATTGTTCTAGAGAAAAAAAGGCAAATCAATCCACTCACTTAATGGTCATTTATTTATATGACAATAATATGTCATGAAATTTGAAACCTAAATGCCTTACAATTAAATAGCAAACTATTAATCTATTTTTTGTTAATTCGTTTGTTCTTAGCTGGAATTATTTTAAATAAATTTGAAGTGTATAATCGCGAAGGAAAGCTATGTATTCACAATTAAATTAAATATTTTCTTATCAAGTGTACATTTAAATAAAAAAAATCATTTAATTTTTTTTGTTACAATGCGTAAAAGTAAACACTGAAAATGATTTCTTGAGACAATTAAAGCTTTTTGAATTACAGTTTTGAAGGAATGCTTCATCAGTTGTTTCTACCTTCAATTATTTGTAATTAAAGAAACATAAAGTTTATTCATTCGTTTTTAAAAGAATGCATATATATAAGATAGCCTTCAGTTTTTCGTTAAAAATTCGTTTACTATATGTATAAAATTAGTTCCCATAGAAATATTAAGCCAGTTTCTTTAATTTAAATATATATGTGTAATTAACGAAACAATTTATTTTCCACATTTCTAATTTATTTAAACTGGTCAGTAGCTTCTTTCCATGATAAAAAAAACTCAAAGGTGTGTTGTAATCAACTGATGATAAAATAATTTTATGTTGTGATTATACATTTTTCCCGATATGGATAGAATCATTTTATGCAAATGTTAACCCAAGTCGAAATTTCATGTTTATATCGAGAATTCTTTAAGAAACTAATTGAATGAGATTAAATTTTAAAAAGTCTTTCCTTTTTATATCAATAATTTGTTAAGAAGCAAATTGAGTGAGATTAAGTTTAAAAACTCTGAATTACATGTTTATATCGAGAATTAGTTAAGAAACTAATTTACTGAGATTGTTTAAAAAAATCCAAATTTCATGTTTATATCGAGAATTAGTTAAGAAACTCATTGAGTGAGATTGAGTTTTAAAAAGTCCAAATTTTGTGTTCATATCTAAAATTAGTTAAGAAACTAATTGAGTGAGACTGAGTTTAAGAATGTCCAAATTTTGTGTTCATATCTAAAATTAGTTAAGAAACTAATTGAGTGAGATTAAGAAAGTCCAAATTTCTTGTTTATATCTAGAATTAGTTAAGAAGTTAATTGAGAGAGATTAAGTTTTAAAAAATCCAAATTTCATGTTTATATCGAGAAATAGTTAAGAAGCTAACTGAGTGAGATTAAATTTTAAAATGTCCAAATTTCATACTTATATCGATAATTAGTTAAGAAGCTGAGTGAGATTAAGTTTTAAAAAGTCAAAATTTCATTTTTATATCCAGAATTAGTTAAGGAGTTAATTGAGCTAGAATAAGTTTTAAAAACTCCAAATTGCATGCTTAGATCAAAAATTAGTTAAAAAACTAATTGAGTGAGATCAAGTTTAAGAAATTCCGTATTAAATAATCCTTTTTGAATAGAAATGAAATCTATAGTTTAAAATATCAAGTGAATTTCTCTTCAGATTTCTAGAATCACATCGCTAATTATTCAGTTGTCAAAAATCTTTATAATTATCCGATCCTGGCTTAACATTAGCGAGCCGTACACATTTCCTCGGTATTCCTTCCATTCCACCAGACAACCACCTGAATAAGAAACAGGACTTTAATTATTCACAGTCCATATCTCCCTGTCCTCTAAACTCCTCTGTCACATCCTATCTCCCTGAATAATAGCCGGCAAACTTTTGTGCCGGGAAAGTTGGCTCCATTTTGTGCCCCAAAGCAGCCAACTAATGCAACTTCAGAGTTCGCCAACAAACAATATGTGACAACTTCAAGAGAAGCCCATCAAAATGCGTTCGCCTAATAATCGTACGGGACTGGGCTTCAAAAGGCGGATAATGGCTTCCATACTTCGATATGGAGTCACCATGAAACGTAGCATCACTCAACGTCCTGTGCCTTCAAAAGGAAATCCCCTCCCCCCCTACTTTTGGAGAGCCCCCTCCCCGCTCATTCATTTGCGTGATCGTGGGGTCCTTTTGAAGGGTATTCCACCGTTTGTTAGAGCCCAGTGAAGGTAAATGTCACTCAAGTGTCCAAGAGAGGACGATTTCTAGTTGCAGCATTTCCGTCTTAATGCAGAGTTGTTATCCAGATAACTGGGGTTGACTTGGCGCATTTGGATAGAAAGAGTTTGTCGCATGAAAATAGGCTTATAGTTTGTTAGGAGTTCCATTGTACAAGGGTAGAAATCCAATGCTCTTCGAATAAGATGTCGTAATTAATGTCATCAGAAGTCAATGCTGATATTTTATTGTTGATTTCAAAAATAGTTGCTTACACATAACAATATAAGATTTTCTTATATAGAGATAATATAATCTTATATATAAGATATTTCCTATGGAAATATCAGTTTCAATATTATGATATCAATTAAGAAGGACTTTGAATAAGTTGATATTTATTATATACTAGCTGGTATATAATAAAAAATCAAATATTTATTATATAAGTATATTTATTATATACTAAGTATAGGTATATTATAAGTATATACTTATTATAAGTACATTTATTATATACTTATACACTATTTATTATATCAATTTATTAGCTAGTATATTATTTATACTAACTAATAAGTTTATATTTATTATTATTACAGTATATACCGGAGCGTTGCTGCCGCAGAAGAAATAATCTTGGAAATATCGTTTGGAATTTGGAACAGTTATTTTGTTTCATTAAGAAGGATAGGAAGAAGGATATTTATTTTCTTGTCGGCAATGAATGCAGGCATTGAAATTGAAGGATGCATAATGGAGAAGCATGAATAGTGTTTATTCTATTTTAATTATTTTATTCCACAAACAGATATTCCTTTTTATGCATTAGATTTGTGTATTCTTTTAGAATTGTAAAGCCCAGTGTTCTTTCAGAATGGTAAGGAAAGAAACTATAGATTCTATCTCGTGACTCGTTTCATTTTCGTTCGGAATTCTCAAGTTCAATGTTAAAAAAGGAGAATAAAATGCTTTCTTTTAAAATGGATTAAACGTAGAAAATATATTTATACCAGGAAATCGTTAACACAGTTGAAAAGATATATTTTTTTGAAAATCGAGAAGGTGCAAAGTTATTATCATAATGTTTGGAAGTTACTGCGAAAAAACGCTCAAATTTTATTAAATGTTTAGTTAAAATTTCAAACCTATAGGATGGGTTCCTCTAAAACTTTCTCGCACACCCTCTAATACAGCTATTACGTCAAAGAAAGACTTAAACTGCATTTATGTACAACAACTACAAAATATTAAATTCTAGCTTGAATTTAGTAACTTTACTGAATATGTTGTGTCTTCTTGGCGAGTTATTTTGTGGTTAATCTATGGTAAATAGATCTATTTTTTTATACTTTATATTATTGTATTATGCCTATGACCATTCCGTAAGTGCAAGTAATAAGTAGTAGATAATATAATAATTGATCTATTTTTATCCGATGAGTGTTAAGGAGCGCATAAGAGACATTCAGACAAACATTCATTTTCATTCATACAGATGAGTATGTCATTAAAGGAATTTTCAAGGGAATATCTTCAAAATGTGTTTCACAAATATAACTTGTTGAAACTTTAGTCACAGTCTTTATATACGAAGAAAATTAATTAAATCAGTGAGGAAAAGCAGGCGTCTTTATTTGTAAGTAACACCAAGTTGCAATTAATTAACCTTTTAAATATTAGTAAACTTAATCCCACTTAAATAAACCTAAGAAATTTGAGTCTGCTTTGAGCCTATTACTCAAGAAAACTTGAGAAATTTGAACTCATTTACACAATCATATAAATTACATATAAACTGGTGCCAACTCATAAATGTAATCCTAAAAAACAATTTTTCCTTCATTTTAACAAACAGGTAGCACTTGTATTAAGGGATAAAATTAAGCGAAACGTAATTCAGAAAAGCTTATTGATCTTAGACAATTTTTCTAAATGCGATTCATAAGTAAGTGAACATTGAATCAATTACGAAACACCCTATTTATAAAGAGGGAAATATTAAAATAATTACTATTGTATAAAAAATTGATTTGACAAAAATCAACTGCAAGATATATGAATAATGCATCTAATTATCTTCCCTAGTAGCACATAAATATTGTACAGTAATGTATTTCATTGATCCATATTTCCAATATTGCTTAGTATCGTTAAATATTGTTTAATATCATGTAACAAGCTGATCCCGGCGCTTTGCTGCTGCTGAAAAAATTATATTGAATTTCAATCAATCAATAATTTTATCAATAATAATTATTTTCATCAAGATAGGATGAAGGGTACGACAGTATATAAAATATGAACAGATATCCTTTTTTATATATTAGATTTGTGTATTCTTTTAAAATTGTGAAACTGGGTGTTCAGAATGGTAATGAAAGAAACTATTTATTGTATCTCTTGCTTCATTTTATATTTAATATTAATCGGAATTTTCAAGTTTAATTTTAGAAAATGTGATTAAAATATTTTCTTTCAAAATTCATTAAATATAGAAAAATATATTTATACCATAAAATCGTTGATATAGTTGAAAAGATAATTTTTTGAAAATGAAGCTGGTGTAAATATATGATGGATGCTGCGAAGGAAGTGGAGGAAGGGGGGTCGGGTGTATTTGTACTATCATAATTTTAGTGGATGCTGCGAAAAATTCTAACATTTAATTAAAATTTAAAACCCCCAGGATCGGTCTCTCCAAAATTTGCTTGCATAATTTGTTACCTCTGAGAATGACTTGCATGATTTTGTGTTCAATAGCGACAAAATATTAACTTTTCACTTAGATTTAGCATTTCTACAGAATCTATTGTCTCCTCGACGAGTTATTTGTAGATGAATCCTTGGTAAGTAGTTTCAGTTAGGATTCAATTTTTTTAAAATTTTAGATAATTGTAGTATTTCTATAACCATACCGTAGGTGTAAGCAATAATCTATAGAAGTTTCATTGCAATCGAATGAACGATTTAGGAAGGCATAAGAGACATACAGACAAATACTCCTTTTTATTTATATAGATGTCAGAAACTGTAGGACCAGGAGACAAGCAGCAAACTTCGTATAGTCAAACTTCATGTGCAACCTCAGAACTCAATTTGATCATGCGAAAAGAACAGTCAATAATAATTTAACTTACTTATACATCGGACACATTAGATTGATCTATTTATACTTGTTGATAAGTGAACAAGCACTTTTCCATCAATTGTTTGCCTAACATACATGTTAACATAGTGTTATTTTATATTTAAGAGCGAATTTTTATTTTATATTTTAGATATTCGTGCTATCCCTACAACCATCCCGTAGGTGTAAGCAATAAGCTGACCCTGTTTCATAGCAATCGGATGAACAGTTGAGGAAGGCATAAAAGATATACAGACAAACAATTCATTTTTATTTATATACATTATACACTTGTACTATCTCTATTACCAGAGTGCAGGTGTTAGCAAACCTTGACCGAATTTCATCACAATCTAATGAACGGGTTAGGAAGGAATAAGAGACGCACTGACAAATTTTTACTTATAAAGGAGATATGCACAGTATTGCACAATATAATGCAATTGACTCTGCCACCTGATTTGAGTTGAGGTGAGTTGATGGAGTTGCCTATGTGTAAGTCTAGAATGGCCAAGGTAATAATTGTATCCAATTGTTTGCTATTTAAAACGAGTCAACTACTCAATGGAATATTTGATAGAATAAAGCTTATTTGCCTCTTTACTGTCCCATTTTGACTGCCATTCCATATTTAGAATGGTTTTTATATATCTCTTGATATCGTTAAAAGGATTATGCCACCTTGGATCACAAACACATAAGTTAACTGTAACCGAATTCTTCACAATGCAAATATCAAACCTAACACATCTCTTCCTCTCTGATCATCGAGTGTTATTCGACATTCATCCCCTCCCAACTTGAAGATGCTCCCCCCAGTCGAAACGCCAATATTAATAAGAACAATTACAAGACGGTAACGAATCACGTACCGACTCGACCAACACGGCTCCATCAGTAGCCGGATAAACAGGCACGTAACGTTCCTCGCAGGTTTATTGCAGTCAATACGTTTAAAAGCACGTAAACACCCGAGCAGTGTGTGCACGCAGTAAATGGGGCTACTTGGTAATGCGACTGGCATAAATTAAGGGACAGTGGCCGGATGCGATGGCGAAAACGCTTTAAGGGAGGGTAGGGTTAAAGCGCTTATGCACAATGAAGTGTGTGATTAACTTGAGTGATAGGTTTCTGGATTGTGGAGGAGGGGGGAGGGGGTTTCGGTTGCAGTTAGAACCACCACGTCCAAGCCTAACCAAGTTAGAGGGTTGTTGATGCTTGAAAGGGGAGTCTGAAGAGGTGGTGCGCCCCTGTGATGTTAGATGGTGCAGATGAATCCGGTTCTTGATAGCAAGGGACTCAGACAATGGTTGCATCATGATAATATGCCAATGAGCAACAGAGTTGCTAGTTAATATTAATGCGGGGTTGATATGCAAAAGGGAAGTGCCATTTTTGATAAGGTGCATTAGCTGCATTCCCCTCGTTGATTGGATGGAAACTTTTCAGGGCTCGAAATTTGCATCAATTTATTCTCTGCTGTGAATTTTTTTATTATTACTATAAAGTTTCTTTTATTAAAAATTTTAGTATTATAAAGTTTAATAAAGAAACTTTAGTATTATAAAGTTTAATAAAGAAACTTTATTATTATAAAGTTTCTTTTTGAAAGGGTGCATTAGCTGCCTCCCCCCTCGTTGATTGAATACAAACTTTTCAGGGTTCGAAATTTGCATCAATTTATTATCTGCTGTGATTTTTTTTTATTATTATAAAATTTCTTTTACGTATTTTAAACATAACGTTTTAAACATAAGCACTTTTTTTATAAAGATTGATTTCGGATGCAGATTTGTATCATGTCATTTTATTTCATGGAGTCTAACAAATGAAATCTATATACATAAAAATGAATGTTTGTCTGTATGTGTCTTATGCTTAACTATACCGTTTATCAAATTTCGATGAAATTTGGTCAGCTTATTGTTTATACTTCAAATGATTCATAGAAAAAATAATTCTTTGTGGCATGAAACTGAATATAAAAGATACACTTGCGTGAATTTCAGCTTTTTGCTTTAGATAAAAAATATTATATACATCTATATAAATAAAAATTAATGTCTGTATGTGTCTTTTATCCAATTCGATGAAACTTGGTCAGCCTATTCTTTATACGAGGGTTTTTTTTTCAACCTCCGATCGCACTTTATGAAGGCCAGGCATGCGGCAAGTGGCGGGTGTGCGCATTAGACGACTGCGCATCTTCGCCTCCACACGCTATGTCACCGGCAATTCCAACAAGCCATTTCTTGTTCAGCTGCAGTCACGTAAACATGGCTGTCTCTATTGATTCTCCCGCGAAGTGTTATTCACTTTTTGCAGGTGCAAGGGAATAGTGCAGCATACACATACTTCGCACACTCGTGCTTATCATGAAACTTTGAGACTCTTACGGAGAGCTATTCAAAACAAGAGAAGAGGCATGCTAACGTCTGGAATTGTTCTGATCCATGACAATGCCCGTCCTCACAGCGCTCGTGTAACACAACGGCTCCTTGAGCAATTTCGATGGGACATTTTCGAACATCAACCATATATTCCCGACCTAGCTCCGAGTGACTTTCATCTTTTCTTTGCACTAAAGAAGTGGCTTGGGTGGCAGCGGTTCCAAACTGACGAGGAGTTCAAAGAAGCTGTCGCAGCTCACTTCAAATCATTGGCGGCACCATTTTATGAAGAGGGAATTGCAAAGCTTGTTATGATAGATATGACAAATGCTTCAATCATCAAGTTGACTTTGTAGAGAAGTAACCTTTATTATGAACTTTTAGTAATGAAATCATGTTTTATATTCACCCGTCTTTTATTCATAGCCCATCGGAGGTTGAAAAAAAAACAGCCCTCGTACCTACGGAAGGGCTATTGGGATAGTACAAATATCTGAAATTAAAAAAAAATCGTATCTCAACCTCATTAATTTACCAAGGATTCATCTACAAATAACTCGTCGAGGGGACAATAGATTCTGTAGGAATGCTAAATCCAAGCGAAAGGTTAATATTTTGTAGCTATAGTAAACAAATGTCATGCAAGTCCTTCTCAATGGTAACAACTGTATTAAAGATTATGCGAGAAAGTTTAGTGGAAACAAACCTTGGGGGTTTTAAATTTTAATAAAATCTTTGCTTTTTCGCAGTATTTTCCAAAAATATTGTAGTACAAATAATTTTGCCCCATCTTAATTTTCAAAAATTATCATTTCGCCTATATTAACGGATTTATTGTACAAATATGTTTCCTACGTTTATTAAAATTTAAAAGAAAATATTTTAATCAAATTTCCTAAAATTAAACTTGTGAATTCCGAACGAATATGAACCGAGTCAGGCGATACAATGAATAGTTTCTTTCATTACCATTCTGAAAGAACACCAAGCATTACAAATCTTTTATATAAAAACAATACACAAATCTTTGATATAAAAATGCATATTTGTTTGTTCGTATTTTATGTACTGTCTTACCTTTTATCCTATTTCGATAAAATATTGCCAAATGATTGATGGATTGCCACTTAATATTATTTTTTCGGTGGTAGGAATGAACCAGGTACCAGTTTGTAATTTATAAATATTTCATGCTTTTTCTCTGATCCAAAATATTCGTAACAAGTGTTTTATTTTAAAAAAATTTCTTAAAATTGTGTATATTTTGTAGGAACAACAAAACAAACTAGATGCGTACATTACATTTTGCATAATTAGAATGAACTAAATATTAAACATATTAAAGATTTTTATTACGAGTGACATAATATGCACAATAATATATAAGCATGATGATTAAGTTCGATTCAATTATATAAAGAAGCGACAACCACTAATAACAAAGGCTTACTGTTTAAATTTCTGTTTAAAACTACGGTATAAAGTGCGATATTTATTAGGAAAAGATTAAAGAGGAAAAATTCAAAAGACAGAATACATCACAGTTCAAAGGGAATAGCAATTTTAATTTTGGAAATATCTTAGTTATAATTAAATAAATTATAGTCTATATATAAAACAAACAATACATTTAAATCATTCAGAAAACTATCACAATTACTTTTATTTTAGATCATTTTATAACAGACAACATTTTTTTAACTTAAATATGTTTAACTGACGTTAGGAATATAATTTTTTTTGTTGTGTGTATAAATATCATCTTATCTATAATTAAATAAATTATAGTTTATATACAAAACAATCAATGTATTTAAATCATTCAGAAAACTATCACAATTAATTTTATTTTAGATCATTTTATAACAGTCAACAATTTTTTTATTTAAATATATTTAACTGGCGTTAGGAATATAACTTTGTTTTTGTAGCATTTATAAACTTAAAACATGATTATTTAAAATGCTATAATCTTGGCAATTGTTTATGTCATGAATTGTTAATCTATTGAGCATGGTAACAATTGCTGCAAAAAGAAGAAATAACTTTTTTGATTGCCTTCAAAATATACACGCCACATGCAAGATACAAAATAGCGTTACGTCACAGTTCAATTAAACATGAATTACTCTACATGAATGGATGAAAAAACTAAGTATAATATTTACCACTTTTATAAAGTCTGAAACACATTATGCTAAAAATATTTTTTTCTTTGTGCTCTTTAATTATTCTTTCTTGACTGATTTTCACTTTCATTCATGTCTACATATTCGACTTTTATCATTTTGAATTTTTAAGTTTAGAACATATTATGTTAACATTATGCTTTAAATTTTAGAACACATTATCCTAAAAATATTTTATCTTTGTGTTTTGTAATTATTTTTTCTTGAATGATTTTGAGTTTCATTCATGTCTACCTATTCAATTTTAATCATTTTGCATTTCAAGTTTAGAACATATTATGCTTTTAAGTTTAGAACATATTACGCTAAAAATAATTTTTTTCATGTATTTTAATTATTTTTTCTTGAATCATTTTGAGTTTTATTCATCATTACCTATTCGATTTTTATCATTTTGCATTTTTGGGTTTAGAACATATTATGCTAAAAATATTTTAAATTTGTGTTTTTTAATTATTCTTTCTTGAATGATTTTAAGTTTCATTCATGTCTATCGATTCAACTTTTATCATTTCGCATTTTTAAGTTTTGAACATATTATGCTAATATTATATATTTAAGTTTAGAACATATTATG
>JAPMOQ010036050.1:160841-180015 GCA_026543055.1 Argiope trifasciata
CAAAAATATGCTCTAAGGATTTTATTATGCTCTAAGAAAAATATCCTTTGTTTAGTTCTTCTTGATTGACAACATCTTTAACTTGTCACAAGATTAAAGAAAATTTCATCGTCAGTATCCATGAAACTGATCTTTGACTTAAAACGCAAATTTTCTTTTACAATCTTTATAAGTAGATTCGGAAACTTTCGAGGAAAAAAAGTGAAAATCTTCATAATCCACTGTAACTTCTGCGCGTTATCTCTGATATCAAGTTAATAAAGGAAAAAGATTATCAGAATTTCTAAATTTTTACATTATTTCTGAAAAACTTTTATCCTTCCAAGCACAATGAGTAGATAAGAATAGGATTAACTTAGATTTTTTTAAAGCTTTTAAGCTTAACATAGTTTACTGACTCTTATAGCCATATTCTTATGATCTCCTAAACTTTTAGTCCTAATTATTTTTGATAAAACTTATTTGAGAATCGCTTTATTTTCAAAACTTATGTCACAATAAACAGATTAAATAAAATAAAAATTTATTTAACGTTGAAAGCATAAAAAAATTATCTTCTGATACTATATATATATATATATATATATACACATTAATTTTATAAAAAATTTAACACTACAATCATATATAATGTAGAGCCATCATGAGCATGCAAAAGTTACTCAAGACTGAGTGGCATGAATTCAACTAATTTGTGAAGATGTTCTATAAATAGTTCACATCATGATTCTTGCAGAGCAGTCCACAAAGCCATGGATCTAGATCTAGCTAAGCTCTAAAGCTAGCGATATCTAGATCTCCAAAGGACAGCATGTTGCAAAACTTTTCAGTTATTATAGATAATGCTCATGCCAGGGAAATTAGGTTGCCAAATGAGGAAAAGAAATCCAGAAGAGTGCTTCTCAAGACACCCAGTAGCTACTGTAGACCTGTGAGGAGGCGCATTATCCTGTCTGAACTATCCATGTCCGTTGGAATGCACACAGGACATGATTGGATGTAAATGGTGTTAATGTATTATTGACATACCATGGTCGAGTGTAGACGTATCAATGGTCACACTTCATGCCGACTGCACACGGACTATACCATCACACACACTCCACAGGCTTAAACAATAAGTCGCAAGGGATCTATAGATTCAGTCTCCACACTTACACTCATATACACCATCATATTCCTACTCCACACTCATATACAGCCATAATATTCATACTTCACACTTATATGCAGCCATCATATTCATACTCCATACTCATATACAGCCATCATATTCATACTCCACACTCATATACAGCCATCATATTCATATTCCGCACTCATATACAGCCATCATATTCATACTTCACACTCATATACATCCATCATATTCATATTCCGCACTCATATACAGCCATCATATTCATACTCCACACTCATACAGCCATCAACTCCATACCTTTGGAAACGGGTCTCATTAGACCAGACAGCGCTTTTCCAATCATTAAGAGCCCAATGACGGTGTTGATGAGTATATTAAAGGCGCAGAGTTTTGTGCCTCTTGAGTCAACATTGGTGCACAAGATGATCTAAGGCTGCTGAAGCCCATATCAATCAAGGCATGATGTGCAATGCATACGTCCTAATAAATTAACCCACACCAATTAGGGGTTAGAAATGGTGGTGGTGGTGGGTCTAATGCCACTTGGCCATACCATGCCCGAATGAGCCGTGCTCTTTCAAATTAAAGCAAAGGCCTTTCACCTTTCGTTGTGAACGAGTACAGTTCAGGTGAAAGGACGACTTTGCTCGGACACATATGACACAACCCATTTTAGGGGGTGGTCACACTCATTCATCCATCCGCAAGTCAGAATTGAGATCCCAATCAGAGAGTGACTCAGTACCCCAGAGGTATCATTTGTTATGGGAGCATTGAAGACTTCGCATTCATGACCTATTGAACGTGCCCCAACTGCCATGAGCCAATACGGTGATCTTTGGCCGAGACGAGGACAGAACTCGTTACCTTTCGATAGCGAGACTGATGCTCTACCAACCAGGCTACCAATGGTATTAATTTACCTCTGACCTGCTATTGGTCGAGTCTAGAAGCATCAATGGTCACGCTCCAAGCCAACTACACACGCACTATGCCATCATAGACACTCCATATGCTTAAGCAATTCCTTGTAGGCGTAAGGGATCCGTAGATTCATTCTTTTCACTTACACTCATATACAGCCATCATATTCACATTCCACACTCTTATATAGTCATCATATTCGTACTCCACACTCATATTTAGATATCAACGCCATACGGTTGGAAACGTGAAATGATAAGTCTAAGAGAATTATACCAAAAACGCTTCCCAATCATTAAGAGCCCAATGACGATGTTGGTTAGTCTATTAAAGTAGCAGAGTTTTGTGCGTGAGAGTCAACACATGTACACAAAATTATTTACGGCTGCTCAAATCCATATCAATTAAGGCATGTTGTACAATGCATACTCCCTAATCAATTAGACTATATCAATTAGGGCATGTTGTACAGTGCATACACCTTAATAAATTAGACTATATCAATTAGGCAGCGTATGCACGATGCATACGCTGGCACATGTTCATAGACTTGCATTAAATTCCGCTGCAGTTTCAGGAAGTATTGAACTTCCATCTCACGTATAACAAATTTTTTCAGCCGCTAATGATGCCGTTCTGTAAGGTCTCTTTCAGGTAGCATTGCTGTTGGAGATTTGAAGTTTGCCTGGAAACATGATATTCTAAGTGCACCCTTGAAATGGCCGACAGCGAAAATCCAAATTCCATCGCTACATCGGAAATGCTGTACCCCATCTCTCGTGCGTCAATTACTAATCTTTGTTGAAAATCCCTTAAATTTTCATAACCTGCCATTGTAGCAGCAAAAATAGGTATATTAGCCTCCTCAGACACGTGCTTATCTTAAGGCCTTATCACATGGTGAAATATAGTTCGCAGTTCTGGTCAGCAAATTTCCGGATGACACGGATTTTATAGGTTTAACTCCCAGAAGAAAAGACCCAGTTTCTTCTATGCAAACCAATTTTTGCAAGGAACTGCTCATTTATTTTAACCAAGATCTCCATTATCGTTTTGGCTTGATAAGATGCCTCATGTCACACTGTTTGCATATTTAAAGTCCCTAAGGTTTTATCTATTTATTTAAATACTGATTACATTTTTGAGTTTCACATATTCCCTTCAATGATTATTTGATAATAATATAATTTAACCCATTATTTGACTGCATGGCTCTAACACCAGGAAACCCTAATGAAATCAAATCATTCCAAGAAGATGTAGGATGATATTGGCTTTTATAGGCCAATCTCCCAGAAGAAAGGATCCAGTTTCTTTCATGCAAACCAATTTTTGCAAGGAACTGCTAATTTATTTTAACCAAGAATCGATTATCAAAAAGCTCCATCATTTATTCACTACGAGAACGAAAAAAGCAAGCCATCGTCTTCAACCTGAATAATTTATGGATTGCCAAAAACTCGAAGAAACTTCCAGCAGCATTTTCAAATCTTTTCAAGCTGAAATATTCCTATAGACTAGAAAATAAGAGAGAAGAGTACCGCATTTCCTTCCAAACTGCGCATGTGTGGGCAGCGTGTGATGATAACAGAAACCAACAAGAAGATTTTCGCAGACACATTTTGGCGCTGTTATGGGCTAAGGGGTTCATAATAGGGCTACGGGGGCTAACTATGGGCAATATTTTTAGAAAGGCCTTCGTTGACAGGCCTCGGAAGATGATATGGGGGTGATGGGGTGAAAGAAAGATGGAGCGGGGATGTGAGAAGATTCATTCCTTCCCCCATTTTCACCGTGAGAGGTTTCTTTTTTGCGGTTTTTTTGCCCTCTTGTTTATGCTGTTTATTTTTGGCGTGGGAAAAAGTTATCAATCACCATGTAGTTGGGTGGAACGGTGGAGGGTTGGCTCAAAAATTGTAAAAGTGGTGTGATTGCAAGTAATTACGATGAAGAAGTTTATTTTAAATTTAGGAAAAGGAAAGCCAGAAGGGATTGAACCTTTTATTTACTAACGGCACTGTCTTGTATCCGTATAGGACATACGCGTTACACCCACAGACTTCTAATTTTTGTCGAAAATGTGCCTTTGTGCAACAGCTGCCAAGTTCAATTTACTATTCATCATATTTTAATTGACTGCCCCGTCTTTAATACTAATCGTTTAAGTTTTTTTACCTCGTATTCGGCATTACAAGAATGGGTGGGTGAAAAATATCACCCAAACATTTCAAATTCTTGAGAGTTATTGGCTTTTATAATTGTATATAGACCTTTTATTATTCTGTCTGAGTTGAACCCTTTTTTCAGCATTATTTCAGTTACTCTTGTTTAATTTTTAAGATGTTAAAATCCTTTTTACGTCATTTTTTGTTGGAACTTTTTCCTTTAGATACCTGTGATGGTTTCATAAATAGTGTTTTTATTTAAATAATTTTATGTTCTTATCATTTGATTGGCACAGTATGGCCAAGTATGGCTCTTGCTCCAAAAAACCAAACCAAACCAACCAATCAAACTGGCGGTACTGAAAAGTACCATTTGAATATAGATTATATCTTTACTATATGACTGTTTTGCTGATGGTATTCTAAGGAATACGGATAATATAACCCAAATAAAGGGAAGTTAATATAAGTGAAAAGTAGGAATTATAAGTATTTAATTAATAATTAAATTAGGATATTTCTGTTAATCATTTTTTTTCTTGGATTCCCTGGGATTGTTCTGCAAGAAAATTAAACTATTGGTGGAAAAATTGAGTTGAAAAAAGGTTGGCAACATAATTCGGTAAATAAACGGTTTAAGTATTTTCTTCATTTTGTAAATTTATATCTAAATTGCTTCAAAGCAAATGTTTTCTTACAGCGGATCAGAATGTTTTACTACTTTTTACTCAACATTCTATTTATTTAATTTCGAGTTTTTTTTATATAAAGGATATACATGCTTAAAATTATAATACTTTAAAATATTTAATTAAATCTTTTACTAATAATTAATACTGTTCAAAAATAAAATGACTTGAAATCTATAAAGCTTCAATGTTTTCTAGGTAACCTTTATCGAAATATGTAAATACACGTTCCATAATAAAAAAATTTTTTAAAAAGGAAATATTTAATATTTTGAAGCAAAAGCTGTCTTTATACTACTTAACATAATTTTAAAGATAGTATATTTAATAATAGATGACAGTTGTAAACGAAATCGGGAGTGATATTCATTGGATAAAATATATTTAAAAATGTCTGCTATTTAAGGAAAAAAAGTCTGCAATTGAATTAAAATTTATAGAAGATATACAAAAAGGAATTTTACATGATGCCAAGAAAATATGAAAAAAATCTAATGACACAGATATCGAACGAAAAACTATTTAAAAACAGTTTTTAAGGTATTGAGAACAATTTTAATTACATTAATAAATGTTGAATAAAAATTCTTTACTAAAAAGGAAAAAAAAACCCCTCCTACATTAATAAATAAATAAATATAGCATAGAAATTCTTTACTGAAAATTTTTTAAACCTGTTGTGTTAAGTAGTCTGCAAAACCTGTCGTGTTAATGTTAAGCAGTTTGTTAAACCAGTTGTGTTAAGCAGTCTGCTAAACCTGTTGCGTTAAGCAGATCTATTGACATTTTTTACAAATCAATGCTTTTCTAAATTCATTGAAATGATTCCTATAAAATATTTATTGAATAAAATTTCAAGACCTAAACCAGTAGCTTATTAGCATTTCAAGACGATATCTAATTATTTTCACAGAGTGGTTACACATTTTTTTTTGCAAATTTGATAATTGTGATAGAAAAGAGCATCAGATATAAAAAAGATGGATTAAAGGAAGAAGGTTTAAAAATTAATCGAAAGGGAAGCGTAATTTACAGCACAAAAAAATTCACTTCCACTACTTTATATAGAATCAGACATTATATATCAATTTTTCAAGTAAGGGCTGGCCGCCTGATGGTAAGGTCTTGACTCCGGTTTCGAGACCCGATTCCACCCGAGATCCATCGTATAAGAGAGCCAAATGCCCTCTCACTGGTGTAGAGTAGAAGTTTGGAGATGGAGTGCCTGCTCAGATATCGTCTTCGTCATCTAACCACAGTTAAAAAGGACGATGTCGCCCCCAAATAGTCCTATTGTTAGTTTAAAACTGGAATTAATTTTCACTAACGGGAATTAAATTACTATCATTAATCTAAATTAAATTCAAAGTGCAACCAAAATGGATAAATCTATCAAAATGAAATCAACTAATTTTCTAGAAATCCAAAGAGCCAGAAATGCTGATTCCTTCTGAAAGAGATGTTAGCTAATAAGTCAAAAATACATTAATTAAAAAGTGACATAAGTTTAAAAGTTCTTCATCACCACTCGCAACTCGACTATTCCCCAAGCATTACAATTCTAAAAGAACACACAAATCTATTATATAAAAATGAATATTTGTTTATAGAATGGAATAAAATAAATACAATAAATACTATTTATGCTTCTCCTTTATATATCCTTCCATTTCAATGAATGTATTCACTGTAGGCAAGAAAATGAATATCATTCTTATTATCATTTTTAATTAAATAAGACAATTATTTCAAATTCCAAACGATGTTTCCATGATTATTTTTTCTGCAGCAGCAACGGGTACCAGCTAGTAATAAATACTTTAAATTATTATACCTATATTATTTACCTATATTATTACCTATATTATTTTTCTAATGGCATGAGACGATCAGATGATTTATTGGCGATATTGGTTATGTCACGCATAAAAATTCTTGCTATTCCAATAGTCTTACATACATTCTGTTCCAAGCGTGCGTGAATATTCCTAATGGAAAACGTTCTCCATAATATCAAAGCACTGTTAAAAACGCTATAACCCTTAACTCAAGATTATTTCTTTTTCCGCAACAACGCGCCGGGTACAAGCTAGGTCCTGTCGATACTGCATCTTTCAGGGGTTGGGGGAGGAGTGATCGGCTCTATACAAGAAGAAGGTACCAGTTAGTAAAGCATAAATATCAAAAAAAAAATTATAATCCCTTGAAAAAATACATGATTTGATATAATTACCCATTGAAGGAAGATACACGTTTATATATAATTTTACCTTACATTTACATGAAGAATGTGACCCATAAATAACTAATTGCAATGCAACCCATATTCATTCCCTTAAGTAAAGAGAGTATTTATACTTCAGAGCGTAAACATGTGCCTAGGAAACGCTTCCGTTGCCTGAGAATTCCGAACGAATTTAAAGGCACCATTAAAAGCTGGCCGAACGTCAATAACGTCAAAAAAAGAGTGGAAAAAAAGGAGAGAGGGGAGATTTCCACAAATCTCTTTGCACTAAAGAATGCTCAGACATTACTTTCCGAAAAGAAGGTGAGCGCTTAAAAACAAAAATTAAGAAGAAAAAAACACCGAGTTAAGTTTATTTGCTGGTTTACAACTTTGAGTTTTGCAAAAATAAAACTGAGATATGAGGTTTAGTCTAAATCCTACTTTCATTTTTTTTGCGGCTTCGTAATAAATTTACTCGGCTTGATTTAGAAGTTTATTTTTACAGCAAATGAGGGATGCTAATAGGATTTACGGTGTCAACATAATGTAATGTGAGAGTAAAATTCATGCAGTGTGTGTGTAAAGAGCTGCTGCCGCTTAAAATATAGCTTTGCGCTTTAAAACTGTGAGTGAGTGAGACTTCCTTCTGAGAAAAGGAAAATAAATCACTGTTTTCAACCTCTACTAATTTATTTTGTTATTTAAGTTTAAAAAAATAAAGATTAAAGGATTTGTTACTTATCAAATATTAAATACTTTTAATTAAAAATTACATCTAATTTTGAATAATAACAAAAAATTACAAAATGGTTTTGCCTGGCGGATAGACACTATATGTATAAATATATATGTATATTGGGTTGGGGAATAAGTTCGTAGCGTTTTTATATTTTCTTTGTTTTACAATGATTTCTTTTGCTGTTTGACATAATGTATGATATACATTCGATAGAGATTTCTGCTTACTAAAACTGTGCTACTGAGTCATTTAATTTTAAATTACTTTTAAGGCTTAAAAATGGAATATCCAGGAAGTAAAAATCGACATTTTCGATACCTGCACTTCTTCGCTTTTCATCCAGACCAAAAAAGCTGCTTAAGCAGCACGGGGCATTTGCAACGTATACGGAAAATGTGTCATAAGCCAGTCTGCAACACGGAAATGGTCAAGCCTGACCTCCATCCAAAGGAAATCGTGATCTGCGTTTTTTTTTTTTGGGGGGGGGGGGGTGGAATGGAAAATTGTCCTGGTGAATGCTGAAAAGGAATGTCACGATCACCAAGGGGCTCTATATAGCCCAGCTTCACCGCATGAAAGAGGCTATGCGACTGAAAAGACCCCATCAACAAGGCCAAACCATACTCCGTCACAACAACGGCAGGCCCCATGTTGCACTAGCTTGAATAGAGATCTTTCAGCATCCGCCGTATTCTTCGGACCTTGCACCGTCGGAATACCACCTTTTCCGCTCCCAGTCGAACTATATGAGGTTCGTTACCTTCGACAATAAAGAGGGCCTTAAACACCAGACCGGGCGATTTTTGGCGGAACGGCATCGACAAATCGGTCGAGAGGTGGGAGAAGGTCGTAAACAACAGCGGAGAATCATAATCGATTAATCGATTATTATTACTAATGATTTTCTTAAAAAAAGTCTTAGATAAAAATGCTACGAACTTATTCCCCTACCCAATACATAGAAAGAGAGATAAAGAAATGTGTGTTAAAATTTTTAAAAACATAACACGATTTTTCGTAGAGTAAAAAATAATTGTTTCAGCTAACAAAAAGCATATAAAAAGAGTCAGCAAACGGATTGGAAAAAAAATTGGATTGGTACAAAAGTACTCTGAAATATTTTTTAAATAATAATAATAGTTTTGCAAATTTGAAACAGCGATAGCGTATCTTCTAATGTCGGAAGAGAGTTTTTAAATAATAATGGAGTTATAAATCTTCCTAAAATAACATTCTATAACATATTTTTTAACTCAGCTTATAATTTCATTTCTTTATCTGCAATAAAGTTCAATTTTTATATTTTAATTGACTCAGACACTATTCAGATTTAAAAGAAAAAAAGGATTTTCGATAATGTTCATTCATGAGAATATGCAAGTTCGAAAAGAAAGTCTCACAACATATTTTGCATAGGAAAATAATTTCTGTCATAAATAAAGAAAGTTGGAAAAATTTAAATGACTATCACTTTCATTTAAAAAGGAACTTAACTAGAATTATGAATCATTTGAATACATCTGCATTTTCATATATATTTTCAAAGACATTTATAAATTTATATTTTTAAAGTTTCTTTTCTCCATAGAACTTTAATTTTTATTTGTGTTATATTATTAATGAAATGAAAGGATGACATTTTATTACATGTTAAGAATTGAAATCATTATTTGTTTTAAATAATGATTTGCATCAATCATTAATAAGAAAAAAAATTACAATTTTTTTATGTCAATACATTAAAATAAATAAATAAATATTTTTTTTTGGAAAAAAATTAAAGGGGAAATTGTTTGTAAGAAATATAGAACAATAAGAAACCTTTCTTTTAAAAATCATGCCATGAAATAAAAAAGTAATATTTCCACAATTTCCAATGGGATACCATATTCTGAATTTACCTTTGTAATAAATGTATATTCAAGAGTAGTCCTATATAAGTAAACCAACAACTTTGAAAGACACAATTTTGCAATAAGTTGATGCTGAGGGAATTGAAAATAAATGGAGGGGGGATACTGTTACACTCAATCTGATGTATTTGGATTCAAAAATGATTTTCATCACTTTAAAGGAGAAAGAAAAGGATAGAACAGTTTGATGAGAGGGTCTACCATTAGCGGAAATGCCTGTGATCATGGTTTAAAGGATTTTCAGCTTTTCTCTATAACCATTTTTTTCGTAAATGTTGTGCCATTTGAAAATGTATTAGAGAAAAATTGCTTTGCGTTGCTGCAGGTCGAGGACACCACATTTGGCAGTGTTAGCCGAATCTATATTGTTCACTTTACTGTAAATTCTGAAGTTAAAGTTAGTTTGCTGTTGTCTTGGATTCAATTTTTGTTAATTAAGGTATCCGACAACGTTAAAAATATTGGTTAACAAACACATTGGCTAATTATTTTTTTTAATTGTTACTTTTTGTAGTTCAGACTTTCCTCTATCCAAAACAGTTTTTATTTTCTGGGAAAACGTAGGTCTGATCTATCATCCAAGGGTCACATATTTTTCAGCTAAGATGTGTCTTGGAAATTAATTTTCTCAAAACTTTCATTTTCATAAAAATTCTCCACCGTTAACGTGATATCTCCAAAACCAATAGATGTATTGACGTAAAAATTTCAGCGTGTATTTTAAATAATACAGGCAATGAAACGAACCGAAATTTTTACTGTGGGTGAAATACTTTTTCATTTGTTTCTATTTCTGGAAAAATTAAGTTGTGAGTTTAAAGAAAAAAATGCCTGTATACGTACATTTTTACTCTTAACTTTTTTACATCTCAGAACCTTTCTAAGATTTTGTTTAATTTCCTTCATTTTTATATTCTATAACATATAAGAAAAATAGGATTGCCGCATTACAATTTCATGTACAATAACCGTTTAGGTTAAATTTCCTTAACATTTAATACACATTTTAATATTTCTCAATATATATATATATATATTCAAATAATTTTATTGTATTAATAGTATTTTGTATTATAATTGATAACACATTTAAAAACAATAATCGTAAATAGTTTTTAAAAAATTCAAATTTTTAAAAATATTCCTTCGAACGTAGTCGGATACCTTAATTCGAATTTTGGTACTAATATTATTAAAATGGCTTTATAAAAATAAATAATAAAAGTAATAACATCATAAAAATTTTTTTCTTATCGCAATAACAACGCACATTGATTTTCTAGTTGTTTCAATAGTATTTTAATTCGAAAAATGAATGCCAGGATTGTAGTTAATTCTAAAATATAAAATAAATAATTACAATAATAATTTTTTAAAAAATATATCGCAGAAAAATATATATTTTCAGATTCTGGCCGAATAAAATAAATTTTCTTACTATATTTAGTTATCTGCTCTTATAAATAAATACTGGTATTAATTGTATACAAGGTGTATAAATAAATAAAGTATCTGGCAGCGTTCGAAAGAAAAATGTAGAAAAATTGAATTTTTTAGAAACTGTTTATGGTTTTTAAATGTATTGTTAATAATAAAACCTAGAAATACAAAACAATTATTTGAAAATTTAATAAATTTTGAGAAATGGGAAAATTTATAATAAATTTTGATGAAATTTAACCAAAACGGTTAGCACCCTCTACAAAATGGTAATGCAGCAATCCTTTTCTTGGTACACAAGTTATAAAACATTGTGATGAATGAAATGAACCAAAATCTAAGGATGATTTTGGGGTAGAAAAATTTAATGGGTGAAAATATACGCATATATGCCTTTTTACCATAAATTGGCAACTTAATTTTTCGAAAAAGACCTATAAAAGAAAAAAGTATCTCACCAACACTAAAACTTTGGTTCATTTCCTTGCCCATATGATTTAAATACACACTTTGAAGCTTTTATGAAATACCTTTGCTAGTTTTTCAGATATCATGTTAACAATGGGGAATTTTATGAACTTTATAATTTTGAGAAAATTGAAGCGAAAGACAAATTTTAGTTGAAAAAATATGTGAACCTAGATAATAGGTCAGACCTTTCTTTTCCTAGAAAAGATAAACTGTTTTGGAAAAAGGAAAGTCTAAAGCACAAAAAATAACAATTTAAAAAAAAAATCGTATAACAATTTATATATATATATATATATATATATATATATATATATATATATATATAAATATTCTACTCTGTTATTTGATCGGTCGAGATGAAGAAAATTATAGTAAAAGTAATGATATAAAATTATAGTAAAGAAATAATAGTATAGCTTAAGCGTCTGAATAGTTGAACAAGGTTCTTTAAGAACTGATCCAACTACAAGCAAATCATTCAGAGGAAAAATGTGAATCGTATTTTGTTTTGAGGGAAAATCGGTCGATGATATATTTTTCCCACTGTCGGCCTTTACCGAATATTGAACAAAGATGCCTTGACATTTCAACGCTTTAACGGACATAATAGAACTTCAAGGGTTTATTTACTGACAGGAATGTATGTCTATAGAATCATGGGCTACATTTCTTATTTTCGTTTTTTTTAAAATATGATATTACTTAAGTATGCTGGATTGGTCTCCCAGAAGTTTTCTCGAGTATTTTCTAATAAAGGTCGTATTTTCTCACTCCTGCCTCGCATGAGATACACCTTGTATACAATGGTACACAATATACAATACAAGGTATACAACAATACACAATATACAATAGAAGGTATACAACAATACATAATACAAAATACAATGTATGCAGCAATACACAAGTTATGCAACAATGTATAATATTAGGTATATATCAATAAACAATAAAAGGTATACAACAATACGCAATATAAGGTATACAACAACATACAATACAAGGTATACAACAATACAAAATACAAGGTTTACAGCAATACGTAATACAATGTTACACAATGCAAGGTATACAACAATAAACAATACAATGGTACACAATATAAGGTATACAACAATATACAATACAATAGTTCATATTATAAGGTATACAACAATATACAATACAATGGTTCATATTATAAGGTATAAAACAATACACAATATAAGATATACAACAATACACAGCACTATGGTACTCAATACAAGGTTTACAAGATAATATACATTGTGTGCCTTGGATAGGGTTCCGAATACCATTGCATGGCATTTTTGAACAATAGTTACACTGCGAATGTAGGATTTAAACGGAATTTATCACACAAAATGTGCATTTTGGATGTCTTTTTATAAAATAGTGGACATTAAAATTTGACACAGAACTACAGTTATTGTCATACGATTGCATATTATATCTAGTTCATTGAATTTGATAACTATCAGAAAAACCTCCGTTTGGTCACATCAACAGAGAGACTTCCTCTCAATGGATTTCCTGAAAAACTTGATAAATATTTACAAATTTGAATATTAAAATCTGTATACACATGTTTGAAAATCACATTTAAAAGTCTACATACTAAATTTCATCTGCATACCTCAAATCATGTTTGAGTTATCGTGTTTATAGACAGGCATGATATTAAAAATGTATTCTTAAGACTGAGAAAGATCCGACACTTGCAAATCACGAGTTCCAACATTTTGACAATTACAATAATTTTATATACTTTATATTTTTGAAAAAAATAAATAAAAACACTTTTATTTACTTACAAATATTAGCTCATAGAAATGTTGTCTTCATTAACAAAATCCCTTAAATTTCTTGGTCCTTAAATTGCATTTACTTTAGCATCAAAGTAAATAATGCACAGAATAGATTTAAAACCTTAATAAATTATTTTATAATCTTTCTGAAACAATCCTGCCTTCGCTTTTATTTAATGATTAATTCTTCTCATTTGTCGATTCTTGTACTAATTATTAAGTAAATTTGTTTTGCATACTTCCTCTAATTGTCGTTTCGATTACTTTTTCATTACGCTGGAGAATCCATGCTTCCTTAGAATTCGCTCTATGAATTGTCGTCTATTCTGATATTGTAGTCAATTATTTTTATTATGCTTTTATCTGTCTGGCTTTTCAGTATTAGGTTCGTTTAAAATTCACTTTTAATTCCAGAGGTGAAGTCTTTAGAGAATATCTATTCCTATAATGGCTGACAAATGAAAGAAATAATTATTATCTCTAAGGAATTAAACAACATGAAATTAAAATAAGCATAGTTGCTTTCAATAGCTATGGATTAAATTTCAAACTCGTTAAAAATATCTAATGTGTTATTCCGATGCATAAAAATACGTTTTCTGAGAAAAGCATTTAATCTGTCATATATTTTTCCGAATATATATTTTTCCATTGCATGAAATATTTTATATTATCTACTTTCAAAGAATTTCTGGATAATTAGAATTATTTGGAGTAGATAAACAATTAGGGTATGAGAAGTTAAATAAAGGCATATTTCAAACTGAGATATGATAAAAATAAAAATGATTATTTTATTTTTGTATCACACATAGGTAAAAAAATCGCTTAAAACATCTAAATCTGAGCAGTAAAAGTAAAATTGAATATACACTTAAGCATTAGCTTTGATTATTTAACATAATAATTTCGATTTATAAAATTAAAAATAATTTTTAGACCTATAAAAATCAACCACCATAACGTAGATCCTTATCAAACTTTCTATATATAATCTGAATACAAACCAAAAAAGTACATCAAATTATTTTTAAACACAACATCACATTATTTATTAAAAATAATTTCTTCGAATTTCAAAGAAAAGACGTTCGAAATATTTCATTGGAGATTGCGAAATAATATTTTTTTCATTGTAAAAACTTGTTTATATTATTATATATTAAACTCCATTTAAAAAAGTTTTGTAATGCATGCCGATAACCGGCGTAATAAGTCGGGCATTTAAAAATATTTCCTTCATAAGTTACCTGATATTAGTATGAAGGCTTTAGATTAGTTCCAGAATACTTTAAATTATTTTTCACTATCTAATTTAATCGATAAAAGATGGTATTTGTTTATAAACCTTGTAAATAGAATTTTATATTCCAATAACGAAGAAATCGTACTGTAGCAGTGCAATTTCTTAATAAAAACTTTATATTTCACTTAAACTTTATGTAATAATGAATATAAATGTTCATCGTGGTGGTCATACCAAGCCCGAATGAGCGGAGCTCTTTCGAATGAAGGCACAAGTGTGCGCCTTTCGTTGCGAACAAGCACCATTAAGGTGAAAGGCCGACATTGCCTATGGTGAAAGCACGACACAACCCTTTTTAGGGGTCGGCCGAACTCATCATCCCTCCACAAGTCAGAATTTAGATCTAAATCAGAGACTCATCCCTGATTCAGTACCCCCAAAAGTATAATTTGTTACTTGAACGACTTACCAGTCACGACATATTTAACGTGCCTCAACTGCCATTGGCCAACATGGTGATCTTTGGCAGAGACGAGGACAGAACTCAATACCTTTCGATTACGAGACTGACGTTCTACCAACCAGGCTGCCGAGACCCATAAATGTTCATTGTTTATATTACTTAATAAAACCTTAATAACTATGAATGATATTCTTCCAATAAAATATTTGCAAAAATAATTCGACTGATATCTAAAGTGAATGCTCTAGAGCCCACATTTTATTTATATTTCGTTATCGAAAATTTTCAAACTATAAATTAGGGCAAGACGAAGATGCGTTCAAAAGCTTTAAAACTCTAACTGCACATGATTTACGTTTCCTTTCTAGAAATGTATGAAATGTGTCAGTATTCCTTTCTGACAGGAAAATTTTTATTAAGTAATTATTGTTTAAATTATATTTGATTTATTTTTAAAAACTCATTTCTTTGTTACAAATTGTTACACAACAATCCAACTTCGAATATAAGAATTTTTTTTGGAGATAGCAGGGTTGTAATTGAAATTTGACTCCTGTCTATCTAACTTCACGATTTTGAAGACTTTTCAACATCAAGATTCTTGAATGCATTCTTTGAGTCCTTTCCAGTGAGATTATGCCTTCATTGGGTCTACAACACCAAGATTCTTGGATGTCTTCATTAAGTCCACTCCTGATAGATTATGCCTTCATTGAGTCAACAACATCAAGATTCTTGGATGTCTTCATTAAGTCCACTCCTGCTAGATTATGCCTTCATTGGGTCCACAACATTAAAATTCTTGGATGTCTTCATTGGGTCTAAAACACCAAGATTCTTGGATGTCTTCATTAAGTCCAATCCTGCTAGATTATGCCTTTATTGGGTCCACAACATTAAGATTCTTGGATGCCTTCATTGAGTCCTCTCCAACGAGATTATGCCTTCATTGGGTCTAAACACCAAGATTCTTGGATGTCCTCATTTAGTCCACTACTGCTGTATTATTATTTTATTGAGTCCACAACACCAAGATTCTTTGATGCCTTCATTTAGTCTACTCCTGCTAGATTATGCCTTTATTGGGTCCATTTCACCACGATTCTGGGATGACTTCATTGAGTCCACTCCAGCTAGATTTTGCCTTCATTGAGTCCACTCCAGCTAGATTATGCCTTCATTGAGTTCTCTCCAGCTAGATTATGCCTTCATTTAGTCCACAACACCAAGATTCTTGGATGCCTTCATTAATTCCACTCCTGCTAGATTATGTCTTCATTGGGTCGACAACACCAAGATTCTTAAAGGTCTTCATTGAATCCAGTCTGCTAGATTATGCCTTCATTGAGTTCATCACACCAAGATTCTTGGATGCTTCCATTACTCCATTTAGATTATGCCTACGCCGACAAATAATAGAGCAAACATAATTTCAAAGGTCTCTTATGGGAAACCAAGTATTTCTTTAATCACTTATAATAATCCTACCTTGTCATTTTTAAATGCAAAGAATTGTCCTATTTTCTTTTTTATTTTGTTTCTTTGAATACATAGCAATTATAAAATAATAATCGAGTTTTAAAATCATATAATTTACAAATATCAATCATACTCTTCAATACTATTTAAATGGGGGAAAAACAGGCAATTCTTTATATAATTTTTTTTTTCATTTCTTCACGTAAACTATTTTTTTTCATTTTTCCACATAAACTATTCAATTTTTGTTCACTTTTCCATATAAACTGTTTTATAGTTATAAGCCATCACTGTGGCCCGATGGTGAGGTCTCGGAAGTGGAGGGTTTCAGATTCGCGTCCCTATTCCACCGAAAAACCATCTTGTAGGGGGGGAGGTGGCTCTTAAACAATCTCTAAATCCATCTAGGCCAAATGTTATCCCATTGGTGCAAAATGGAAGCTTTCAGGGTGCTGCCAGTTCAGGGGTCGTATTCGTCATTTGATTGCTGTTCAAAAGTGCAAGGTCTGTCCCAAAATTACCCTAATGCTGCTTTAAAACTAGACGTTAATCAACCGAACTAATCTAAAATAATATAAACCACGGAATTCAATATAAACCCATTTTTGAGCAGTACAAAGAAATAATAAATATGTTTATCAAAATAATTTATGTAGATCTTGTCTTGCCAATTTAGTCCTTTTTCTACGGTAAAGCTTTGCGTTTTCTTAAAGAGATTTGTTAAAGATATCCTACTATTTTCACCTTTTGCAACTACACTAAATAAGCTCTGAAAAAAATTTTACCAAACCTTTTCCGGACACAGAAATTATCATAAAAGTGCTGTCCAAAGAAAACAAGATGCGTTATGTGCGATAGTTTCCACATTTAAGCAGATATTCACCATTTGATGTATTTCACATGAACAGAGTTTAATTTCATTTACTCCTAAGAGAGATCCATTATCTAATTTGCCGTATATTAAAGTTTAAATGCTTTTGTTCTTGCTCTGTTAAATTCCCGTCTCGTCTTCTTCAATGTAAGACATGACTCAATTTTTCTTTGATCAAGACTGAAATCAAACTGTGATTTAAAGCCATGAAATTTCCTAAAATTTTATATGAATTGATGCTGCTGCAGATATATTCTACCCTAGGGATCAATTACTGTATTTTTCAATGAATAGAATCCCACTGGTAGGACTGCCTCTTAAAACTAGAGCTCTTGAAACCTAATTTACGAGCTGAATTTAATATCTTCAAATATTTGATTTACTAGGATGGCGAAAAAAATATTTAAAGGTAGAAATTTTTTTATTTCTTATTATTATCCTTTTTGAATATTATAATTCCTTATTTAAATATTAATGATTTTGTAACATATTTATTCTCAAATTTACTCACCTTTATCACTGTTTATGCAAAATTAATATTTTGTTAAAACTAATCATCTCGTAAGTAATTTTTATAAATAGTTTAGTTTAGTTAGATTCACATCCCATGGTAAAGTAGCACTAGCTCTATTTGGGGACGGATCTCATCATTTTGAACCACAATCAGATGACGAGGACAACACATAACTGAATTTTCTCCCCCATCTCTACACCACACCAGCATGAGGGCATTTGTCCAGATAGATTTAACGTGCAATATACCCCTTCACACGACATTTCTTGGGTGGAATCGAGTCTCGAACCTGAAACTCTCCGGTTCCGTAGCCGAGACCTTACCACCAGGCCAAAGTGGCACTGTAAACTTTAAATTTTAGTTATGTAAATGAAAATATGCAAGCAAACAAAATTTCAAAAAGTCTAAAATATCAAAAAATGGAGGAATGATCATTTATAATATTCCAACCTTATAAATATCATATAACTTTATAAATATGATACAACCAAGTATAATGAAATTTTAAGAAAATGAAACACTTTTTAGTTTGATAAATTTTTCATTCATTTTCAATTATTTAAAATTCTTTGGCAATGGAACTTTTTTTAGACTTTTAAAGCTGGAAAAACAGCTCATAAACCTTTAAAAGATTCAGAATTTTAGAATTTCATATTAAGGAATGAAAAAGAGACGAAATGAAAAAAAATTGTCCGTTGGCGACAACGAAAATCAAACCATTTCGATTCAGCTTTCGAATCAAAATTGTTTGCACTCAACATTGTAACCCTACGAAAAGAACGATCTGTCTATCAAACCATGATTGATTGGCCACTCAAAGATCACGTGACACCGAACGAGCTCTCTGACTGGATAGGACCATTTTTCAACTCAACTGTCCCAGAGCTCGTTTCTTTTCTCGAGTTGATCTTTTCCTACATTTCTACCCGGAAGAGAAAACGGCAAAAAAAAGAGAGACAGAAGGGATGGACGACCAAAACAATAATAAATAAAATTAAGGTGGCGAGGAACAAAACATTTGTCTTTTTCTTTATGTCCTTGGTTGATCAGTCTATTTAATTGGTTATTAAATCCTATATATATA
>JAPMOQ010036050.1:184637-224511 GCA_026543055.1 Argiope trifasciata
TATATATATTAAACAACTTTTTCATCAACGATGAATAGGAAAAGCCAGATTTTTTCTTTAATATTTACTTTTAAATGTCTATTAATTTTTTTTCTCTGAATATAACTTTTATAGAGACACAAAATCTCCACTGTTTCATACAAATTATTTTGATATACAAATAATTTTATTTGGTTATTTTTTTGTTGAGTTATCATAGTTTGAATGAACAACATGGCAAAAAATATTTTTCATAAAATGAGTTTAAAAAAAAAACACCGAAACTAGAGTTTTTAGTGGAAGTACCCCAAGAAAAATCCTTATAATTCGAGAAATATTCTGAATATTGGCAATATATTAGTATCATTTGAAAGGTAAAACATCAGAAAAAATTTTGAAGTAATAAATATATTCGATATTCTGAACAATTTTCGAAGTGTAAAATGCGTACCTACGCCATAAAGAAAAGTTGGTTATTATCAAGACATAATGATTTGCAAGTACATTATTAAATATCTTGAGAAAAGAAAGCACAATTTTTCTCATTAAAATTATTTTAAGAAAGCATGAAATAGTATTTAAACTTTCATTACTTGATACAATATTTAAATGCAATCGAAACTTTGTAATTTTTAAATAATTTATCTGTCAGCTTAACATCATTTGGATTAAGATGTTATTAATCATGATTTATTACTCAGAGTAATATTAGTTGGAAATTTTTTGACTGAAAACGAATAAAAGCTATAAGTATATATTATTTTTTTAACTTCCCCGACTTGTACATACTTTGACTAACAGTAGTAATATATTTTAGGTAAAAACAAAATATATAGCTATATACTTTTTCTATTTTATTCTAGGCATATTTTTCTGGTAACTTATGTATATTTTTCTGGGTATTCTACATTCCGTCACTTTGATATGATAGAAACAACACAAATAGAGAGGTCTCTCCAAAATGTAAACCTTCTAATAAAATTGACTTGGGGGTTTTAGATGTATTTTTCTCTACCGATGGTAACCAAAATTTGATAAAGAATAACAATTTCCATCACAAAATCTTGATATATTTAAGGAATCCGACTTCTTTAAAAACACTGCTTATTGACCACAATGGCGAATAATAATTATTATAATTATTTCTTGTAGTTCAGACTATTTTCTTTCCAAAACAATTTATCTTTTCTAGGAAAAGGAGGGTCTGACCCATCATCCAGGCTATTACTTAGTTTTTCAGCTAAAATTTGTCTTTCAGTTCCATTTTCTCAAAACATTCATTTTCATAGACATTCTCCTCCGTTAGCATATCTCATAACTAATAGAAGTATTCTCATAAGAATTTCAGGGCGTGTTTTAAATAATATGGGCAATGAAAGGAACCAAAAGTTTTATTGCGGGTGAAATACTTTTTCCTTTACAGGGGTTTTTAGAAAAATTAAATTGTTAATTCATGGAAAAAATGCATATATACGTATATTTATACCCATAAATTCTTTTCTTCTCAAGATTTTTCTTAGATTTTGGTTCATTTCCTTCATCATTATATTCTTTAACATGCGTGCAAAGAAAAATAAAATTGCTCCATTACAATTTTACTTAGAGAAAAAACCATTTTAGTTAAATTTCATTAAAATTTACTACAAATTTTCCCATTTCTGAAATTATGTATTTTTAAATAACTTTTTTTTGTTATTTATAATTAACAATACATCTAAAAAGCACAAATAGCTTTAAAAAATCAAATTTCTCAAAAAAATTCTTTTAAGCGTAGTCGGATACCTTAAATTATTGTATTTTTTAACTGTCGAGTTCGTATTCTTCTAAAAAATTAATAGACAGACAAAAAACATCTTGTTGGCTTCGTCTTAAAATTTGATAAATGTCTATGATATAGACATATTAAATATGTATACCAATATTTAAGCATCTAGTCCTCTCCCTATGCTTGAATTTTGCTCAAAATTTGGCATGGATCTATAAAATCAGTGAAAAGACCAGATATTAAATTTTATCCACCCAGGTCTAAGCGTTTTTATTTTCATTACAGTTTCGACAAATTTATTTTCAAAAATGTATTTAAAAACTCAGGGATTCAATGGTTACAATTGCAATTTTTCAATGACTGCAATATTTTCTTTATAGCTGTTATACCAGAGAGTAAAATGATTAAACTCACAAACCTATACACAAAAAAAATAAGTATCAGATCTGAATCAACAAACTTGTCTGTTTTAGTGTTGTTAAATGCAAATATGTAGACACTATATATGGTATAATAATATATGGTTCAAAAGCATAAAATCACATAATTTCTGTTAGTCGTCTCAATTCTCTGTTCACCATAAAATTGCATTATATTCTTTAAAAGGGAGAAATTCTGTATCCTGTGTTCTCCTCTATCATCTTTATAGTGAATGGATCTGGATCAATGTAGTTTCGAAAAGATTAAATCATATATTTTTTGGGGGACATTCGAGTACCTTATATTTTGGAAATGTACTCTCTTTTGTAGAAGAGAATTTTTAACCCGTGTTCTCTGCTATCACCTCAGCGAACTTTTTGAGATATATTCACCAGAAATGTTTTGATATTCTTTAAACCCCATTTAGAATTTGTATAATTAAAGTAGTCGTGCATTCAAGATTTAACAGTGATCTAACGTTATTAATAACGCTCTACATTCACATGATTCCTATTTTCACCATACTTGTACACTACCTGTAAAGAAGTAAATAAAAATTTGAGTAACAGAATACAAAATAATTTAAACATTATATAAAAATAATATTTATTTTTTAGCGGTTTTCTTTGTTTTTGCCAAACAGGCAAATAAAATTGATGGGATCCTGCAGTGATGCACGCAAAAGTTACTGAAAATAAAATACATAATTTGATGTAACATCTTTTCACACTATAAAACTGATATTTAAGGTATCCGACTACGTTCAAAACAATGGTTATCGAGCACGATATTTTTTAATCTTCCAGTGGGCGCACGTATGTGAGAGATACACTAGACATGAATTTCGTTATATACTTTCAGATCTGGGAACGCATGTCCTTGGCTATTTGTCCCCCTCCCTTTGAACAACTTTCAGTTTTCGTCGTAAGTTTGTGGGTTAATAGGTCTTTGCCGATCAGATATTTGTATTTTAGAGATTCCTATAAATTTTTGTCACATCTGATTTTGTATGATTTTACAAATAAATCCGTATTGTTTTAGACTGGCGACCGTTGGCAAATGCACTTACGAAGGAAAATGTTAGAAAAAGCACCCACATCTCTGAAAAGTGAACTAAAATTAAAGGCGCTAAAGAGAAAAGCCGGATGAGGTATTGAAGAAGTGGAAGATGTGACGCCAGGGAAAAAACCTTTCCAAAAAGAAAAGCGGACTAGAATTACGAGGTTTGGTTGCGAGATTTGACAGAACTTTATATTTTTGGAGCACACTAAACACATTTGCTCAAATTGCAACGCTGCAATGAAATAACATTTAAACTATTTCCTTCCTTTTCATATCTAACTTTCAATTACTTTTTTTCTTTTTATTATAATATAAACGAAAAATTTCCTTTTTATTATAAATTCTGTATTTTTTCTCTTCTATATTTTTCTCTACAAATTTTTCTGTCAAAATTTCGCCAGTTTCATTTATATGATTTTTAAATCAATTCAGTTAACCTGTGGTCATTTTATATTGTTATACAATCTATGTTTATATTGTTTCTGCTTGTTTTGAAGTAAAAAAATGTTTAAAGTGATTGTAGTTATTACTCCAAAGCTATTTACAACATAGTTTTAATAGTTACGCATTTGAAAATTTACAAATTACTACAGCGTATGTGGGAAATACGAGCGACCTTTCATGTTGGTATAGCGGCCACGCCCTCTGGAAGGGTAATTGTCATTTCTTGTCGTTCAGACTTTCCTCTTTCCAAAACACTTTATCTTTACAAGTAAAAGGAAATCCTGTCCTATCATTTAGAGTCACCTATTTTTCAGTTACAATTTGCCTTTCACTTCAATTTTCTCAAAACATTAATTTTCATAAAAATTCTCCATCGTTTTAATCATATCTCAAAAACTAATGGAGGTATTTACATAAAACAGTCAGCGAGTGTTTCAAATAATATGAGCAATGAAACGAACTAAAAGTTTCATTGTTGGTGAAATACTTTTTTCATTTATAGTTGCTTTTTAGAAAAATTAAGCTATGAATTTATGGAAAAAAATGCAGATATACGTATGTTTTTACCATTCACTTCTTTGCATCTGAAAATGTTTCTTAGATTTTGTTTCATTTCATTCTTCATTGTATTCTATAACTTGTGTACTAAGAAAAATAACATTGCTTCTTTACCATTTTGTGTCGAGTGTGAACCGTTTGGGCAAAAATTCATTAAAAACAGCTACATATTTTCCAATTTCTCAAAATATATTATGTTTTCAAATAATTCGATTGTATTTATAGTATTTTGTATTATAATTGACAATACATTTAAAAATCATAATTTTAAATAATTTTTAAAAAATCCAATTTTTAAAAAATAGTCCTTTGAACGTAGTTGGATACCTTAACCTATCATTTTATCTTTCAACTAATGAGTTTATTGGTCTGATTTATTGTGCTTTAGCTAATTTAGCTCTTATCTGCTTATTTAAATTTACAGCATTACCATTTATAAAATAACAAAATATCTTTATACCATTATCTAACATCTCTTACATTAAAAAAAAACAGTATCATATATATATATATATATATATATTTCATATACATAAAAAGCGGATTACACAAGAGATGTAAATTTTTAATAAGAAAAAGGTTAAAAGAGACCCATTGCTTTGTTTTAAAGATTTAAAAAGCAGGTTTTAGACCCTTTACTTACTCACTACATGTAATGATATTACTTTATATTCAGAACATAAAAAAAACAGCACATACATCTACGCAAATAAAAGGATTTGTGTACCAGGTTATTCTCCATTTCAAAATCCAGAATGTTCCATAAATCTGGCAATAAAAAAGCTCAGCTCGTGCATACAGACACACACAAAAAAAGATATCTATCCTCGAGTAGCTCAAGTTCATCACTTGAATCTTGTTGTTATCTCGACTCAGGGGGGAGGGGGTTGGAAAAAAAGGGAGGAAAACACTTGTGCACCAGCATCAAAATGAAAGAAAAAAAACATGTAGGGTGGAGGGTCTAAAAATCCGCACGCGTGAGCATTAATGTATATAAATATAAGCAACCAACAGTGGCAGTGGGTGCAGAAATTGGTTGTTATCCCATCAGCGAAAGACGCCCCGGCCCAAATTGCATTAAGGGGTAGAGAAAGCAACTAGGGGTGGGGGTGGTCCTCGGCTATACGCCAGCTGCGCTAAAGAATTTGATAGATGTTTATTTCGGCCCGTGTATAAAAGCTCGCATTATTCGCCCTATACATTCTCTCTTCTCAGGAAAGAATTTTCGCCAACCATTATCGGCTTTCACTCTAGCCCCCCATCTTACCGTCCCTAGAGGAAGCAAAAAAATAATAAATAAATAAATGGGAGAATAAGAAATGAAATAAATAAATGGATATAAGGGTGCTCTGCTGGCCTTCTCCTCCCCCTTTGGCTGTGTTCTCTTCTCGCTTTATAAGCCTTCATTCTTCGCTAGCTAATAATCCCGTTGATAAGTACACTCGAAGGAGGTTGCCGGCTTTGGCGAGGTTTTTAGGGAATAGAAGTCGCCAAATTTATCAGCACCCACATGTTGCAACTTGTTTTTGAAGGATAAGATTTGAAAAGATTTGTTTATGAGATTCTTTTCTCGTTGTTCTTTCTTCATGTTTCACTCATCAAACAGGTGTCCTTTTGTTTTTACTTTCTCGTTAATCCTTTCTTTATTCATGAGATTTGGTGCATTTAATACCACACACACGCACACAAAAGGACGGGTGAGTGAAATACAAAATCAGCTTCAAACTTAAGGTATTATTGAATTTATTAATTATTATTAAAATGATCAAATATAAATAATTTGTCATAATTATGTAGAAACATTGAATAATGGGTCTAAAAAATGGGAATATTAAAGAAAAATTGAAAAATGATTCTGAAGTTTTGATCTTTGATCTTAATTTTGATTCTGAAGTTTTGTGGCATATTAACTCTTTTTTTTTTTACCTTTTCGGTGCACAATTTTCTTTTTTTATATTCCGAGCACAATTTTTTGGGCATTTAAAAGCAGTAGATTTATTGCAAAAATTCACATTATTCATCATATCGATATAGTATATTTAGTATAACAAAAAGAAGTAAATGTAAATTCAAAACCTGCATTGGGTTCTGATACGTTAAATGTATCTAAAGTGTTAAAAAAATTCTCAAAATTTAGTAAATTATAGTACTGGTTGAAAATGATAATATTTGAGACAGAAATCGTTTTATCTTTTCAACGATGCATTTTTTTAACAATTAATACTAATAAAATAAAGGACAAAAACATTCAAAGTAGAAAAAAAGATGAAGAAATTAGCAAATGTTGAAAATCTCGACTTTGAGATTCACTGAGCAAAGAAAAAGTTGAGAAAATACAATTTGAAGCTCACATTTTATGTAAATTATTATGTACAACAGACTACAATGTTATAGGCATGAAAATCACTATTTAATGTTTTTTGAGAACCAACCGTCACAGAGTTTAAAAATTTTTTTTTGAAAAACCAAGTATTATACTAATAAAAATCATCGATTAGAACATTTAGAAAAGAAATTCTTTTTCCATTCTCAAATTAGGGCTGAAAGAAAAAAAAATAAGTCTTTTTATAAACCACTTTTTTTTCTCAACAAATTATAGTTTTGTAAAAAATAATACAGATCTACATTGATTTACAATTATATAATTCACATTGATCTACAATTTATACAATTAACTCTCCTAAGTACGCATATGAAATTCTAATTTTTTAAATATTTTATACTATATGGTATATCTTAAAGATCGATTCTCATTTTAATCTATAGCTAAGAAATTTTCAATTCCAACTGTTTTTCACCAAATAAATAGGTTTTTATTCAAAAGCAAAAATCAAACAAAAATATCCAATAAAACCAAAAATATTCAAAATATCTATTAGTTGATAGCAAAAACAGAAACATGTTTTGGATGCAAACAAGCCACTTAAAAAGTGAAAATTGCTGCTACGTTTCATTTTTCGTGTCAAAATCCGATTTGAAAGGATTAGGAATTTTGCAACACCAAATTATAATATGAATTCTTTACATTTGCGATCTATACAATGAAATTACTCACAATAATATATTTGGTGAGAGTAATAAATTTTATTATTTTTATGGCAAGATTAATTTTATATTTGAAATTTTATTCCATTTACTTTAAAGTAAACATATACAGGACATTTTTATTTTTAAATAGGAACCATCAGATTAATGTTGTTTGAAATATTTTTGGACAAATGGAATGCATTATTCTAATTTTTAAAGGTAGATTTTACACTTTTATGTAAATTCTCAAAACTCTTTACTTTATTATTCTCTTTATAAACAGAGTAATCAGCGAATAAGCCGTGATTCAAAATTAAATATCTCTACAAAGAGTTATAATAGAATTATGCGGTAAACTGTACATTTATTGGGAAAACTGTAGAAATGCTGTACAAAAGTTTAGAAAATTTAGTTACGAAAATCATTACTAGATGACGCTCTAATCACAATGACGCTTTCAGTGTGAAGTCAAAAATGAAAAATGACTCCCGATCTGACTCCTTGTGACTTCTTTCTGTGGGGAGCATTAATAGACTGTCTATGAAAACAATCTCGCCATTCTAGAGGAGCTTGAATCGTTGATGAGTGTTGCATGCGATTCCATTTCCGTTGAGGCATTGCAAAACGTGATGTCAAATTTCATTGCTCGATGACGTCACCTCATTGTTTCGAACGGTGAACATTTTGAAAACAATTGTATTTTGATTGCAAAGACCACATCACTTTTTTTAAGACTCCTTTCAGAGAAAGAGTTTTCAGCGCCATCTGTTAATGATTTTTGTAAATAAATTTTCTAACTTTTGTACACTATTTTTACAGTTTTGCTAATAAACTTGCAGTTTACCGCATAATTATATCGATCTTTTTTGTAAAGATATTTAATTTTGAAATCGGGGCTTATTCGCTGATCACCCTGTATATACGTATTATGATTTTTATTGTTGTATTAGTTTAATAGTTAAAAAATTGTCTGTCTAGTTTCCATTAAAGGCCGAATAATAATCATTTCACAAATGCCAGTATCATTTGTACTAATTGAATATATTTTTCCAAGAACAATGCCAGAATAGTAATGGAGTCTGGCGAAAGCAAATAGTGTTCTATTTAAATGCAAATTATGACAAAGGGAGAAACTAATTTCCGTAGTTACATGGAAAGGAAATATTATTCTGAGTACAGACTTAATAGGAAAATAAATATCTTTATTCAGTTATAAGACGTCTTAAGAATGCTTTATCTTTGGAATGCATAATTACTTCAAATATAAATTGTGTTGATATGGCAAATTTCCAATAAAATATTAAGAAAGATTTCCCAACTCGTAATTGTATTTTTTTCGATAATATAAATAATGAAATTCGCATTAATGAGCATTGCATTTGTGCTTCTGAACATAAAAATAGTCTGCATTTTCTGATACCAAAATGTAATTGAATAAGAACATATTCATTATAAGTAAAATTCGTAAAAAGCATAGACCCGCTTGGTAAAAATAAAAATTTAGTTATGAGATTATAAGCGAAAAAGGAAGAAAGAATCTGAAGACATAAAAATATTTCTTTAGTGGTAAAATATGTCAATTTTAATTTATTATAGAGTGATTTTTTTATTAATTTTTTAATTATATATTTTTTTAAATACTTCATCGTAATTTTTTTTTTGCCAAAGAAAATGTTAATAAAAAAATTACCGCTATCTGCGGTATTTATGGAAAAACTTCTTCTAATTTAAAATTTAACTAATTTCTCTTCTTCTAATTCTTCTTCTAAATTTAATTCTTCAATTTTTGAGAAATTACGTTAAGAAAACTTACAATTTATATAGAGAAGCATTATCTTAATGAATTACCTTAATATTAGGAAAAACTTTTTATTGGGTTTTCAGATTTTATTCAATATACAAAGGAAACGTACGTAACCTCAAATACTGAAAAAGCAAGTTGTTGAAAGATTGCAAATGTATAGTGACTAATACGCATACTTATTATAACATTATACTGTATGGAGCATAATGAAAATAAGAATTGTGTAGAAGTATAAGATAAAGGTAGAATAAATAATGCATCAACATGTCATACTGACATGTAATTTAATAGTATCATACTGAATTAAACGTCACAATGAATTACAACGGATTTTATCCTAACTCAGTGTAATCTAACCCTCATAACTTTATGGTAGAATCCTGTGAATAACAGAAGGATGCATTGTTGTGAAATGTTAATAATGTCACAAATGCTAATGTTGCATCTCAACTCTTCAATCACTGGAAAAACTTTTTAAAAACCAACTATGTAGTATGTTGATCAGATATCAAAAAAAAAAAAATCCCATGATTTGGCAACAAAATACATAGAACTAGAAACATTCAGAATTTTAGTGATGGAACTAATAGGAACCAAAATATGCCTTACTGTTCCAGAACCTGCTCTTCTCACCTCCAAAGAACTATAAAATGCCGGCCGTCTTGAGAGACGGTGTGATAGCTGGATCAGTACGGCGAAGCGCAAGTATTGTAAGGAGTTAAAGTATTTTTTGAATTAAGTTGCTTGCTGAGTCCTGGTGTTTATCGCAGAAGTAACCTCTAGTCGTGTGTGTATTAACCAGTCGTGTAGTTGCAAGTCGACAGCTAAAGCAAGAAGTCAGTGAACACACACACACACACACTTTATACATTTTCAGAAAAATATTTTAAAAACGTTCCAAAGAAGTGAAGTGGTTAACAGAAAAGACTAATTCTAAAATAAGACCAAAAGACGTCAAAAAGTGTAAAGCAAAATGATGATGCCTTGTTCGTGTCTCCACGGAAAGGTGGTGCAGTAGTTTCTAAGAAGAAAGACCTCTGAGCACCCTGAGGGCAGAAGTCAGGTTTGTAGCTCAAATGAAGGTGATACACACATTCGCTTGCACATCTCACCAATGGAACACATAACATCTATGTCCGAACCGGGACTCGAACCTGAAATGCCCAGAGCTTGGGGATAACACACTACCCATATGTAAGGCCACTGGCTATGAAACAAAATTTTTTAGTAAATTTCAAAACCATTCAAAACCATTCGTTTATGTAATAGTGAAAAATAAAAGAGATTGAGGAATTGAAATTTTCTTTAACAGTCTCTTTACAATTATTTTTTCTAATTCCATAAAATTAACTTTTTAAAAAGAATAAATTTTGTTTCTTCAATATTTATCTAGTAAACATCTTTTTTAATTTACAGTTTTCTTAAGATTTGTATAGTAGGTCCACAATCTTTCAGAAGGTTTACTGTAAAATTAATTAAAAATCAAAATGAAAAATTTTAATTCGAAGTGTTGAGTCAGAAACAACATTAGTTCTAAATAAATCTTATCTGAATTAATAGCAGAATAAAAAGAAAGAAAACAAATCAAAAACTAATTTTTAAAGCGAAATATTATGACTAATGGACTCATATTTATTTTATAATTAGTATCATTTAAGTATTATATTCAGAAAGAAATAAAGAAAGAAATATTTTATTTAAAATAGAAGACACATCGACAAAAATGCATTCAGTGCCCATTTTATAGTTAATTTATTTTTAGTAAAATTAAAAATTATGTTTATTACATACCTCTTCTACTTAAAGAATACAAAGCTTAAAAAATTAAGCTAAAATTTTGGTTTTCTTACTTAATTATTAAAATTTAATGGCTTTCAAAGAGCAAAAATAATATCTTCCTGGTTATTTTCAAAGGTTTATTTTGATTTATTTAAATTTTATTCCTCTACGGAGAGCATTACTTAATTCATAAAATACCACAGATGATTTACATTATTTTGTAAAGAAGTTACTTTGGAATATTAATCCTAATAACATAATAAAATCAAATATTGAGCATATTCAGAAATCCTATTATATTCTTGGAATGTATATATTGGGTTGTTCGGAAAGTCATTTCGTTTTTTTTAGTGAAAATGAAAGACGATTTTCGTATAATGAATAAGCATTTTATTAAATTATGTATTGGCCATTCTGATCCAACACCCTTTACCATCTTTCTGGTAGTAACATGATTCCACGCTCACAAAATTTTTGGTCTTTGCTGGCAAAAAATGATTTTTGGCATCTTCATTTGAGGTAAAGGTTTTACCGTCCAAAAAATTTTGCAGGGACCGGAACAAATAATAATTCGAAGCCGCCAGATCTGGAGAATATGGTGGATGTGGCAGTGTATCCCATTCAAGCAGTAAAAGCGTTTGGCGAGTGACCAAACTTGTAAGAGGTCTCGCATTATCTTGGTGGAACACTACACCTTTTCTGTTGATTTACTCTGGCCTTTTCTGTTGAAGTGCATCGTTCAGTTTGTCCAGCTGATGACAGTAGACTTCGAATTAATTGTTGTGTTATCCTGTAAAAGCTGTAAAAAAACCGATTCCTTTAAAATCCCACCAAACAGACAGCATCACTTTTTTTTGATGATATTGGCTTTCGAAATGCTTTGAGCCGGTTCGTCTTTTCAGCTCCATGATCATTTGCGTTTGACATCGTTATATACAACGCATTTTTCGTCCCCAGTAATGATGCGCTTTGAAAATGAATCATTTTTGTGACGTTTGAGGAGCGAATCACAGACATCAACGCGACGACACAAATTTCTCTCCGTGAGAACATGGGGAACCCATATATCGAGCTTCGAGGTTAATCCCAGGCCTTTCAGGCGGTCATAAACAGTTGAATTCGATAACTTTAAGATCTCACCGATCTCACATGTTGTTATTCGCCGGTTTGCATCAACTAATGCCTTTATCTTGTCTTTATCAGCTTCAACCGACCTTCCAGAACGTGGTGCATCTTCGACATCAAAATTGCCGGATCAAAATTTTGCAAACCAGTTCTGACACTGGTATATTGTCAACACATCTTCTCCATACACTTCGGTTAATTTCTTTCTGGCTTGAACTGCATTTTTACCTTTTCTGAAGTAAAAAAGTAAAATATGACGAAAATGCTGCTTATTGCTCTCCATATTTAAAAGGGCACCAACCAAAAACTACTGCGTAGAATTAATAGAACTTTTTCACACACAAGCCTTGCAATATCAGCTCTCAAGACATATAATAGTTATGCGGCTTAAGTGTGAAGTTGGTTTCGAAAAAACGTAATTAAGTCCTCTGACGGGAAAAAACGAAATTACTTTCCGAACAACCCAATAAAAGAAAAAAACCTTGGATTAATTTTCCTGAAATCTTATCAACTTTACAAAATGTAGCTTTTTTTCTTCTAAACGTTGCTTTAATATTTGTTATGAAATTTTGGAGTTATAAATCCTTAATGACAAAGTATGAGAATTCTTCTATATATTTTTAATTTTTACACAGTCTCTTTAAAAGCATTAATAATTGTTATTTCCAGAAAACACAAATTTGAAACTTATAGGTGTTTAATTATGAAAACAACTTTATTAAACGAACATTCCGATAAATCTGTCCTTTCATAGTCATTGGGTAAAATTTGTATGATGATGGGTAAAATTATTGTGATGATAGGTAAAATTATTGTGATGATGGATAAAATTAGTGAGATCATGGGTAAAATTAGTATTATGATGGGTAAAATTAGTATGATGATGAGTAAAATTAGTATGATGATGGGTAAAATTAGTATGATTTATTGCTTATGATGCTATTTCCATTTTTATTTATTCTCAATCTAAATAAAATATATTGCTGCTAAATATGTGGTTTTATTTTATCTCCTAAATAACTGGGCAGATTTAAAAACAACTATTGCTCATTTATTATTCTATACAAAAGTAAAAACGCTTTTAGCTTTTCTCATTGCAAAAGTTAAGGTATCCGACTATGTTCAAAACACTGGTTATCGACCACATTGGCGATTTATTTTTTAAATTCTCATTATTCTTATAGTTCAGACTTTCCTCTTCCCAAAACAGTTTATCTTTTCTAGGAAAAGGAAGGCCAGCTTTATTATCCAGGGTCACATATTTTTCAGCTAAAATTTGTCTTTGACTTCAGTTTTCTCAAAACATATTTTCTTAAAAATTCTCCACCGTTCATACGATATCCCAAAAATTAATAGAGGTATTCACAAAAAAACTTTAGCGCGTGTTTTAAATAATATGGGCAATGAAATGAAATAAAAGTTTCATTGTTGGAGAAATGTCTTTCCATTTATAAGAGTATTTAGAAAAAATTTAATTGAAAATTTAATTTTGATAGTGGTACAGTATATGTACCAACTGTACCAGCAGAACATTAGCTTCAATCTATACGAAAAAGGACAAAACTTCTTTTGGAATAACATCAACGCGATTGCTTACTTAGAGACAAAATTAATCTGGGCCAGTGTTTGTGAAAAAAAGCATTAATTAATTCAAGTAAAACAGAAAATCACGAAAGAACACTAAAAAAACTTTTATGGAGCCAATTTCGTGATTTTTCCTAATAAGTGACAACCCAGACTTTTATTTTGCCTACAGAAAGACTCTATCGACCCTTTTCTGCAAAAGCAATATGAAGTGTGAGAAACACGTTACCAGGTGTACAAATGCGACAGCAATTTCTGTCTCCAAATTTTCTTTTCCAAATATACGAGGAACTTTTTTTCTCTCAAACAAGAAAAGTTAAAAGAACACAAAAATAGTTTCTCTCTCTCTCTTTTTTTTTTTGTTTTATCTTGCAATGCAGTTTCAACACGCTTTTTTTAAGAAAAAAAAAGGTTATAAAATTGTACTGCTTTGACTATCAATAGAGGAAATTTATAATTTACAGGTATTCTCTTATGGATATTTTTCTAGGACTGAAACTTTTTAACGTTTGGGGAATTCAGTAATTGCTTATTGGTCATTGTTATTTAATCGCAGTAATTTCATTTAAAATCTTTCTATTAAAATGAATCACATAATTAAAATGTCTGATGAATTTTTTTCTCAATATTTTGATCCAGCAAAATGTATCTAGTTTTAATCATCATTTATTTCTTTTATCTGGAATCTCACCGATGTCCATATTACTTAATTATAAATTTAAGCTTTCTATTGATTTTGAAACTTCGTGAATTCATTTATAACATGTATCAAATAATTCCTTCATGAATATTAACTATAAAGTATATTGCTTAGAACCTAATATTCGAGAAATTTTAATACTAGAAGCTTTAAAATACGCAAGAAATTCTTTAGTTCACAAATGTTTGTTTTAATTACCAAATATGAACGAGAGACAAAATATATAATAATTGGATTTTAAATATATATATATATATATATATAACAATCATTAAATTAACATAAAAGAACAAACAAAAGAAAATTACATCATTTCTTAATATCAATAAAATTCAAGGTATCTGACTACATTAAACAACGTTTTTTCCGAACGTAGTCGGATAACTTAAGTATAATTTTTATAGTTATTGAAAGAGTTATTGTAAAAAAAAACTAATTAACTAAAATATTTTTAGATGGGTGAATTTTTTAATGAAAAATATCCTTAACAAAATAATTTATTAAGAAAAAAAAACATAGATACCGCCAAACCAGTTTTTTTTTAAATTATTCAATCCAATCCAAAATTTATCTTAACAGAATCAATATGTTGATTTTAACTATAAGAAGGTACTTTTAAGAAAAAGTCTTAGTTTTGAATCACATTTAGATTATTATAATGGCAATAGGAATTTGCACTGATTTTTGAAGTTCCCCATCAGGAGGGGAATACAACTAAATTCTTTGAATACAAGAAATTTCAGTGAACATAGTAAACCCGAAGAGCCTGTTTTAGAAGCTGAGAGTGAATCCATGCCTGACGCTGATTGGCTGCTGATATGATGTCTTTTGAAGCTCGACAACAATAGAAAATTGGCAAGCAATTTATATAGGCTTAAAAAAAGTGTATACATTGACCATTTCTGTTTTTTCCTTCGATCTTATTAATGTGAAATGGATAACACGTGCAAATTATGTAACAAGCATTTTTTTTTTAAACAGTATTTAAATAAAAATTTGTCTCGCGTCCATAAACAACCGTCCAAATCGTATTGCTAAATAACCAATGAGCATTAAGATTGACACTTCCCAGCTTCGAATGCAGACGCCTGTTTGTAAACCAGGCCAGTTTAGCACTGGTATCCAAGGAGCTTTATTCATCATCTGATAGGGGTTCAAAACGACGACGTTCGTCACAAAATAGCCCAAGGGTTGCTTTACAATGGGACGTTAATATAGCTAAACTAAAACTAAACTAAGGTACTGTATTGACCTCCATAGTTTCATCGAACGATAATTATATATATACATACACAAATGAATTTACAACACTGAATAGAACTACTTAATCTCTGTAACACGCTGGAAATTTTACAACTCTACCAGAGCAAGTAAATTTTTCTGTATGAGCATTTTTGTTTAACAGATCTGATGATTGTTTTTCAGTTTCTGGATCTGCTATCATAAATGTTTCGTTGGGCAATGTTTGGGCATGACCTGATTATAGAAGGGGAATGTCCGTTATGCCGGTTTCAATCTATCTAGGCTCGAACTCGGGACCTTACAGATGTTAGCCAGATAACATGACCACAAGACTAAAAAGGATCACTCGGTCTTGAAGATGTTATCTGGCTTATAAAGTTTCCAATACAAATTTCATTTCGAATTGGAGCTTTCGTATTTCCTTATTAGTTGTTTTGACATGGATGGATTCTAAGTAAGTCTGCATATTCAATATTTATATTGCAGCTCTAATAAGATTCAAACAATTCGTATTAGAACTGTAATATGGACATCAAAATGGTTTTCCAATGGCAATGCATCAAATCCGACACCTTTTCATGAAATTAGAGAATGATTTCGATTAATTTTGGTAGAAATCTCAGTTCTTTTTTGTATAATTTGACGCACTACATTATTATAGCATTGTATATGAATGACAAATTATTTAATTAAAAAATGTGGATTTAACTATGTATTTTGCAAATCAGGCAATTAGTATAAATGCAGAGTTTTTATTTCAAAAGTAAGAATTTGGGGGGGATTCATATTTTAACTATATTTATAACATTTTTAATGTTTGTGAGTAATAGATTTAATACTTTAATTTCTTGCGGGTAAATAATTCCTCGAGTCAAGGATTCATGATTTGGCAAGATGCATTCAGCAAAAAGAAAGAATGTAGTAATATCTAAGACATAACCATAGCATGAGGACTTCTCTAGAAAAGCCAGATGTCACAAGCTTAGCTCAAATACACATGTACTTCTTGAGACACCTTCAAGAGTAAGATTATTCCAATTTGGAGTTTAAAAATTACGTTCAGGGATTAAGGTATCCGACTACGTTAAAACACTGGTTATAGAACACATTGGCGATTTATTTTTTATTGTTTTTTCTTGTCATTCAGAATTTCCTCTTTACAAAACAGTTTATGTTTTCTGGGAAAAGGAAGGCCTGACCTATCATTCAGAATCAAATATTTTTTTCAACCAATTTTTTTTTAAGTTCAGTTTTCTCAAAACTTTCATTTTCATACAAATTCTCCACCGTTAAAATGATATCTTACAAAATAATAGAGGTATTCAAATAAAACTTTCAGCGTGTGTTCTAAATAATATGGGCATTGAAATGAATCAAAAATTTTATTGTTGGTGAGAAACTTTTACATTTTTAAGTTTTTTTAGAAAAATTAAGTTATAAAATTATGGAATAAATGAATATATAAGTAAATTTTTACCTATAGCTTCTTTGCATATCATAATTGTTTCTTAGATTTCGACTCATTTCATTCATAATGGTATTCTATAATTTGTATGCAAAGAAAAATAGGATTGCTGCATCACCATTTTCCGTATAGTGTTAACCATTTTATTTAATTTTTCATTAAAATTCACAACAAAAGGTATTATATTTTCAGATAATTTTGTTGCATTTACAGTGTTTTGTATCATAATTGACAATATGTCTAAAAATATCTAGTTTTAAATGGATTTTTAAAAATCCAGTTTTTTAAAAGTATTCCTTCGGATACCTTAAATTTTCCAATATTAACCAGAGTGTCAGTTCAAATATTGGGGTGAATCGCTACTCGTATGCAATTTGAGAGAGGTTCCAATATTTAAAATCTGCTATAGTAACTGTCTAACTGTGATGAGGAACTCGTTGGTAAACTGCATATCAGCCTACTTGTTTTTGAAGTTAGGAGTTTTTGGATTTTATTAGCACAAAAGCCATGCTGTTGACTATTCTGGGCTAAACTGTATTTGTTTTAGGATTAAAATATATCATTTTAGCAATAAAATGGAATGTAAAAACATTTTTAAAAACATGAAGAATGTTTAAATATGGAGATAAAAATCTATTGATTTCAAAAAAGCATGTGTTGTTTTATCAAGCAAATCAGAAAAATTGACGTTGTTAAAATGGTATAAGCGTTGATTACTAAAATTTGGACACTCAGTGAGAATATAATGTGTTAACTTGTTTTTGAATATTGTTAATTAAAACACGAAAGGAAAACCACTCCAACAAACATTTTCGCTGTGTTTCATGTTCCTAACCGTTGCTATGCCTTAATTAATCCTAGGTCCTTAGCTGGGCATCCTGTATTAAAAAGATATTTTTGAAATTTCAATCATTTCTTATAGATTTAAAGGAGAATAATTTTAAGAAATCGCCTTCGAATTTTTTTATCGCAATCGTAAAAAAAATGTTACCTCTCTGTTCCTTATCTTCTGTAATGTATTAAGGTATCCGACTACGTTAAAAACGCTAATTATCGACCACATTGGCGATTTTAATTTCTTGTAGTTCAGACCTTTCTCTTTCCAAAACAGTTTATCTTTTCTAGGGAAAGGAAGGCCAGACCTATCATCCAGTGCAATTTTAAACAAATCATGTTTTCCAGCTAAAATTTGTCTTCAATTTCCATTTTCTTAAAATTTTAATTTTCCTAAAAATTCCCCACCATTAAAATTATAACTCATAAACTAATAGAGATATTTAAATAAAAATTTCACCGTGTTTTTTAAATGTTATCGGCAATGAAATGAACCAAATGTTTTATTATTGGGGAAGTACTTTTCCATTTATAGTAATTTTTATAACAATCAAGTTTTGAATTTAGGGAAAAAATGCATAGGTGCACATAAAAGTATGTATATTTTTACCCATAACTTTTTTGCATCTCAAAATTTTCCTAAGATTTGGGTTCATTTCATATATCCTTGTACTCTTATAACTTGTGTGCAAAGAAAAATAAGTTCTCTACATTTCCATTCTGTGTTGAGTATTAACCGTTTTGGGTGAATTTCACTAAAATTTACTGTCTATTTTCCTATTTCTCCAAATATATTAAATTTTCACATAATTTTTGTATTTAAAGTGTTTATAATTGGCAATACATCTAAAAACCTTAAATAATTTTTTGAATTCAATTTTTCAAATTTTTTTCTTTGAACGTAGTTGGATACCTTAATATTTAAAAAAAAAATGTCTTAACAACGAGTGTCATCCACGATAAGTTAAAAAATTTAGTTGAACTTGTGTGGATGAATAAAAAGTATTTCATTAATGACTGAAAATTTGAGCTAGATATGCATGCCTTTGAGCCAGATATGCAAAAAAAATGCATATATACGTATATTTTTACCCATCACTTCTTTGCATCTCAAACTTTTCCTTAGATTCTGGTTTATTTCATTCATTTCAATTATATTCTACAATTCGTGTACAAAGAAAAATAGTATTGCTACATTACCATTTTGTGTAGAGTGTGAATCGTTTAGGTTGAATTTTATTGAAATTTACTATAAATTGTCGTTTCTCAAAATATATTATATTTTCAAATATTTTTTTTTGTATTTATAATTGACTTTTGTGTTTATAATTAACATTTGTTAACATTTTGTTTATAAATAACATATAATTGACATTTTTTGTTTATAATTAGAAATGCATCTAAAAACAATAAATAATTTAAAAAATATATATAATTTTTCAAAAATTTTCTTTTGAACGTAGTCGGATGCTTTAAGAAATATGGAAGCTTTCGGGTGTTTACTGTGAATCACGTCCTTCTGTTTCTTTCCTTATCTACGTAATTCTCCCTGTATAAAGTGAACTTTGCGAGAGATTGAAAAGGAGCTGGGGCCCTATCTGGAACCATTTCTCAACAGAAGGGCCCCCTGTCTTTGCTTTACACGGGGTAATCGAGGAGGTGTCTTAAACGATCTCTCACACAAAGCGTCATTTGAATTGTTCAATCTTCAAGAAATCGTTCTCGTTGGGGGGGGGACGAGGGGGGAAGGAAGACAAAAACAACAGAAGGGCCCGGGAAATAAAATACAATAAAGGAACCCTTCCTTGGGCGAATCGTTTTCGGCAGTTTAAAGCTGATTGGACGGAAAATATATGCTACAATTCAGGTTCCCGATGGCTTTTGAGACAGTAATGGCGGCCCTTTCAAACAAAAACTTTCTAATGGAAGGTACCCAGTATGTAGGGGGGGGGGAGATGGACGGTGGCAGAGAAAGGGTGGACCAGGTTGAAATCGTTTGACTCACACTAGGTCCCAGCTGCTTAGATGGAATGGGAATATTGCACTTTTTGGGGGGTCGACGTCATATTTAGGGGTGAGATATAGCACGCACACGTCAGCATTTGGAAGAAAGACATTCATCTACTCTAGATTTCCTTTTTTCTTTTCTTTCTTTATTTATTTTTGTGTATGTGATGGAAATATTTCTGTGGAAGGATTCGAAAACTGATTTTATTCTTACTTTTTTTGAAACGGGGAAAGTATGAAGAAAATGCTTGGAATGAAGTTGGAAGGGGAGAGGGCTTTGGAAATAAAACAAGTTAAAAGCTCAGAACGAGTATCCATCATTCGGTCCACCTCCAATGTGATGCGGATATGCATTTTTTCTTCTTCTTTTTTTTTTTTTTCTTTTTGATATAAAATTTTTCACAAAGGATAAATCGCTTATAAAGAGGCAATATACATTTTTTTTTAATCTTATCAATACAAAAGTAGGAAAGTTTAATAAATCGGTTATAGGAAATCGGTATTATTCTTCAAATATAATTTTATAGTAACGAGTTTTTTAATGACGTTACGAAAGAAATAATCTATTTTTAGAGATGTAAAATTCTTTTTTTTTTCTTCTTTGTATTGATATATCAATACAATTTTTATATCAAAATGTCTCTCAGAGTGATTTTGATTTTAATTTGTTGTTCTTTGAATCAGAAAGCCCATATTTGACATGTTTTTGACAGTAAACCCAATAACATATTTTTTAAAAGTAGATAATCAAGAACTTTTTGTACACAAAAGGAATAACATCTTAAGTAGGAACAAAACTTTTCATAGTAATAAAGTAAGAAGATAATTAAAAATGAAAATGTCATTTTCTTCTTTAAATAGATGCAGTGAGAAGTTTGAGATGAATGAATTTTAAAGGTAAAGTGAAATTTGGAATTCGTTATTTTGAATCAGTATCAATTAGTTTTTTTTAAGATGACAAGTTAGTTTAGTTTAGTTATATTACAGTCCCGTTTTAAAGCAACTCTTGGCCTATTTTGGGACGGTCCTCGTCATTTTGAACCACGATCAGATGACGAGGACGACACCTGAACTGGTACCCCCCTCTCCACAACACACCAGTGGGAGGTCGTTTGACCTGACAGCTGTAACGTGCAAGAGACCCCCTCACATGACGGCTCTTCGGTGGAATCGAGTCTCAAACCTAAAACCCTCTGGTTCCAAAGCCGAGACCTTACCACCAGGCCACCACGGCCTTTAAGATGACAAGAAAATAACTGTGTGTTTTACAAATAGTGCAATAGTAATGTTGTGAAAAAGTGACATATTTGTAGGTATCGAAATTAAGTCAGTTCGTTCTCAGTTTTGTTAGCAAATTTCTGAATAAACTTTCATACAGATAGTTTGAAATTTCCAATTGGTGAGATATAATTGATTAGATATTGGGAATTCAATTATATTTGGGATTATATTGGGAAATTGTAGGTTAGAACTCTTCTAGAAATTTTCTCTTTACATATAAATTAGAAGTACACGTGCTTCTGAAGGATAATTTAAACTTCTCTAAAATCTACAGAGAACACTAATTTATTTTGAATAAATGTCCATTTGCTAACTACAGACAACTCAAATAACCTTTGCTATATATACTGCAGATATTTCGCCTTCAAAGGATTGAAATATATGCATGTGTCTGTTGACATTTTAATTCAATCGATTAAGTTGCATTCATGCATAGTTTACTCAGTAATTCCCCAACTTACTTATTCGAAATCTCTACAGCGTAAATTAGCAAATATTTTCAGAAATAGACATGCACGTTTGATGCAAACTATAACGAATTCATTTCAGTTCCAAACAAATAGTAACTGATTCATAAAGCAAATACCACTATGTTTGGTAAGAAAATTCTACCAAAAATCGCTTTTAAAGATGGAAAATAGCATAAAAACATGCTTTATGAAAATATATAAATCAATCTAACTTTGTAAAGAGTAAATTTAGAAACATAGAGAAGACTCTTCATTAAAAAATTAAGATTTTGAAAAAATTTCAAATTCTATCAAAAATTAAGAATTAAAAAAGGTGATAATTTTGCAAAAAAATACTTTTAAATGAAATTACCAACTTTAAAATAACCACAGGATTCTCATCTATATAAATAAAAATGAATGTTTGTCTGTATGTCTCTTATGCCTCCCTAAACCGCTCATCCGATGGCGGTGCAACTTGGTCAGCTTATAATTTACCCCTACCGGATGGTTATAGAGATGATCTGATTATCTAAAATTAAAAAAAAAGAAATTTTGAATCCCAACTGCATTTATTTACCAAGGATCAATCTCCAAATAACTCGCCGAGGAGAGTTTCAGTAGAAATGCTAAATCCAAGTGAAAGGTTAATATTTTGTAGCTATAGTACTCAAATGTCATACAAGTCTTTCTGATAGGTAACAACCTTATTAGAGTTCATGCTAGAAAGTTTTGGGGAGGCCAAACAAGGGGTTTTAATTTTTAATTAAATTTTAGCGATTTTCTCAATAATTACCAAAAATATTGTTGTGTATATAATTTTGCTCCTTCTTCATTTACAAAAATCATCTTTTAAACTATATGAACGATTTTATTGTATAAATATATTTTCTATGTTTAGTGAATTTTTAAAAAATGTAATCACAATTTCCTAAAATTAAACTTGAGAATTCCGAACGAATATTTAACGAATCATGATATGCAATAGAAAGCTTCTTTCGTTACCATTCCGAAAGAACACCACGCATTACAATTCTGAAAGAATACACAAGTCTAATGTATAAAAGTAAGTGTTTGTTTTTTCGCATTTTATGTACTGCCTTACCGTTCATCCTATTTCGATAAAAAAAAAATGCCAAATTACTGATTGATTGCACAATTGATATTTCCAAAGAAGCGTTTGCTAGGTCCCTCCCAAATGAGCCCTACTGTTGTTTCAAAACTGTCAAGTTAATATAACTAAACCAAAGAAAAGTTTATATATATTTTTCTGTTAATTTATCGATTTATTTAAGGCTGCATTTCTTGTTATTTTTGTTATATAAAAGAAATTCTTACACATGGAATTCAGTGACTGATGAAACCAAATTACATCATTACGTTGTAATGTTTTACTTTTAAGGAGAATGTTCTCGCTTTTCTCCTTCAATTTAAGGTATCCTACTAAGTTAAAAACACCCCATTATCGAGCCCATTGGTGAATTTTTATATTTGTTATTTCTTGTAATTCACACTTTCCTTTTTCTAAAATAGTTTACCTTAACTAGGGAAAAAGACGACCTGATCAATCATCTAGGATCACCTTTTTTTCAGCTAAAATCTGTCTTTCACTTCCAATTTCTCAAAACTAATTTTCACAAAAATTCTCCACCATTAACATGATATCTCAAAAAACTAATAGAGATACTTACATTAAAAAAATTCAGCGTGTGTTTCAAGTAATATGGACAATGAATTGAACAAAAAGTTTTAGTGTTGGTGGAATACTTTTCCATGTATAAGTATTTTTTAAAAAAAGAAGATGTATATTTATGGGAAAAATGCATATTTTTACCCATAACTTCTTTGCAAATCAGTTTTATAAATTTTTCTTAGAATTTAGTTCATTTCCTTCATCAATATATAACTTGTGTACAAAGAAGAAATAGAATTGCTACATTGCAGTTTTGTGTAGATTGTTAACCATTTTGATTCAATTTCATTAAAATTTACTACAATTTTTCCTATTTCTCATAATATATTTTCACACAATTTAGTTGTATTTATAGTATTTTATATTATAATTGACTGTACATGTAAAACCCATAGTTTTTAAGAATCCATACTTTTTTAAGAATAGAATTTAAAAAAAAAATTCCTTTGAACGTAGGAAGATACCTTAGTAAATTTTTTTGAATGTCAGGAAAAATAAATAAATTAGCAAAAAAACCTTCTATTTTCTCAAATTTAGTTTAACCTGATTTATCATTGAACATAAAAAGTCTGGTTATGTTATTTATTTGCACGTGATTACAAAAACGTTTATTGAACTAAAAAAACATTATACTTTTTAACAAAAACTAAAAAAGATTTTCTTGTATTCAACTTCTAAAACGAATACATATATTTTTTCTCAAAATGATTAGTACCATTGAAAGTGAAATTCTATACAGGAGAGTAGTTAAAAATAGTACAAACAAATTAGAAGCAAAATTCATAAATCATTAACCAATATACAATTTTTATTATACAATTTTTAAGTATATCAAATTAATAATTTGTTTTTTCAGAAGTCTTCTAAAGATTCAAAAAATAATTAATTTTAATTTGAACGATGTTAAAGATTTTATTTATTTTTGTATTTCTTTTAGAGGGAAAAAAAAGAATTAATTTAAACTATCTTATAAATTTTCTTATATATATATATTTCTTCTTTTTATAAAGCATGCTTAGACTAAACCAAGGAAATAAGATACAAAATTATTTTTAAGGCTTTTATTTTTAAAAATGAATAATTAACTTTTTAAGAACTCAGATGACAGAAAATTTAACAAAGCTATTTAACGAGAGCGACAAATTTAAGAAAAAGTGTCTTTTTATAAAAATATTAAGCAATATTTTTAGAGAATGCTTTAATTAAAAATATTAGTCGAATTGAGGATTAATTGGTTGCTTATAATTACCAAAAGCTTATACAATGTGTTTAAATTTTCCGTTTTTATACTTAAATGAATTCTTTATTGTGAATTTTATTTTATAGTTAATTAATTATTTAAATTTAGAATATTTATAGTTATTAAATTATATGCAAGCAATACCCAGACTAGGCCTAAAGCCATGCAGGAAACTTGATGCGGCTGCCTAATAGGAGCTAAACCGAATTTCCAGCTGGAAAGTTATTAAAATATTATATATATCGTCACTTATTAAAATATTAAATGTATATATGCATAGTGTAAGAATTTTAATGAAAAAAGAAATTAATTTCTTAGTTATTTGGAAATTACAAATTCCGGGCATTGATTGGCCTGAAATTCAAAATGTTTTTTTCTGTGATGTTACCAAAATATTAAATATGTTTTTTTAAAGAAAGCGAAAAAGAAAAAAAATATTGAATGAATGATCTAGATGTTGTAAATGATGATAGAAACATGGGCTTTGCATTTATTTTTTTAGAAACTATCACATTTTATAATGGAAAAAATATTGAATTAATGATACAGATATTGCAAAAGATTATAGAAAAATTTGCGTTGCATTTATTTTTTTAGAAAATATCACCTTTTAATTTTTATTTTATTTTATCCAGTCACGTGCTCAAAAAAAACATGATTAAAATATTTCTTTAAAAATTCGTTAAAAGTAGAGGCTTAAGTTACACATTAAAACACTGATATCATTAGAAAGCTAATTTTTTAATCTTTAAACTTATGTAAAAATCATGTTTGTGCAATCATATTTTCAAGGTCTTTCAAAGCATTTTCAAGGTCCAACGGTCTGACCTGTGGAGTGCCAACACACACACACACACATTGAGCTTTATTATAAGTATACACACACACACACACACACACATTGAGCTTTATTATAAGTACACACACACACACACACACACACACACACACACACACACACACATATATATATATGTGTGTATGTGTGTGTGTGTGTGGTGCCAGGTATATCACTTCCTGCCATTGAGCGTCACCTGTGACCTCACTTCCCGCCACTAAGTAGCCCTCTGGTGGAGAAAATGTGAGCAAAGTGTAGTTCATGTCTAGACAAGGAATAATTACGATGTTAAAAAATCAACCGAAAACGAAATGACTACGTATTGTTAATAGACAAACTTGGTTATCCTTTCTATCTTGTAAATTAGTCATCACCACCATCAATCTAACTTCATTGTAATCCATAAAATTCTAAAGTATCATCTGGACTTATTATTGCTTGATTGCTTGACCATCACAACACCTCTCTCTCTCTCTCTCTCTCTGTATATATATATATATATAATCTGTTTGAGCTGAAAAAAATTTATTTTATGAATTATAAGGCTTAAGAAACATGCATTATTATAGCTGTTAAATATATATCATATGAGTATTTTTGAATTGAAATAAAATCATGATTTTTAAAGTGGATTTAAATTTATGTTGTTATTTTCAATGGCACTTGACATCGACAAGCCCGCTGATCGCTGTCAGCGATTTTATGCCTAAATTAGAGTCCCTTGTTTTTCAGTAGAGCTAATTAGGGCCAAGAGTGCGACTTGACTACTTCATGCTTCGCATTCGCTTGCACAACCCCTTTCTCAGGAAGCCACATTCACATTACTGACAAATAGAAGACAAAATAACAACCATGCCCAACTAGGAAGACATGCTAACCCTATGCCAGGACGCCGGCTTGAATTGAAATTTAAGTTTGTATATATAGCAATCTAATCAAATTTTAAAAGTATAGGTGAAATATTCATGATTTCTTTTTTATATATCATAATAAAAAAGAATATAATTTTGAAGGCTTAGAATTAAATTATTGTGATTCAGTAAATTTCCTGAATTATATTGAAAGAAGAACGATAATAACTTTTTTTTTGATGGTTTAGAATTATTGACAATAAATGCGTCAACTGAAATATTTTTTATAACATTATAAGATTTACAATGCATATCTTTTCTGATGATGATGTCGTGTCCGTGATTCTACGGGTAAGGGGGTGCAGTAGCTTCTGGGGGTAGAGACCCCTGAGCACACAGAGGGCAGAAGTCTGACTTCTAGCTCTAATGAAAGTGACACACACATTCGTTTGCTCAACCCCTTTTTACACAGGGGCTCATTCATACATCTCACGGATAGAGCACAGAACAACCATGCCCGAATCGAAACACATGTGGCACAGATCACAGGGAAGACACGCCATGAAGCCGGCTCTATCTTTCATATTCGATAAATAAGAATAAGAAAAAAAATTACTTAACTTAAAGTATCTTAGAGATATCACAAGGGAGTATAACGCATGCTAATTTGAAACTTTGTGTTGTACTGGAATTATAGTATTTAAGAAACGGAATTAGCAGTAATAAGGCCAGCATCGATTTCCAGTATTTTTATATAGCAATATGGCCCAAATACGAAAAAAATGTTCTCACCAATCGCCTTCCGACACTTCTTGTGCGTCTGACCTTGATTGGTGGTGGTTCATCTGTAAAACATCAGGTCATGGACTATGTCTTTGTTTATGGTTCAAACTGGTTTCGTTGTAAGTAAATATGTCCTAGGCACCGCTACGTTTGCCATCGTTGAATTTAGTTTTCAACATATGATAGCATTCCACACGAGCATTTTTTAGGCTTCACTCAGTGTGTGACGGGCAACGCTTTAGCAACCTTGAGCAACGCTTTCGCATCAAAAGGTCATCATGTAATATAGAGTTGACGCTCCTGGAATTGATCTTTAGGATGCTAGATCTATCCTGATGTGTAATTCTTGGGTCTTCTCTCACCAGGAACCGCACTTCTTCCGGTATCGAAATGTTTGGACGTCCACTTCTGAGATCGTCTTCTAAGGATCGTTTCCCATGCTTTAATTCGTTGAACCAGTTGAATACTGAGTCACGTGAAAAAGAAATGCCCGGAAAGGTGGAAGAAAGGCTTTGAAAATACACTGCTGCAGTCAGTCCTTTTTAAAAATCCTAAAAATTCATGGCGTGCCAAGCTTCTCTGTTCAACTCCCTTGTCGTAATGTGCGAAAAGCATCTTGAAAAGAGGAAAGACACCCCTTAGAAATTCTTCGGTTGATGTTGTAAAGGGTTGACTTCTACTATAGAGTATCGATTGTTGAAACTACTGATGAGCACTGAAAGTAAATTTTTAACACATATTTTTCTATGCAAGTCTAAAAACTTTTTGAACCACCTAAAAACATTATTTTGCTGTATACTTTTTATATAAAAATACGTGAACCAATATTTATATTTTTGCTCGTGAACATACAATAATATGTAATATGTTTACTTGAGGAATTTCTTTTCCCATTTCAATTTGTGTTTAAATAAAACCTATGAAGCATGAAAGCACATCTAATTGTTACTCATCTCAAATTTATGAAGTCTTTGCTACACAGATTATAACAGTCTCAAGGTTCTAATACTTTAGCAATAACAATTGTTGATAACAGCAGTATAACACTTCAATAACAAGCCAATAAATTCTTCAAGGGTATGAGTTAAGCAAGAAACAGTCATAAAATGCAAAATTATGAAATTTCAGCAACAATATTAAACACATTCCTTCACCTGTCATAAATACAGGATGCGCTAGAGAAACTTATGAGAAAAAACTCACGAGTGATGATTTGGGTGGGTAGATGAGTGATAGGTAGTGCTACTGGAGGGGAAAGTCCCTAAGTTTGTTTCTCACCCTGGTCAGTTGCCGTCATGCTCTATCCTAGAGAATGGCTGTCCTTCGCCTTCGAGAACTTCTTCTCACTTGTTGCTTCGCAACATGCCTTTCGCGCTCGCTTTCTAATTATTCCTTACAGACCGGTTCTTGGCCCTAATTCTATTCTGTAGTGGGTTAAATCATTTCGGAAGGGTCGATAACCCAGAAACAGACACCAACGGATCACCAGAACTCCGGAAAATGTCGAAACAGTGAGGCAGTCAGTTCGGTTCGCAAACACGCAGCTGCTCTGGGAATTTCTGACACCACTGTTCGACGAATTCTCCACAGAGACCTTCCATTTCATCCCTATGAATTGGCTGTTGTGCAAGAATGAACGCGATTTTGTTGCCGGTCAAAATGCATGTGAAATGCCGCTTTACAACCTGCCTGAAGACGCCTTCATTTTTTCCGCGACGGGGCTCCCTTTGAAATTCCTGTTTTATGTCAATCGACCACGGACCATAGCTCACCTCAAGAGCAACATTCGCGACGCCACTGCCAACACACCGATTGATATGCTGCAAAGAGTAGACACGAACTTCAAAAATCGACTCAATCAGTTTATGCGCAATAGGAGTCGCCATTTAACCGATGTCGTTTTCAACACTGTACAAAAAAAATTAGGATATTGTTTTCTCAAATAAAAAGAGAATTAAAACAATGACTGAAGTACTTTTATTTTTATTGAACTTTCAAATAAGTGAGTTTCTCTGGCGCACCCTGTATTTTAAAGTTTTTCGTTACCTTAAAATATTTAACCTTATTCTTAAATTCTACTCATTAATTTTTTTTTCAGAAAAAAGTGATAAAATATGATAAAGAAAGGTCACTTTAATACTCATCCTTCAATCCCTTTAACATAATGTTTATATATTAGGCGTAATTGGAATCTTTCCTACTTCTAAAAAAACTTAATATTCATTTCTCAAATGTCAATCCTACATTTCTTCCACCACACATTATCCAGAAGTTGTATAATTGTTAGTGGCTTTATCAATGAATCTGCACAATTATTTTCTTTGGCATTTGTTGTTCAGAACGAGACATTGCCTTATTAAGTAACTGAAACTTTTGCTAAGCTCTTACATTAACTTAACAAACTGCTTAATTGAACTTAATAATAAGCTGGATGTAAATGAGTTAGTTCAGATTATTAACATATTTTTTAAGTAACAAAGAATAAAAAAATCGGAAACCTAGGATTTGGAAAGAGTGTGACACGTTTCCAAAGAATAAACGTTGCCTAGTGAAACAGCAATCTGTTTAATTTGAATTAAAATGGGGCTTAAAGAATTCATCTTTGAAATATTTTTTAGATCTGGTATGAAATCGTTGTTAAGAGGCTAATGTCATATTAACAACTATTTCATTCTTTGTGTGGAAGTGAATATGGTAATGGATGTGAGAAACTAAATGAGATCCGTATTTTATACCTGAATCTAATCAGTGGTATTGAGAATAAAAAGGGATGATAATGAAAATCAAAGAAATAACACCTTAAACCAGTGATCTTAGTTTTATTGAATATCTGTTGAAACATTATAAATTTTAAATTTCTTGTTGCTTAATAATAAATTTTTGTCAGCATTGTTGCTATTATAAATTTTTAATTTGTTGTTGCTATAGTATATTTCATTATAATTATTGTTGATACGTATTATAATTTTTATCATCATTGTTGCTATTATAAATTTTTAATTTGTTGTTGCTATAATATATTTTATTATTATTATTGTTACTATTATGGATCATTAATTAGTGTTGCTATGTTATATTTTTTGTCATCCTTGTTGCTATTACAAATTTTACGTTAATCTTTGTTGTACTATATTTTGTTATTATTGTTGCTATGTTATATTTTTTTGTCATTATTGTTGCTATTATAAATTTTAAATTTGTTTTTGCTATAGCGTATTTTATTACAATTATTGTTACTGTTATGAGTCTTTAATTGGTGTTGCTATGTTATATTTTTGTCATCTTTGGTTGCTATTATAAATTTTACATTAATTTTTGTTATACTATATTTTGTTTTTGTTATTGTTGCTATGTTATATTTTTTGTCATTATTGTTGCTATTATAAATTTTAAATGCATTATTGCTATAATAAATTTTATTATATTGTTACTGTTATAAATCTTTAATTACTGTTGCTATGTTATATTTTTGTCATTATAGTTGCTATTATAAATTTTAGGTTAATTTTGTTATACTATATTTTGTTTTTATTATTGTTGCTATGTTATATTTATTGACATTATTTTTGCTATTATCAATTTTAAATTTATTTTTACTATGGTATATTTTATTGCTATTATTGTTACTGTTATAAATCTTTAATTACTGTTGTTATGTTATATTTTTGTCATTAATGTTGCTATTATAAATTTTATGTTAACCGTTTGAATATTATATTTTGTTGCCATTATTGTTACTATTATACATTTTTAATGTATCGGTGCTGTATTATATTTTCTTGTTATTATTTGTTACTTTTCACTAAAAGGACCTAAGTTATATTTCAAGATTTAGTACATAAATTGTTCAGGAAGGCAAAAACTACAAAATCAAACTTGCGTCATTTAATAAAGTGTAATCCGATACGTTATCAACTTTGAAATGCTGTAAAAATGGATTAATTGGCCATACTTTACAGTCGCTATGTGCAGACATATTGTTCCACAAGTGTTAATTTATTTCCAATTCACTGTAATACAATTTACAAAATGATCCTGCCTTTGTCTGCTTTTTCTTTATCTGTCATTTCGTTAAAAAATTCTTAAGATGCAATGATTATTTAGTATAAAAATCGGCATGTAAATTACATTTAGTTTCCTCTGCATTTGTAAATTTTTCAACATTCACGTTATTCTTTGTTTTTTATGTTTTTAAAAATATTTTATGTTTAACTTCCTTTTCATAAATTAGATTTTGAGAGCTATGTTATCAATAATCGTTTTAAGATATACAAATGTGATCTGGTGTTAAGGTCTCGGCTTTGGAACCGAAGGATCTCAGGTTTGAGACCTGATTCCATCAAATAACTGTAGTGTTACCGGGTCTGAAACTGTATAAATCCTTCTGGGCCAAACATCCTCCAGCTGATGTGATGTGGAAGTTTGGAAAAGGGGGTGCTGGCTTAGGTGTCTTCCTCGTCCGCTAGTCGCGGTTCAGAATGGCGAGGTCTGTCCCAAAATAATCCTAGTGTTGCTTTAAAATGAGATGATGATACTCAACAAAATGCAATTAAACTACACAATAACGCTTTAAAAAAACCTTTCTAAAGCATTTGGAAAGTTTTACAAAATAGGGAAAAGCACGTTGAATTTAATAAAAGTTCTTAAAAAATGTTTCAACATTTTCACAAAAAACACATCTATTGACTGAGGCAATGAGAAATGTTATTGATTTGAAAAGAAAAATATTGTATTATTATGTGAATACTTTCGACTATTTTTTCATACACTTTTATGAATTCTCAATTTCGTGCGGATAAGATAAAAACATTTTCGTTGTCGTTGTTAGTCGATCCTTCTTTTGCTTCTTGAATATATAAACATGATATATAAGATGTTTATTCGAAACAGATGTATTTTTGTATTTATATATTTGTATGGAGGGAGGGGGAAGGAAAAGCATCGTTGCTAGAATTTATTGTTGTAAACAACATTCACATTTATTTAATAAATAATGCACTCGAAATATAAAATAGGATAAAGGTAAGACAAAAGACGGTATATTTTCTTTGAATTCAAAATATGTCACAATCTATAATTTTGTTTTAGTATTTGATATTTGAACACTTTGCTTCCTTTCAACCTTAGACCAGGACCATAATCTAAAATTGCGTATGTTTTTCAAAGAACTTGAAAACCTTACTTGTTTGCTCAATGCTCTTATTTTTTTTATTTCCTCTTACATTTTAACAATGTTTTTTTTAATGTAATGATAGAGATCATTTCAAACATTTTACTTTATGATATGTTGATTTTTCAGCATAATCTCCTTAAAATAAAATTGAAGAAATCTGCTGAATCGAATGTAATAAAAACTCAAAATAGTTAAAGTATTCAACAACGATCGTAGGAAAAATTTTGAAAAATTAGATTTTAAAAAACTGTTTATGGTTTTTAGATGTATTGGTCATTATAAAAACTATGAATACAAAACTTTATTTGAAAATATAATATATTTTGAGAAATAGGAAAGTGTGTAGTAAATTTTAATGAAATTTAACCAAAAAGCTTGACACTCTACGTAAAATTGTCATGCAGCAATCCCATTTTTCTTTGTACTCAAGTGATAGAATATAATGATGGATGAAATGAACCAAAAACTAAGAAAATGTTTGAGATGTAAAGAAGTGATGGATAAAAATATCCGTATACATGCATTTTTTACCATAAATTCACAACTTAATTTTTCTAAACACACCTATAAATGAAAAAGTATTTCACCAACACTTAAACTTTCGGTTCATTTCATTGCCCATAGTATTTAAGACTCACGCTGACATTTTTGTGTAGAAACCTCTATTAGTTTTTAAGATATAATATTAACAATGGAAAATTATTAAGAAAATTCGAGTTTTAAGAAAATAGAAGTTAAAGACAAATTTGAGCTAAAATAAAAATGATTTATTTAAATTTCCCCTGAATGACAGGTCAGGCCTTCCTTTAACTAGAAGAGATAAACTGCTTCGGGAAGAGGAAATTCTGAAGTACAAGAAATAGCAATAAGAGTAAAAATTCACCAATGTGGTCGATAACCAGTGTTTTTAAAGTAGTCGGATACCTTAAAACTATTCCTTTCTCCTCCATATTGTTATAACAATAATTATGTTAAGTAATGTTTTAAGATCATTTTAAAAAATTAAAGAGAATTCATTTCATTAACCAGTAATATGAAAAAAAAAATAATTCAATACCTACTTTGGTCAAAAAAGAAAAAAAAAATTAGTTCCTTTTTATTAAATAATTATCGAAAAATCATTAAGTATCAAACAATTTTTGATTTTCGCAAGAATTGAACTCACATTCTTCACCTTCAGCTTATTATGCGTCTGCCGATCCCATACCTCTAGCCAGAAAGTAATTATATGGCGGGATAATGCCATTTTAATGTCACAAAACGGAAGTCCGGTCCTCAAAGATGGACACCGCAGATTTTGCACCCGAGTCAGCCTTTTCATTACTTGAAATGCCTTCATCACTCGAAACCCAACAAAAGATGATATTAAAGCCACTGTTTATCAGTAAACCTAAAATAAATAAAGGCCTTATACACACAATGAAATATTGTCCGCACTTTTCGTCAGCAAAAGACAACGGAAGCGACGTCACTTCAAAGTTCCACATAATTGGTTGAATTTCGTCTGCAGGCAATATTTCCGTCACTATTCTTTGGCGTTTTCAAGCTGGTTAGAAAAAGTTGACGATGACGAAAAACTTGCTTTACCAGTTCTTGAGGATAGAAACTGAACGGACGAAATTTTGGCATGTGGTAAGTCTTTAAAATGCTAAGAGAGTGTGTATGTAAGGACTTTAAGTGAGAATGATTTATATATAATATGCCAGCGAAACAATGAGCTTCAAAACGGAAAAAAGTGACTTCGCTTATGCAACAAATAATCGCCTCTGCTACTGGTGCTTAATCAGGAAAAAGTGAGAAATGCATATTAAAAAAAAACACACTCAAAATACTGAAAAATTAGACTTTTTCTATTAATGAAAAAAGGCGAGTAGAGTGTTCTTTCCCATTCAGATAAACAATTACCAAATACAAAGAATAAGCTTTTCTGATATCCAAGATTATTATCCGAGACAGTCAGTACAAAAGCTTAAATTATTTACAATACATGGTTGTAACGTGAAAAATAATATTTTTTTAGTTTGAAATAATTTCTAGTATAGCTTACAATTTAATTGTTTATATAGTTAGTTACAATTTAATCGTTTATATAATTACTATTTAATCATCTGCATAGTTAGTTACAATTTAATCTTTAACATAGTTAGTTACAATTTAATCGTTTATATAGTTAGTTGCAATTTAATCTTTTACATGGTTAGTTACAATTTAATCGTTTATATAGTTAGTTGCAATTTAATCGTTTATATAGTTAGTTGCAATTTAATCTTTTACATGGTTAGTTACAATTTAATCGTCCACATAGTTACTATTTAATCGGCTACATAGTTAGTTACAGTTTAATCTTTAACATAGTTAGTTACAGTTTAATCTTTAACATAGTTAGTTACAATTTAATCGTTTACATAGTTAGTTACAATTTAAACTTTAACAGAGTTAGTTAAAATTTAATCGTTAGATAATTAATTACAATTTAATCGTTTACATAGTTAGATACTATTTAATATTTTGCATAGTTATAATTTAATTGTTTACATAGTTAGTTACAATTTAATCGTTTATAACCTGACTAAGGAGTAGGAAGTAAAGAGTTGGACATCAGGTGTCTTATCCAGCATAAAAGATAATGAAGGGCAAGACTTTTGAAAAAAGCGTAGTCGCTGGGTATTGAAATTTGGGCATTCTAACGATATATGCTGTGCAGACATTTGACAATTACGTCACGGGCACAGTGGTTGCTGTTCACCTAAAAATGGGTGAATCTAGTATGTCCAAATCCGAAACGTGTCACAACTAATGAAGGCTAAGGATTAATAATGACTAACGAGGGCTAAGGTTGCACATAAAAGTTGGATGGCACGAAGTTTGTCTTCCCCAGGTCCCATTGTCTCTACCATTTAGAATAAAGAAGCATTTCAATGTGTTCCTTTGTGTCGTTCACTGGGATATTGGTAGCAATTGAATTAGTCGCCAATTTGGCATCCTTGTCTGCCTCTTCGTTGCAAAAAATTCTAACATAGGATGGTACCCTACAGAATAAAATATTATAATTAAAAGAAGTTAGTTTATCAAGAACATTTTAGACTTTTAAAACCAAGGGATGAGGATTACAGGATTTTAGAGAATTCAAAACGCTCAGACAGTCCGTATAGATGATAAAAATTTTTACTATTAGAAATTTCTTCTAGAGCATATAAAAGACCAGTTATTTCTGCACGACTGATCAGGAATATCAGTCGTGTCCATATTTGGCAAGAACTTCCAAGTGAGGATGAAAATATATACACGACTGATATTCTTGAAGAATATCAGTCGCGCAAATAAATAAAATTTTTAATAATGATAATAAATATAATAATAATAATAAATAATTAATAATAATAAATAAAATTTTTACTCGGTATATTAGAAATTTCTTCTAGATCATATAAAAGACCATTTATTTCTACATGTGTCCATTTTTGACAAGCACTTCCAATAGTGGATGAAAATATGGAGACGGTCCCTGCTTCAGAAATTGCAAAAGAATGTCCACAATAGAAAAGCTGTGTGAGTATATTGCAAGGTGGGATGCATAAAGCGGGGTTATATTCTGCGAACCTTTCTTATGGAGCAAGCACTTTCGCTTCTGTTTTGGACGAAACAAAAAAAGAAAAGAAAAGTAAAAAAAAAAAAAATGGCAAAAGGAAATCGGAATGTAAAAAAAAAAAAAATGCACTTTTCATATTTTCATTTTGGAAACTCCATAGTTGGTGCCCCGAAACGAAACGAAAATCTTAAAAATAGAAGTGTTAATCTTCCCGAAAAGAAAATAATTCTATCTGCGATTTTTCCGCTCATAAAGCATAACGACACATCACTTTACTCGCACTTCTACTTCTGCTTTTGTATTCTTAATCAAAAGGAAGCGACGTCAGAGAAAAAAAGAAAGGAAGCTTCAGAAGCTGGAATTCAAATAAAAGTGCAGAGGGAAAAAGTATTTATATTAAATGACACATACGTTTAATTGCGAACGCTGCAAAAAAGAGGTTGATATGTAAAAACATAGATTTTTTTCTTATTATTATTTTGCTTATTTGCGTATCTTTTTGAAAAAGAGATTTTTCTGAACTAGGTAAAAATGAATCTCCGTTTGACTGATTCTTTGTAAAAATCTGTATAAGTTTGTTTTAATTCTGTTGTACGGTAAGTAATTGGATAAGATGCTTTGTTTCTTTTTCTTGCGATAAAAGATGGTCATGTCAAAAACATTCGGTGAATGTTTCAAGAGTGTGGTTAATCATATTTTCATGGTTTTTTAAGATTCAGAGAAATGCTAATTAAGCGAGTGATTTCATTCGATTTTTTTAAATTAATGATGATATACTTATGACTTCCCGATTTGTAATCCTGAAAATATTTAATTTGGATTTGACTGCTGTTGATAATTATTATCTCCCTTCACCTGAGATTGTGGTATGCGAAAAAAAGTTTTTAAAAATCTTTCTTTTTCAGCATACGTAACAAATTTTAATTTTAGAATTTCAATAAATCTTATGTTATCCTTCATTTAACATGCAAAAGATCATGAAATTTTTATCTGAGTTGCTTTATTTTTTCGTAATCATAAGAAACTTTTAATGTTGAAGTTTGTTATGTATACGAAAAATTAAAGCAACTCAGATTAAAATTTCATGATCTTTTGAATGTTATCCTTCATTTAACATGCAAAACATCATGAAATTTTAATCCGTGAATTGCTTAACTTTTTTCCTTCCTGCAAGTACATCATTTCAAAATTCGATTTGATTTAATCATATACTTGATTTTTAACTAAAAATTGTAGATTTATTTTTTTTACATGAAACTTTAACACTATACGAGTAGAAAACAAAACTTTGAGTGCTCGTAAAGTTCATATCCTTATCCAAGTTTCATTATTTTAGGGATTGGAGTGTATTTTAATACGTGAAAAATTTTCGGTGATATCATTCCTACTAGTTAATTAGTAATATTATATCAAAAACATTTATTATAAGTGTTTGAGACCATATTTTATTTACATATATAATAGAATATGAGCTTAAATGATTGTTGTGATTACATATATGCTCATAAACAAGATTTCGAATAATAATATAATTGATTTTTTTAAGTCTTTAAGAACTTATTAATGGTGTATCACACACACAGAGAGACAGACACACACACACGTGTGTGTGTATTAAGAGAGAGAGAGAGCTTTGCAGGACTTGAATTTGCACTAAAAAGGGAAATGAAAACAATATATATGTGCAATTATGCGTAATGACAACAAACCCTTTATATTACTTTAAAATCCCTGCTTAGTAAGTCACAAAGTCGATAGTCACAATAGTACTTTATGTTGATGATTACAATAGTACTAATAAGTCGATAGTCACAATAGTACTAATATGTCGATCATAACAATAGTACTAATAAGTCGATAATCAAAATAGTAATTTATAAATTTTTGCAGTAATATAAGAATAATTGAATTTGAAAAAAGGAAAACTTAAATATAAGTATAATATGCCTAATAAAATGCAGTCAAAATTCACAAATCGTTAAAAAATTCAGTAAAATTTACTAGAATAAAAAATTATAAATTTTAACTTTAACTTTTACAATCTAAAAAATATATTAAATAAGAGATATTTCTTAATATCTGAAGATATATCTGTCTGATTTAAATTAGACTCTCTGCAGTACAGAAAAATAAAAACAAAGAAAAAATATTTTCTTTTGGAATAAAATTTAGGAACAACCAATTAACAGCTTCCCTAAATGAAAAAAAAAAATGCATTTAAATGTAAAATATATTTTAAATGGGATTGCATTAACCACAAAACACATTTTAGATTCAAATGTCTGAAAATGTGATACATTTTATTTCCTAATATTGAATATAGAAGCATATAAATTAAGAAAAGAATGGAATTTCTAATAAATTTGAAAAAGCTGATGTTTTAAAGTGTTGCAACTGATAGGATTACTTTTTTTCAAAAAAAATATTTAAAATGAGTTTTGTATGCAAATTTCAAATCAAACAGATAAAAATGTCCCATTATATTTAGGTATACCATCTATTCTATGCAATAAATTTCCATTTTCAGGAACTAATTCAAAGATCTCGAAACCAGTATTAGTCCCTTCATTTATATTCAAAACATTACAGTGATATAAAATTGCAGGCAATGACCGTGGACTTTTCAATTCAGAACTCAATGGAGAGTGGAGGGGAAAAAGATTAGTAACTGTTTTAAATATAAATTAAAATTCAGAAAAGGGGTAACACCAAGATATTTTCTCAATTTGTTATAACTTTATAAATTATGAATTTAATGACTAACAATTTCTAATGACTTTTAAGTTCATTCTTCCTTTTATGTATAGATATGAATCTACAAATAAAGTTTCAATTATACAAATGTATACCATGTTGATTGCTTCAACTAAAAGTATGTTACCAAACGCTGATAATTTTATTAAGTGATCAAACATTGCAACATCTAGAAATTAGCCAAATCAAGCTTCATAAACATACGAGAAATAACAAGAAAGCAATTAAGCATATTGTTCACATATTTCAAATTCACGTGTTTTGGTCTCAATATCAACATGAGGCAAGAACCGATATATCCTTTAAAAGGAATGTTTGACTGTATGTCTCCTATGCACTGCAGTGCCGTTCATTCGATTGCGATAAAACTTTGAATACATATTACCTGCACTTAAGGATGGTTATAGTACAGGAAAATAACGTAATCTATAGAAATAATTGGAGTAGATGTGTTCACGCCACGCATTCCCATTTCCCCCTCCTAAACATTCCTTTTGATTTCAAATGACTGCAGATTCCCATTCGACTTGCATTCTCGATGACCATCAACAAGGCGCAAAGTCTAGTGTGCGGACTGAACCTAAAAAATCCAGGTTTCTCAGTTAACCAGTTATATGCTGGATTCAAAGAGTCGTACAGTCAAGAAATTTATTTATTTCTGCTGAAGATAGAAAAACAAAAAAAAATGTCCACTCTAAAGCTGTTGAATAATAAAGTGAAAAAAATATATATTATTTACGGTTCCCTTTATATACACACAATTTCAATGAATGCATTCATTGCAGATACTAAAATAAATATTATTCTTTCTATCATTCATAATTAAACAAGACAGATATTTATAATTCTAAAAGATATTCTAAAAGAATACACAAATCGAGTACGTAAAAATAAATTTTTATTTGTTGAATAGAATAATAAAAATAGAATAATACTATATTTGCTTCACCTTTATATAACACTCACTTTCAATGAATTCATTCATTGCCGACAAAAAAAATAAATCTCATTCTTTCTCTTGTTCTTAATCAAACAAGATAATTATTTTAAATTCTAAACGTTATTTACAACTTTTTTTTTGAGCCAGCAACGCGATGAGTACCAGCTAAGTTATAAAGATTCTACAAACGAATAATAAATGAAGATTTCAAACAAAGTTACAGTTAATATTTTAAATTCTTCTGTAATAATTCCGGTTGTCTGAGATAAATTTCTCAAAATAAAATTCCCGGAATTTGGGTTCATTTCAAGATGTATTAGGTTTATGAAAAAATGACGAAATCCACAAAAGCCATTTTGGAGAGCACTCATCAACTTCTGAAGGGCTTTCACGAACAAATAGCCTTTTAACCACAGACATTTTTTAACCCTTTTAACCATATTGTTTATCAGATGGGAAATATTTTCACTCTTTGTTCATTAAAAGAA
>JAPMOQ010036050.1:234511-286931 GCA_026543055.1 Argiope trifasciata
TAAAATTAAATAAGAAAATTTCAGTTAAAAATATGAAAATTTAACAGTTATAGAAAAAAAGATTAAAAAAAGAATAAAATTAAATAAGAAAATTTCAGTTAAAAATATGAAAATTTAACAGTTATAGAAAAAAAGATTAAAAAAAGAATAAAATTAAATAAGAAAATTTCAGTTACAAATATGAAAATTTAACAGTTATAAAAAAAAATAATTTAAAAAAAATTAAATAAGAAAATTTCAGTTAAAAATATGAAAATTTAACAGGTGTCAATAAAAACTTTACAAAATTTTTCAAAACAAGTGGATGGAAATCTGGAGGCCACTTTATATGACTGGCGATATGTGAAATAATTGAGACAAGATTATCAACTAATTAACGCAAAATGGATTTGATGAGTTTTTAAAATCACATTTAAACTTATGAGTAAATTATTATTTCATAATAACTCAAAAAAGCCAGGCGTTACTATGAAAAAAAAAAGCTAATGAACATAATAATTCGTGGATAAAAGTATGTTAATAAATCATTCTAAATTATCATCATTATTAATTTTTTTTTAAATTTTGTGGAAAATATACTGTTTGAAAATAACATTTGAGGAGAATTCTGTGTCATATGGAATTATAAAATAACGCTTGATCATTCCGAAAAAAGTGATTGTCTTGTAACATTTTTTTAAACTTTGAAGAAATATTTTACTACCTTTGGTAGTATATATTGGAGAGTTAATTGGTGGTTTACCTATGGATAATAGATTTGGTAAATAGATCTCAAAATATTTTTTTATAGTTTAGATTATTGTATTACGCCTGTAACCTTCACGTAAGTGCAAGCAATATGTTTTCGAAGTTTTATGGGAAAGTTGTCGAAGTTTTTGTCGGATGAGCAGCATGGCAGCGCATAAGAGATAAATAGAAAGACTTGTCTTAAATATTTATTTATATAGATTACAGATTAGATAATGTTACCATGCCTATAACTTTCCCGTAACTTCAAGTAATAAGTAGTAGAAGGTTTATCAGAATCGGATGAGAGTACGGCAGCGCATAAGAGACATACAGACAAATACTCATTTTTATTTATAATGTTTTTGATATAGTTTTTTTTAATAATTTGTAATTAGCTTTAATAAATGTCGAAGATTAATTAACTGATATGCAAAGTAAAATTATTATTAATCTTTGAAATAAAAAACAATTCAAATGAAGCAAAAATGAAAAAAAATTATAAACATATCTCTTATTCAACACTTAACTGCTGTTGTCCTATGATAAACTCTGGCATTATGCACTTTATCTTCGTAGATATTCTTGATGTATTTCTCAATTCAAGTGTTTAGGAAAAACCTGATTTATATCACGTGACAGCATTTTGATTTCATGAAATATTTCTGATTCTGCTCTCCAATCAAGTTTTGAAAACAAATTTCTAATAATTAAATATTAATGTTAGACGAATATCAATGCAAAATAACATTTCTTGAAATAATAGTTCACGGTTTCTATTCGAATAAACTGACTTCTCTTTTATTATTGTAAAATTCTTAAACGGACAAAGCATGAACTCGAATTTTAAATTAATCAATTTTTCCAATAACTTAGTATGATTCACAAAACAACGATACTTTTTCAGTTGAAAAATTATCAAACTTAAAATGCTCCTGGAAGAATTTAATCAGTTTCTTTTTAGTTGATTCGTGTGAAATAGGAATCAATCAGTTTAGCTTATCACGTGTGATTCAATGAACAACGAATAAATCTTCATTGATGACTTTAAAGTATTAAAACTATTTCATTTCTCTTTGAATCATTTTTTAATCCATCTATCATTAATCATTGAGTCTGTTTCATTGATTCAATAAGTACCATCAGGGTATCATCATTTCAAGTTTGCATTATTGCAATAATTTTTTAGACAAACATAGAGTCAGGAGATACGAATTAAAAAAAAAGAAATTTAAAATATTATGTAAAACAAAGGCATGCATTTTTTGAAAATTATTTAACTTGAAATTTTATTTTCATGGAAATCATTGGTTTTGGTTTCGAGATATTTAAGATTTAATTGAAGCATTATGGGGGATATAATGCTTATATTTATAATGGGATGCTTATGGAAAAAAATTTAAAAAGGAAAAATAAAAATTAATAGAAGAATTTTATAAAAAGACTATATTTCTGTTTTTATTATTCAAAGTATTCAATCTGAGAATTAGAAGCAGAAACTACTGAAAACTTAAGGTATCCGACTACATTAAAAGCACTGGTTATCGACCACAATGACAATTTTTTAATTCTTGTTATTTCTTATAGTTCAGACTTTTTATTTCCCCGAATAGATTGTTTTTCCTAGAAAAAGGTAGGCCTGACCTATCATCCAGGGTCACACATTTTTCAATCAAAAATTTGTCTTTCACTTCAATTTTCCCCAAAATTTCATTTTCATAAAAATTCTCCACCGTTAACATGATATCTCAACAACTAATAGAGGAATTTACATAAAAATTTTACTATATGTTTTTAAAAATATGGACAATGAAATGAATTGAAAGTTTTGTTGTAGGTAAAACACTTTTTCATTTGTTGAATTTCAAGATTTTTCTTAGATTTTGGTTCATTTCATTCACCATTATACTCTATAATTTGTCTACAAAGAAAAATAGGATTTCTGCATTATCTTTTTATGTAGAGTGTCAATCGTTTTGGTTCAATTTCGTTAAAATTTACTTCAAATTTTCCGTTTTCTCAAAATATATGTTCAAATAATTGTTTTTGTATTTATAGTGTTTATTATTGACAATACATCTGAAAACCATAAATAGTTTTTTAAAACTTCAATTTTTCAAAAAATTTCATTTGAACGTAGTCGGTTACCTTAATTTCATCTAAACTGTTCTAAATTAGAAGTTTTAAGCCTTTAAAATATCAAATAGCTTCATTTTTAAAATTTTGGAAGTAAAAATATCATTTCAACAAATCAATCTGCACGAGGAGTTAAATTTTGAGCGCTCATGAATAATTTCTGTAATAAAAATAACGTAAATCTATTTCTGGACCATGCTTTGATATTTTTAGTTTAAATTTTGTTTTTCCATCATAATTTTTGCAAATTGAAAACACTGCTTATCGACCACAATGGCGATTTTTTAAAATTCTTCTTATTTCTTGTAGTTCAGATTTTTTTTTTCAAAACAGTTTGTTTTTCTAGTAAAAGGAAGGCCTGACCTATCATCCAGGTATCACATATTTTTCAGCTAAAATGTGTCTTCAATTTTCTCAAAACTTTTATGTTCATAAAAAGTGGCCACCGTTAACATGATATCTCAAAAACTGATAGAGGTATTTTTAAAAAAAAATTTCACCATGTGCTCTAAATAATAGAGTCAATGAAACAAACTAAAAGTTTTATTGTTGGTGAAATTCTTTTTCATTTATAGGTGTTTTTAAGAAAATTAAGCTGTGAATTTGTGGAAAAATGCATATAAATATATATTTTAACCCATAACTTTGCATCTTAAGATTTTTCTTATATTTTAGTTCATTTCATTCATCATTAGATTCTACAACTTGTGTGCAAAGAAAAATATTGCTGCATTACAATTTTACTTAGAGAGTAAACCGTTTTAGTTACATTTCATTAAAATGTACTGCAAATTTTCCCATTTTTCAAATTATATCGTATTTTTAAATAATTTTTTTTTGTATTTATAATGTTTATAATTGACAATACATCTAAAAACCATAAATGGTTTTTAAAAAATCCAATTTTTCAAAAAAAAAATTCCTTTAAACGTAGTCGGATACCTTAAATATTTTTCTTAGATTAAAAAGCAAATAATTTCCCGAAAAAACTGTTTTTACTTGCAATTTATTAATATTAGTAAAAAGTAAATAGAATTTGAGTAAATAGAATTTTGTTTCTTTTTGCTCAATAATTTAGAGTGCCTGAAAAAGAGTTCATAAAAAATTGCATGTAACAGGCAGTATGTATTTAAGATTTTTTTGTGTGTCATTCGCTGTGATATATGAATTAGAGCATAATATTTAAAGAAAAGAGAATTTATAATTACATTTTTCTTTCGAAATTTGTTTTTAATTTTAGGCATAAAAGTACTAATAGATATTAATTTTTTTTTCATTTTTCTAAAGCGGCTTTGAACAAAAATTTTAAGTAGTTAAAGACAAACAAGTACAAAAATAGTTCTTAAATACATACTGCCTGCTACATACCATTTTTTTGTGAACTCTTTTTTTAGACATTCTAAATTATCGAGAAAAAAAAATTTCGAATTTCCCACAAAATGAATACATAATAAAATTAATTCTTTTATTGAAAAGCAATGTTAAAATCCAGAATTTGTTGATGAAAACTGGAAATAATCATTAAATCATATGATTTGAGTGATTAATTATACTTTAATAAACCTGATTTTGAAAATAAACCAATTTTCAAAATCAATTTTTAAAAAAGTCAATTATATTATTACTTTAAATGATTTTCAATTCTTTAGTTTCATGTATTAGCAAATTGTGAAGCAGTTTTCTAATTCATGACATTGATAGACAGAGAATTTTAGAGAAGAATTCTTACTCTGAAGAAATTTCCATTGAATATGACTATTTAGGAAATACAAATACATATACATCATTAACATTATATATCATCATATCCTATAACTTGTGTACAATGAAAAAAAAATATTTCTTCATTACCATTACGTGTAGAGTGTCAACCGTTTTGGTTAAATTTCATTAAAATTTACTAAATTTTTTTCTACTTCTCAAAATATATATTATTTTTAAATATTATTTTATATTATAATTGACAACATATCTAAAAAACATAGTATTAAATAGTTTTTAAAAATTAAAACTTTTCAAAACATTTCTTTCGAATGTTGTCAGATACTTTAATGCTTCAACAGAAACAAAAGATTTCATTGTAATATGCTTTCTTCAATGAAATAAATACCAATTTTTATAAGGTAGCTTACATTTAAATTTGCATTTGCATTTTGTAAGGCTATTGAAGCTCACCAAATACTATTTTCAACTGAAATGATAATGATGAACAGTTGTCACGTTAGCTGTAATCAGGTCTGATGGGTCGTTTCGAAGAGTTCTCAAAATAGAATCGCCAAATTCTGCAATTTCTGGAAAATCCGTCTACATTTTCTTATATTATATTATTTTTGTAATAGTTATTAACGCGACCATATGTGAAAAATTTTCAAATGGTCTCCCCTCTTAGCAAAACTATCCTTTACATAATAACATGAAAGAATTATTTTAAAAATTGAGGTAGAGGAAAGAGTTCAAACGAAAAATATAATTATCTTGCATTACCAATTTTGCACCGTCATAACTTTTAAATTTTTTTCAACAATATTAACAATTTTGTGGTATAAATATATTTTCTATGTTTAATCAGTTTTTAAAGAAAATATGTTAATCTTATTTTCTGCAATTAAACCCCTGAAAACCTATTTTCTGAAATTAAACGAATCACTAGTTACAATAAATAGTTTTCTTTCACTACCATACTGAAAGAACTTTGTTCGTATTTTATACACTGTCGTACCATTCATCCTATTTCGATATAAAATTGCCAAATTATTGATTGATTGCTCTTAATATTATATTTTTCGGCGGTAGCAATGCGCCGGGTACCAGCTAGAAATTGTATAAAGAAGAATCAAAATATTTGAACAAACACGATGGTGTTTAAATATTCAATGTTTATCTAACTCGCATGATCTTTCTTGAGGTCAAGAAAGCTTCAAGCATGAAGAAAATGGGAATTAATGTTTGGCACATTTTTACAATAGCTTTCCTTACCTAGAAGGTAAAATATAAGCTATAAAACTACAATACAAGGTTTTATTCTTCAGGCAAAAGACGTAAGATGTATCAAAATCTAATCTTGAACATCCTTCAAGATACAATTTTGCCAGAAGAACCGAAATAAGCAGACTTGGTTGGGGTCCATCAACTTACTTATCCAAAGAATATTGCTGCAATCCAATCAAAGACTCGTCAAAACCAGCTCGGAATTTTCATTTCCATTGACGGCGAAATCGCGGCGAAACGGCGGAAATCGCATCCAGTTTAAGATTGAACTTAGTTATAGTTTCTTAGGCAGAAGCAATGCACGGGGTACCAGCTAGTATATAATAATATAGATATTGTCATATAAAAAAAGATCCAAATATTTATACGAAGGTGTTTATATATTTAATGCTTGTCTAACTCAGATTATCTTTTTTGGCGTTTAGAAAACTTTTTCAGGCTGGAAAAAAAAGGTACTAACACGTGACACTTTTTTACAATAATTTTCCTCACGTAGAAGGTAAAATATAAGATATAAAACTACAATACAAGGTTTTACCCTTCAGGCAAAAGACGTAAGATGTATCAAAATCTAATCTTGAACATTCTTCAACGAGTTATCGGAAGATGCGATTTTGCCTGAAGAGTTGGATGGGTCCCATCGACTTGCTTATCCAAAGAATATTACTGCAATTCAATCAAAGGCTCATCAAAACATGCTCGGAATTTCCATTTCCATTGACGACGGATCACAATGAGAACCAAATAAAGTTCCAGAATGAAAAGAGAGTGCTAAAAATTCACCCTGCCATCGTAATTACACTTTGGATTGCATTTGCAAGGGATCCACGGGATGCCCTCTGCTAACAAGTGCATTGAAACCGTTGCTGCTTGGTTGGGGAAATTAAACGGGAGGGGGTTGCGTTTCCAACAAAGCGTGGCGATTGATTTGGTTCTGCCCTGCTCTTCTTTTTCTCTAAATTTACTCCTCCCCTTCATCAAGATCTTTTGGAGCAAGATCAACAGCGGGGGGGGGGGGTCTAACGAGATCAGGACCATCCCTGAATGGAATCCAGATGGGGGTGGGATGCAGCTAAGGGTTGTTGGGTCTAAAGCGTCGTTGCAAATGATGTTAGTCTTAGGGGCGAGGCCACGTGCGTGAATGCTACGCTTTTGTGTTGCTTCGCATTTGTGTTGCCTGGGTGAGAAAATATGGTGCGTATTTGTCTGGGAGTGCAGCGGACCGACATGGATCATTAGTAGTTAAATGTGCTGCGTTTCCTCTGTAGTGTGCAGTAGCGTACGTGACGGGGAATAACAGATAAAATAAGCATATCTGATTTTGAAATGATGCTATGCAGTAATTGGGTTTTAAAAGTACGGAAACTACATTGTATGCAAAAATAGTTGCTGTGATCACTTGTAAAAGTTATATATATATATATATATATATATATATATATTGTTTGTAATAACAAAATTTCTTTTATAAAAGCAACAAATAGTTTTATTAAATATTTAAACAATAATGATTTTCCCAAAAACTACTGCAATATCAATATTTTAATAAAAAAAGAAATAATGAAATATTAGTAAAATAGATGGCGCTAATAAATCCCATTTATCTTTAGTTACACTATAGTATTATTATTGGAAAAGGAGAAAGGTATTGACCGAATGACCTAATTGACCTACAAAATAAATATATTAAATAACAGATTTAACGGCCAGGTCTGTACACTTATGGTTTTCTTAATTTTGTCATTAATTGTGATTTTTCTTATGTAGTTTTACTTTTTATATATATATTTGTTTCATTTGTTGATGTTTTTAATGTTTTGCTTTGTTTTTGTCTTTTGCTGTTAAAATTGGTATGTCTCTTTTGCCTTCATTTTCGGGGGATTTTCGGGCCACGAGGTGTCAATACATTTGACCATTGTCCATCGATGCCTCACAGAAAAAATCCCTTATTAGGAATCCTTGCTTGAAAGTGGCTCCTGACGAAGTTTTCAGGCCGGATTCTTTTTCTATTGACTATTTTTTTCTATTGTTTATTGTTTTGATTCGGTTGTCTTCTTTTGTTAATTAATTTATATTCATTTGTATTTTAGTTGTAGCTGCATTTGCGCTCTCCAAATACAATGATTGATGTAAAAATATTTTAATTCTTAAAACTTGTTTGAATCAGTAATGATTTTTAGTTTCGATTCCGGTTTTGGCTTCGTTTTCGTGGTTACTTTTGTTTCTGTTTCGTTTAAATAATTCTTTGAATATAGTATTTTGGATTTGTTTCATTAATTGGTTCTTATTCATTTACCTTTCATTTTGTGAACTTTTAGCGTGTAATTCTGAATTGAGTTTTAATTTCGATTTCGACCTATTTGGTTTCGTTTTAATTTTTGTTGATCAAGAAATGGGTTTTGATTGTTTTAATTATTTTAAGATTATATATATATATATATATTTCGGATCTCAACCGCATCTATTTACCAAGGATAAATCTTTCGACAATTCACCAAGGAGACACCATATATTCAGCAGAAATGCTAAATTCAAGAGAAAGGTAAGTTTGTACCTATTGTATGCAAATGCCACGCAATTCATTTTCAGAAGTCTCAACTTTATTACAGATTATGAGAGAAAAACTTTGGTGTGACCAATCCTGGGGTTTTTAAATTTTAATTAAATTTTAACGTTTTTAACAATAACTTCCGAAAATATTGCAGTACAAATAATTTCGAGCCATCTTAATTTTCAAAAAAAAATCTTTTCAACTATATTAAACCTTTTATGATATAAATATATTTTATAGGTTTTGGAAATTTTTAAAGAAAATATTTTAATCGCAATTTCTAAAATAAAATTTGAGAATTCCAAATTTATATTAAATAAATCCAACGATTGAATAAATGGTTTCTTTCATTACCATTCCATTTACACCAATATTTACAATTCTAATTCATAAAAAAGGATGTTATTATTCTATATACTGTCGTACCCTTCATCCTATTTCAATAAAACATTGCCAATTTAGGGATTGATAGCAGTACATATTTTCTTTCGGCGGCAGCAACCAGCCAGCTAGTTTATAAAAACCCAACATATTCAATAGTAGGTATTCGAAAATAAGAAGATTTCCTCACTTTATTCAATACATCATTAGAAAATCGATATCTGCTTAGCTTTGAAAACTGTCCATTATGTGAAGTTGATATGTTTTGAACAAAAATAGCTCATTCAAATTTTTGCAAATCCGCGTCTAGCAAGTTTCATTTTCATTTCGGAATCTGCAACTTTCGTAAACATGAAAGCAATAATTTTGAATTCTTCATCCAAGCACGAAATCGATAATGAAAAATTTCGTAAACATTTATTCAAATGACTTTGAAGAGAAAGACGAGATGACTTTTCGGAGAAGTTGTTTATCACGAAAGTCACTCTTTTTTATTTGAAGTTATTATACAAAAAATTATTTGTATATTAATCAGTCATGCATTATTCATGGGTATTTTTTCGTGGAAAGTAATTAGCTTGAAAAAAAATTCATATAAGCATTTTTTAATATCTTCTCAAATTGTATTTTATGAAAACACTTTTTGGTCTCTAGGGAATCTTTGTGGACCTCGGTCGCCTGACTGATATAGCATCAGTCTCGTAAACCGAAAGGTAGACAGTTCTGTCCTTGTTTCGGCCAAGGACAGCCGTGGCAGTTGGCTAATGGCAGTTGCGGCACGTTAACTGCAAAGTACTCCAAGTTCCCATAGCAAAGGGGTGTACTGAGTCGGTCTCTGATTTGGATCTAAATTCTGACGCGGATGGATGAATGAGTTTGACCGCCCCCCAAAAAGGATTGTGTCGTGCGTTCGAGTAAAGTCGTCCTTTCACCTGAACGGTGCTCGTTCACAACAAAATGCACCCACTTCCGCCTTCATTCGAAAGAGCTCCGTTACTCTCATTCGTCTTGGTATGATCAAGTGGCATTAGACAGAGCAGAACTGAATGAATATTTGTTAACGATTATCTTTATCACACAAAAATGATTCAACTCGATACGTTCCTTTTACGTTTAATTTAGTTATGTTAACGTCCCGTTGTAAAGCAACAGGAGGGCTATTTTGAGACGGATCTGGTCCTTTTGAGCCACGGTCAGATGACGAGAATGACAATTGTGCTGGCACCCCCCTCTCCAAACGACTCCGCGGAAGAATGTTTGGCCTGACAGATTTAACAAGAGACCCCTCACACAACGGTTCTTCGGGGAAATCGAGTCTCGAACCTGAAACCCTCCAGTTCCATAGCCCAGATCTTACCACCAGGCCACAACAGCAGAATTATCAAATTCAGGATACACAATTCTGGTATGTTTACACCAGCTTACCACCAGGCCATCGCGCTGCAATTAATATCTGCAAAATTTAGCTGAAGTCAAAATTAATTGGTATAGTTTGAAAATTGAAAAATTGATTTTTTTTTGAAATTTTCTTTTAAGGTGTCAAGTTAAAATTTACGAAATTTGCTGAAATTTGATTTAACGTGCACCAGACTCACTTACACGGCAGTTCCTCGGTAGAATCGGGTGTCGAAGCAACCCTCCAGTTCCAAAGCCGAGACCTTACCACCAGACCACCGCGACAGACTTTGAATGAATAGCTTTATTTTTATCTGCAAAATGGCGTCCGATTCGTTAGAACATAAATTACCCTTTTCTATTTTATGCCTGATTTTTATAGTTTGTTTGATAAAAGATGTATTTTTCGAACTATACATTTGATTTTGACCTTTCTTTGACCTGATACTTTCTAAACGAAGAAAATGTATAAATATACTACTCTACAGCTAGTGTATATATATTTTTTTTAAAAAAGTATATACATTTTGTATAAAAGCATATCCATTTTATATGTGTAAGAAGTATTATTTAGGACTCTTTTTGTACCATAGACTTTCCAACGATGAGGAACTTTTCTGTTGATCTTTAGGCAATTAGAAGTAAAAAAAATTCTTTCTAAATGAAGAAAATGTATAAATATACTACTCTACAGCTAATATATATATATATATATATACATTTTAAAAAAAGTATATACATTTTATTTAAAAGCATATACATTTTATACACTGAAGTGACAAAAGTCATGGGATAGCAATATGCAAATATACAGATGGCAGTAGTATCTCAGCGAGAAAATATAAATGCGCATGTCGTTTTCCAGAGCTTTCATTTGTGTTCAAGTTATTCATGTGAACAGGTTTTTCGTGATTTATGGCGCACGACGAGAATTAACAGATTTTGAACGTGGAATGTTTCTTGGAGCTAGACGCATGGATCATTCCATTGCGGATATCGTTAGTGAATTCAACATTCCGAGATCCACAGTATCAAGAGTGTGCCGAGAGTATGAAATTTCAGGCATCACATCCCATCATGGACAGCGCAGTGGGCGACAACCTGCACTTAACGACCGAGACCACCGACGTCTGTGTAGAATGGTCAATGTTAATAGACACGCAACACTTCGTCAAATACCTGCAGGAATCAATGTGGAACGTACGAGGGACGTGTCCGATAGGACTGTGCGGCGAAATTTGTCTTCCTTGGGCTATGACAGCAGAAGACCGACTCGAGTGCCTTTACTGACAGCACGACATCGCCTGCAGCGACTCTATTGGGCTCGTGAGCATATCGACTGGTCCCTAGACCAGTGGAAAACCGTGGCGTGGTCAGATGAGTCATGATTTCAGTTGTTACGAGCTGATGGTAGAGTTCGAGTGTGGCGCAGACCCCACGAAGCCATGGACCCAAACTGTCAGCAAGGCAATGTTCAAGCTGGTGGTAGCTGCATAATGGTGTGGGCTATTTTTACATGGCATGGAATCGGTCATCTGGTGCAACTGAACCGATCATTGACTGGAAATGGTTATGTTCAGCTGCTTGCAGATGACTTGCAGCCATTCACGGACTTCACGTACCCACACAACGATGGGATTTTTATGGATGACAATGCGCCATGTCACCGGGCTAGAACTGTTCGCGATTGGTTTGAAGAACATTCCGGACAATTCCAGCGCATGATATGGCCACCTAGATCACCCGATATGAATCCCCTCGAGCATTTATGGGACATCATCGAAAGGTCCGTTCGTGCCCAAACTCCTGCACCATCCAGCATTTCACAATTATGGACGTCTATACTGACAGCATGGCTCAATATTCCTGATGAGGACTTCCAACGACTTGTGGATTCCATGACACGTCGAGTTGTTGCACTTCGCCGAGCAAAAGGAGGACCAACACGATATTAACAGTCATCCCATGACTTTTGTCACTTCAGTGTATATGGAAGATGGATTATTAAGGATTCTTTTGTACCATAGACTTTCTAGCGATGACGAAATTTTCTGTTGATCTTTAGGCAATTTTAATTAAAAAATACTTTTAAAAAGCAGAAAATATATAAATATACTACTCTACCGCTAACGGATTTACTTTTTTTTAAGTATACTTTTTGGAAGATTTATTATTAAGGACTCTTTAGTACCATAGATTTTCCAGCGATGACGAAATTTTCTGTTGATATTTAGGTAACTTATTTAAAAATCTGTTTTTAAAAAAGTATATATATTTATAAGTACACACATTTTATATAAGAGTATATACATTTTATATATGGAAGAGGGATTATTAAATATTCTTTTGTACCATAGACTTTCCAGCGATGAGGAACTTTTCTGTTGATCTTTAGGCAATTTTAAGAAAAAATACTTTCTAAGTGAAGAAAATGTATAAATATACTAATGTATATGCTTTAAAAAAATGGAAGGAATCATCAGACTTCATTTCAATTAGAAGAGGATGGGGAATATCTTATGCCACTTTCTTATGAAAGGAGAGAACAAACATTGATGCAAAAGTAATTTTCTTGTCATCAATGTAATGTTCGTTCGATACACGCCCTTTATAAAAGCAAAATCGACATTTTTTATAAAAAAAAGGGTGAGGAATACGCCTCGAAGGTAATTTAAAGAATCGCAAGAGGGGGAATGAATATTACAATCGGAATAATTGGATTTTTATATGAATCGAAGGATTATTATTGCTTTGTTATTTTGGACAAAAAACAAATTAAGTTTGATGTTTGATGCGCATATATTACATCCTTCTTCGATAGGATATTGTCAATATCTTCGGGGCGAAAGTATCATTTGGGGGGCTCAATTTTTTTTTTTTTTCCTTTTAAGAACATTTCTAGGAGAAACTTTATGGAATAAGTGACGAACTGAATAAAAAATGAGTTTATGATTACAAATTGATGTTCTTGAATCCCAAATTTAATTTTGGGGGGGTCCTCTTCATCCAGAGAACGTTTTTTTCATTTTAGGATCGTGAAAAATATCATAGAAAATTGCCTGGCAATCAAGGAACCATAATAATAAATGTAATGATATTTTCATGGGTAACGGGATGATCTATGTGAATAGTGGGGGGAGGGGTTAGCTCATTGTTCAACGAAAGGAAGCGTTCTCCAAATGATTCTTTAAAAGCTATGTGATATCTTTTGAAATATGCATTTCAATTACTCGGTATTAAAACTAATAAAAAGGAAAAGAATATCAATGGACATTTGGATTGGAAGTAATTTGTTAGGGAAAGACGAAAATGCATATGCTCTTTCTTATATATCTGACTACTATGGATATTAAAAGAATAATGTGAATGATTTTAATAATTTGCTTTTCTTAGAATTGCTTATGAAGAAACTATTATTCAAATGTTAAAGAAAAAATATATGGATGGCTGTTATATTATTTTAAGTTTAAAATATATTAGCTGTAATTTCTGTCTCAGTGGGGATGTTTGATTTGATATTGCATTTGAAATAAGACAAAATTTATCTTTCCAAAACTCATTGCAGTTGGGATTTATCATACTATTATTCACATTTTAACAAAAATAAATATGAACGACAGTTGTACTATTTTAAGTTTAAAATATATAAGCTATAATTTCTGTTTCAATGGTGATATTTGATTTGAAATAAGGGAAAATGTATCTTTCTAAAACTGATAGCACCTGTGCTAATTTGAATTTAGCACACTACATGACGAACGTAAATATTAATAAATATTTATTTCGTCAAGTAGAGTAAAGCATTTATTTTTAAAAAATAATATAAATATTAAATGTGATATTCATAAATATTGAACTGAAAAGAAATCTGTTTTATTAATATTAATTAATATAACAGATTAATGAGGCTTAGTCAAGATAATACTATTGCGATATATCTTGACTAAGATTAATGAGATTAATGTGATATAGTCAAGTCTGTATCATTAACTCAAGCTTCACTCTATCTCATTAATCTCAGATTATCTTGACTGAGAGTAATCAGATATAGTCAAGCATTTAATACTTTTTTTCAAAATAAAATAAACATTAAATGTGTCATTTTCTAAAAAAATAAACCCACAGCAAAGTTTTCTATGAACCTTTACGATATCTATATAATTAAATAATAAGTCATCTTGACTTGTTCTCTTACTGAATTATTTAAATATTTACGAGAAATTAAATGCATTTTAATTCACAAAAAGGATATTTAATAAATTGTACAATCTAAGGAAGTTAAAAACATAATAAACATAAATAAAGGCAAAAAAAGTAAAATTTTGAAGTATTCTCTTCCTGAATTCTGAAGTAAGATTGAATATAACAATTTCCAAAAAATTTTCATAATAAATTTTGATTGCTAAGTTAAAATCTTTCTCTAAACAATACTCTTCAACAAAAATAGTTTTCTGCAGGTAATTTTTGATATTTAGAAATTTGTTGTTCATTTTGAAACTTATTCTTTAATTTTTGCATATTCATGAACTAATGAAAAAAGTTGGTTAATGTATACTGAAATTCAATAAAATTAATGATGCAGAAAAACATTATTAAAATATTTTCCGATATAAATGAATAATTTACAACTTTTTGTTAATATTATTGCATTCTATGGATACATGCAATTCTGTATGAGATGAGTGTGTTTTCCAAGTGCCTAAAATTTTGAAAATAAGAACTATTTCTCATAAAATATAATTCAAAGTTGAATTTTTAAAAAATCGTATTCTATTTAGAATTACTGAATAAAATATTTTTCATTTTTTAATTGAAAATATAGACTAATTATGTTAAATTATAATTTTGAAAAAATTCTTGTTCTCTTTGACAAATCAGGGTTAATAAGACGTCATCTTTCTCCTTTGAGTGCATAAATCATAATATAAAAATATGAGAAAGGGTGCATTTAAGACTTTAAAGTATGCGACTACGTTCGAAGGAGAGAGTTTGAAAAATTGGAATTTTTATAAACTATTTATGGTTTTTTGATGTATTGTCAATAATAAACACTATAAATACGAAAACAATAATTTGAAAACATAATTTATTTTAAGAAATGAGAAAATTTGTTGTTAATTTTAATGAAATTTAACCAAAACGGTTTACACTCTACACAAAATGGTAATGCAGCAATCCTATTTTTCTTTGTGCACAAGTTATAGAACATAATGATGAAGGAAATGAACCAAAATCTAAGAAAAACTTTGAGATGCATAGAAGTGATGGGTAAAAATATGCGTATACATGCATTTTTACCATAAATTTACTACTTAATTTTTCTAAAAACACCTATGAATGAAAAAGTACTTCACGAACAATAAAACTTTTGGTTCATTTCTTTGTCCATATCATTTAAAATACGAACTGAAATTTTTATGTAAATATCTCTATTAGTTTTGACGATATCATGTTAACGGTAGAGAATTTTTATGAAATTTAAAGTTTTGTGAAAATTGAAATTGAAGGCAAGTTTTAGCTGAAAAAGCTGTGACCCTGGATAATAGGTCAGACCTTTCTTTTCTTAGAAAAGCTAAACTGTGCTCGGAAGATAAAAGTCTGAACTACAAGAAATAATAAGAATTTTTAAAAAAATCGCCATATAACGTAGTCGGACACCTTAAATAGTTTAACCTTCTTTTATACTCACACAATAAAAAAGAATTATTTATAATTAATATATTATAATTATTAATAATAAATTTTAATGTAATTATTTATAGTAATTTTTTTAAATTATTATTAATATATTTAGTATATTTATAATTGCACAGCAAAATCTGTTATGTAGGACGAAGTTAGAAATATTCTTCCTTCTTCAGTCTGTGTCATTATTGGACTCACAAATTTCTGTTTTTACTACAAAAGAGGAATAATTTTATTGCCTCATCTATTTGAACAAGTTATGAAAATCATCAATACGTCTCATGCTCATTTTACATGCATTACATTACAAATCAATTTATAAAATAATAATTATTTTCTGCTTAAAATCATGCACATAAAAAAATGAAAGTCTAAGTTAGCAATGAAAATACTTTTGTAGATTAGAATTTCACTTTACACTGCAGTTATCCAATTTTTCAACAAATAATTTAAACGTATTATGAGGAGTTCGTATTCAGTCATTTATCAGTTATATCAGTATTTATACAAGTAATTTATAATTTCACATTCGATAATCTACTTCAATATCATATCATATCCTTTTCGATCATCTATATCAATATCACATCATATCATATTCGGTAATCTATATCAATATCATATGTAATATTCCTATCAATATTGTATCATATCAATATCATATATCATATCAGTATCATATAGCATATCATATTCATTTCAATATTGTATCAGATCAGTATCTTATATCATATCATATTATATTCATATCAATGTTGTATCATATCAATATAATATATCATATCATATCAGATACATATCAATGTTGTATCATATCAATATCCTATATCATATCATATCAGATACATATCAATATTGTATCATATCACTATCATATATCATATCAATATCATATAGCATATCATATTCATATCAATATTGTATCAGATCAGTATCTTATATCATATCATATTATATTTATATCAATGTTGTATCATATCAATATAATATATCATATCATATCAGATACATATCAATGTTGTATCATATCAATATCTTATATCATATCATATCAGATACATATCAATATTGTATCATATCACTATCATATATCATATAATATCAGATACCTATCAATGTTGTATCATATCAATATCCTATATCATATCATATCAGATACAGATCAATATTGTATCATACCAATATCATATATCATATCAAATCAATATCATATAGCATATCATATCAATATCATATAGCATATCATATCAATATCATACATCATATCATATTCGATAATCTATATCAATTTGCTTTTCAAATTCCTGATATTTTCTAATACCAGATTTCTATTTATCTCATAGTATTGTATTTGTATTTATTTGGTTGTCATTTGACAATAAATATTAATTATAACTATGGCATGCAGCTAACATTTTATGAATACAGATATTTAGATTAATTGATTTGTCATTGATCTAATACTATTTATGTTTCTATAAATAATTTTTACTCATAAAATAAAAATTAATTATGAAACCATTAACTTCACATTTAAATCTTTATGCTCTATTGCAATAAAGTCAAATGAGCCGTAGTTTTCAGTTTTTAGTATTTTATAAATATAAGCTGATCAATAATATTCTCACTTCACAGATTTATTGGAGTTCATATATTAATGTTTTTCAACTTATTTTAAAAATTTTGTTTTTGTCGTTAAATTTTTTTCTATTAGCAAATGATTATTTAATCTTGTTTTAGTGATTAATTCTGATTTGAGTGTCCGCAAACATTATTTATAGATAATACTCCATTGCAAAGGGGGGGGGGGTGGCAGTATAAAGAATGGCTCGATGGAACAAGAGACAAAACCTCGAAAAGTTACATCATATCTGAGATATAAGTGACTCAATAACAGCTTGTCTAGACGGTACATCTTCTTGCTAAACATTGTTTTCCCATGATTCCCATTTATTATACTTGAGCGCAAAGTTTTTAAGAAAGATTAATAGTAAGACTAAACTTACTTCCTAAGTTAGTTTGTAAAAACAAGTTAATTTCTTTTTTTTATCATTGTTTAATGATAATATTCCATGCAATTTATTACATTTCATTTTCGATTAAAGGGTATTTTATTTTGTTGCAGCTTGAAAAACAAATTTTTTTTGTGTACCATGGTGAATCGGAATTTTTCAGTGAAACTATCTGCCGTTTTGTTACTAAAGAGCAAAGTTTTTATGAAAGATAAAAAGTAAAACAGTTACTTCCATCGTTAAGTCTTTAAAAAGAAGTTAATTTTTTTTTTCTTTTTATAATTGTTTCAATCATAATATTCCATGCAATTTATTACATTTCATTTTGGATTAAAGGAAATTTCTTTTGTTGCAGCTTGAAAAACAAAATTTTTTTGTGTGCCATGGTGAGTCGGAATTTTTCAGTGAAACTATGAGCGCAAAGTTTTTATGAAAGATAAATAGCAAAACTAAAGTTACTTCGTAAGTTAAGTCTATAGAAACAAGTTTATTTTCTTTACATTAGAAACACAACAAAGGATTTAGCACATTCACAAAATACAAATAGACGGCATTTAAAGAAGAAAAAAAAAATGTTATGAATAAATCATTAACAAGGTTTTAATTTCGAAGATTTTAAATATATATTCATTATCTCTGGTCTCAATTCAAGTCTACTCGTAAATTTCATAACGCACTATGGCTAAGCTCTTTCTGATAATCAGTGGACCTGGTGGCTCCAGAACCGGTGATTTGCAGGTTCGAGGCCCGATTCCACTGAAGAACCGCCGTGTAAGTGGATGTGGTGCACGTTAAATCCTTAGAACCAAACGTCCTCCCGTTGGTGTGTTGTGTAAGATTAAAGAAATTAATTCCAGCTCAGATGTCGTTCTCGCCATCTGACCGTGATTCAAAATTGCGAGGACCGTCCCAAGATAGCCCTAGTGGTGATTCAAAACAGATGTTAATATAAATAATGTTAAGTTTTAGTTTAGTTTAGTTATATTAACGTCCCATTTTAAAGCAACGCGAGGACTATTTTACGACGGACCCCGTCATTTTGAACCAGGTTCAGATGATGAGGACGACACCTGAACTGGCACCCCCCACCCCTCTCCACACCAGCGGGAGGACGTTTGGCTTGGCAGATTTAACGTGCAAGAGATCCCCTTACACGACGGCTCTTCGGTGAAATTGAGCCTCGAACCTGAAACCCTTCGATTCCGAAGCCAAGACCTAACCACCAGGCCACCGCGGCCCCATAAATAATGTTAAACTTCAGTACATGTTCACAGTGCAACGCATTACACTTTTATTTTTATACTAAACTAGTTTAACAATGACGTGATAATGGTGAAATTTTCTATAAGAATATTTTATGCATGGAAGTATTTTCAAGGTAAAAAATTAAAGATTGTCAACTTCTACTCAATATTTCACAGGATATGATTTTTTAGTGATTTGCAAATAAAATAAATCATTCGGATTTTCCGGCCCTACAGACTCATTTGAATTGGAAATGAGATACAAATCTTTCAAAGGTGAGTTTAGCGGAGTTTTTTTTTTCTTTCGAAACAAATAAGAAGTTAATTTTCTATTTCTTCGCTCCCCCTTTTTTTTCTTCTTTCTTTTACTTAAACACATTTTATTTCTCACGACACTTGGTGCGTTTATTAGAAAATACGACATGTTTACTCTAAGGGATTATTAAACTTTAGAAAACTGTGAAATCACGTACAGATGGAAATTTAAATATGCCGAGGAAGCTTTAGTTTTAATTAATTTTGGTTGGGTGTTTTGGTTTCGGATAACTTTAAAAAATAAATACTTTTTTTACTGTCTAATAGGAGTGATACTCTTACATTTCAATATGTGTTTTTTTCTTTAACTGTAAAGGAGAACCATCGCCAAGAGTGAATCTTTGCTTCAATTTTGTTGACTGTTTGACCGTAAATTAACTGGGGAATAGGAGTTTCGGTCGAAAAACATATGTTGTAATGATGTAAATATGCTCTATAAAACCTTTTCTTAGTATTCTCTGATTGTTGCAATGTGAATCTTTGACTAAATGCTGTGTGAAATGTGAATGCTAATCTTTGCCTAACTTCAACCTTGTTGACTATTTGACCGTACATTAGCCGACTAATATGATTATTGGCAGTGAAACATCTGTTGAAATGATGTAAGTCTGATTTATGAAATCTTTTCTTAGAACTATCTGACTGATGTAAGAGAATACATATTTATAATTAATTATTAGTTAAAACTTTTTTTAAAGCAAAAGACTAAAATTCGTTTCGCTTTTTAAAATATGCAACAAAATATATCCTGACAAACGATTTATATAATTTTATTCTAACTATTTTACTAAAATAGTTTAAATATGAAAGTTCGTGAATTTTGTTGTTGTTTTCCAGAAATTACACAGACTGGACAAAGTATAATTATCTAAATTTTGTTGGTTAGATCCAGGAGATTATTGACCTGAAATAGAAGAACAGTCCAATAACAGTTAATATAATTATTAGTCTTCATATTTTTAAAATGCATGAGCTATAGTAAAATGAAAAGTAAAATGCTATAAAGGTAAATGAAAACTATCAAATTTTAAAGGTATCAAATAAAACCCATACATACACACAAATAAATGAAGATCATGAAGGTTTCATATTATACGTGAAAGAAAAAAGTTCCAAATATGAAGGGATTTTTTTTTTTGCTTTTATCCCTAAATACCTCAAACTGGACCACAGATAATTATATAAATTTAGTTGGTACATAATAATTCAACACTGTAACTACCATTTTAATCTTAGCTCTAAAAGTTTCAAAACTTTAATTTCCTCACAGTTTAATGGAATTAAAACAGTTTGTAATAACAAAAATTCATTTATCAAAGCAAAGAATAATTTTATTAAGAATTTCTGCATTTGCGCTCACCAAATACAATGATTGATTTAAAAACTAAAAACTTTTTTAATTCTTAAACTTGTTTGAATCCGTAATGATTTTTAGTTTCAATACCGCTTTTGGTTTCATTTCCGTGGTTAGTGCCGTTACGGAAACTGAACCAAAACTGTTTCGGATTCAAACAAGACTAAAATTTTTTATTTTTAGTTCCATCTCCATACTTGGTTTTATTTTCACTTATATTGCTAATATATATATATATATATATATATATATATATACTTATATACTTTTGTTTCCCTTTGATGATATTTACATTCCATAAGGTAAAATGTGACGACGTAAGCCAAACTATTATAATGTATCAAAAAAGGCATAACGCTTTTATCGTGTATTTCAAATATATGAAATTTTGTTTCACATGACAAGGTCTCAACTGAATATTTTTCAGAGGCAGATGAAAAATTTCTAATATTCTTCCCCATCGCTGGCCGATACACGCAAAGTATTTTATCCAGATATTGGGGTCCTCAGAATATACCCGTCACATCCCATCTGGGGTTTCATTCAACAAAGAAGGGGTATGTATTCTGAATTGAAAGCGAAGCGCCATTTTTCAGTGCGTGGCATTCAAGTGGCTTCATTCGGCTCTACCTTTTTTCCCCCATTTTCTTAGAAATCTGTCTCTTTATATCTGTGGATATATATGGAACAACGTTTATTCCTTCCTGTGAGCTGCGTTTTGTTTCAGATAACGATGAATGAAATAATCCATCAGCGTTCTTAGTAGACCAAACAGGGAGAATTTTTTTACAAAAAAAAAATGGTAAAATAAAGGGAGTTTCACAATGTTCTATCCAACTTTTCACAATATTTCAAATTTTCAAGTATTTTTTGGGGGGAATTTAAGGTATTCTACAACGTTCAAAGGAAAAATTTCGAGAAATTGGATTTATAAAAACTATTTATGATTTTTTAGATATATTATTAATTATAAATGCTATAAATACTAAAAAATATTTGAAAATGTAATATACTTTGAGAAATAGGAAAATGTGTAGTCAATTTTAATGACATTGAGCCAAAACAGTTAACACTCTACACCAAATGGTAATGCTGCAATCCTATTTTTATTTGTAGGCAAGTTAGAGAATATAATGATGAATGAAATGCACAAAAATTTAAGAAACATTCTGAGATGCAAAGAAGTTATGGGTACAAATATGCGTGTATATGCATTTTTTCCAAAAATTTACAACTTAATATTTTCTACAAATACCTATAAATGAAAAAGTATTTCACCAACAATAATACTTTTGGTTCCTTTCATTGCCCATATTATTTAAAACACAAGCTGAAATTTTTATGTGAATACCTCTATTAGTTTTTGGATATCATGTTAACGCTGGAGGATATTTATAAAAAAGTAAATTTTTGAGAAAATGGAAGTCAAATACAAATTTTAGCTGAAAAAAATCGGCGACTCTGTATGGTAGATCAGGCATTCCTTTTCCTAAAAAAGATAAAGTGCTTTGGAAAGAGGGCGCACATTTTCTAATAAAAATATTACCTCAGAGAGACTTAGTTGTATTTACCTACAATATCTCCGAAACATTAATATCTAGATTGAATTGAGTATCTTTACTGAAAGTGTTGTGTTTCCTTGGGGAGTTATTTGGTGTTTAATCCATGCATAATAGATGCGGTAAATCGATTTCAAAATATTTTTTTATACTTTAGATGATTGCATTATGCCTGTAACCTTCGCGTAACTGCAAGTAATAAATATTGGAAGCTTCATCGCAATCGGATGGGCGGTACAGTACCACAATAGAAACATACAAGCAAACATTCATTTTTATTTATAAAGATTAACTGCTCTAAAAATACTTTTTTAATATATATTTTATAATAATTATATATATATATATATATATATATATATTAATATATTTACTATGAATAATACAGTTTAATAATTATAATTTAATAATATTTTTTATAATTTTATAATAATATAATATATATATTGTTAGGTGTTTTCAGTGATATTCAATGAAGATTTTAAATAATGTTTTGAATAATAGTATTTGTTTGGCAACTCGTTGTCACAAATATCCAAGGGAATTGTTACGTTTATCTACTTTTGTATACCAGCTTTCATTCAAAGAAATATTTACATAATTGATATAGTAAAAGCAGAGTGTTTTAGTTTTTGTTTTCTCTGAAATTCCTTGTCTTTCTATGCACTGTAGGAGCTGGAAAATAGTCATCCAATTTTGAAATACAGCTACTGTAATATTCAGAGCTTTCCTGAGCGCAAATAAAGTCAAAATCTGTAATATACAATAAAATAAAGAATGTGTTTTGTATATCCAAATAAATCATATCGTGTGAGTCTCTTCGTATGAATAGAAAACATTTTCTTATTACGTCATAGTTTACATCACATATTACTGAAACCGAAGCTTCAAATTTATAATGATGGAAATACATATAGCGTAGGTATTATATTTTCGCTGTTTCATATAGCCCATTCGAAGGTAAAGCATAAAAGAATTGTTCGTATCAATATTAAATGCGAATTATTTTTGACAGTGTGAAAGCTTTTGTATCAACAATGCATTTTAAAATATAATATTACTAGCTGGTATCCGACGCGTTGCTGCCGCAGAAGAAATAATCATGAAAACGTCGTTTGGAATTTGAAATAGTTATCTTGTTTCATTAAGAATATTTATATTCTTGTTGGAAATAAATGCATTCATTGAAATGGAAGTATGTATAAAGGAGAAGCATAAATAGTATTTATTCTATTTTTACTATTCTATTCTACAAACAAATATTCATTTTTATATATTAGATTTGTTTGTTTATTTTAGAATATTAAAGCTTGGTGTTCTTTCAGAATGGTAATGAAAGAAACTATTTATTGTATCTCGTGACTCGTTTAGTATTTAATATTCGTTATGAATTCTCAAGTTGAATGTCAGAAAATGTGATTAAAATATTTTCTTTAAAAATTGATTGAGCATAGAAAATATATTTATACCATAAAATCCTTAATACATTTGAAAAGATCATTTTTTTGAAAACTAAGATGATGCAAAATTATTGGTATTGTAATATTTTTGGAAATTACTGTAAATAACACTAACATTTTATAAAATGTTTAGGTAAAACTTTAAACCTATAAGCTTTTTCGCTTACCCTCTAATAAGACTATTACATTAGAGACAGACTTACATTGCCTTTACGTGCAATAGCTTCGAAATATCAACATCCAGTTTGAATTGTTTCTGAATCTGTTGTGTCTCCTTGGCGAGTTATTTGGTGGTTAATCCTTAGTTAATATATGTGATAAATAGATCCAAAAATATTTTTTGATATTAAATAATTTTACTATGTCTATAACCATCCCTTAAGTGCAAGTAATAATTAGTCAAAGTTTTTTTCGGAATTGGATGAGGGATACGGCAGCGCATAAGAGACATACAGATTGACATTCATTTTTATTTACATACATTTTATATTCAAAATAAGATTGGGTACTCGCGGGAAAAGAATTTATGCTTGAATTTTTTTTATTTTACATTTATATCACTGGTTTATTTGTAAAAATATTTTGAGGTTAATTACAATAAAATGCTTACTTACATTAAATAGAACTGAAAATTTGAATCAAACAGAAAAAAATCAAAATTTCTTTTTAAAAAATGGGTGAAATTAGAGAAATTTTATTTTATTTACTTCATGGTGTACTTCATTTAAAGAAAAGATATAAAAAGGAAAAAATACCAAGATACTTAGAAATACAGAATAAGAATAATTGCAAAAATATGTCTAATGTTCTATACAATTGGAAAAATCCTTCAAATATATATAAAAATATAGATTGCATTATAATCTTTTGTTAAGAATGCACGCCAAAAAATAAAAACGTATCATGAGAATTGAATAATAATAATTCTGCTAAATAAATTTAAAAAAACTAAATTCATTGAATTTTAATAAGATTATAAGTGTGACCGAAAGGGCACCAAAAGTCTAACTCTGTCAGGATAGACTATTAAAATCAATAAATCATGCCAATTTAGTTAAAAATACATTTAATGACATTAAAGGACATGATTTACAAGGGGACAAAACTATTGAGGACAATAATATTTAACATATTTGCATAAAAATAATACTCGGGGATTACATCATGCTTTACGTTCGCTTCCAAGACATGGACTGATTGTTCATCGTAATGACCGATAGAGGGCCGAGGAACAGTTACGGTTACATTACGGTTACAGACTCCCCATCTGGCTCGTACGACGTCTCGCTGAAGAGTCAGCACTGTATTTCTTAGGTCTACCTCTTCTCTTGAGGGGAACTACAGGAGTTGTGTTCCTTTCAGGAGGCAGTTCTTAAGGTTTCAGCATATTGGTATGGTAAGTTCCAAGAACTTGATCTGGTGTACTGGGATCAGCAAGGTCATAAGTTGTAGGAGATCTGTTTGTGATTACTAGATAAGGGCCTTCTCTTTTGGGGAAAAACTTCTTGCTTCGTTTGGTGCTTTTACTGCTTATAGGATGTGAATTCACCCAAACCTTGTCACCAGGCTGATAGAACACTTGTCTTCTATTTTTATCAAAATATTTTTTTCTTTGATCCTGTTTTTGTTCTACCCGCTCTCTAATTTGAGGTGTCAAGCAGGCAAATAATTTCAAGTAAGGCGTTATCTCTGCTACAAAATTGTCGTTTTCAATGAGACTTCTTAAATTGTGGTTTACATCGTCTGTTGTTCTTAATTCACGTCCAAATTGTAAATATGCAGCAGTGGGATCAGTAGTATCACATTTTGAAGTGTTCATGGCAAATCGGATCATTGCCAACTTTTCTTCCCAGGTATCGTGAGCATCGCCTACTAGGATAGTTAGTTTGGGCTTCAGATCACGATTTTTCCTTTCTGATGGATTCGCCTGAGGATGATAAACTGGGATAAATTCTTGTTTGATACCAAGGAAATTACAGATTTGCTGCATTACCGCACTTACGAATTGGATACCGTTGTCAGAAATTAGTCTTCGTGGTAGTCCATAGCGGAGGAAAACTTCTTCTATTAAGATTTTCGCACAGTTTCGAGCAGCAGCCTTTTCTAAAGCGAAGAGCTCTACCCACTTTGTACTGGTATCCTCTATTAAAAATATTCATTTCTTTCCAGTTTGAGTTTCTGGTAAAGGGCCAAAAAGGTCGATGGCCACAGTTTCGAATCTTTGAGCATAAATGGGCGTTTTCAATAATCCAGCAGGTTTTTGATTACTTGGTTTGTGCCAGTTGCATTCAGCACAATTTTTTACATATTCGGTAATAAATTTTCTCATTCCAGGAAAGTAATATCAAGAAGAAATCTTGAAGTACGTTCCTTCAGCCCCACTATGTCCTGCAGTGGGTGAATCGTGGTATTTCTCTAATACTCGTTCTCTTTCATGACAAGGAACAACAAGCTGTGCCTCCTCAGATTCAGTGTCTGGCGAATATCGATAAAGGATACCCTGATTCATGAGATATCCTCTACTTGTCCAATTGATAAAGTCTTCATATTTCCTTCCACTTTCAAAATAATCAATAATTTTTCTTACATCCTCATCTTTCATCTGTTCATCGCGGATGTCTTTAGATCTTCGAGATGGTAGGTCAATAAATATAGTGTTGAGGTCGCACACAAACTATTTTTTTTATGAGTTGGTCCAGACAGGAGGTCTGCGACAACGTTGGACTTTCCAGACGTATAGTGAATTTTCGGGCGAAAAGATTGAATTTGTAGAGCCCACCGAGCTAGTCAACCGGATGGCGATTTTATGCTCATCAACCACTTCAAGGGTTGGTGGTCCGTTGCGATGATTATTTTTTGGTTATCCACGTAGCCACGAAATTTTTTCAAAGCCCATACAACAGCAAGAGCTTCTCTTTCTGTTGTCGAATAGTTTTTTTCCGCTGAACTTAGCAATCGGCTTGCATACTCAATGACGTGTTCTTCTGGGCTTTCTCCTTGGATAAGAACTGCACCTAGTGCATAATTACTTGCATCAGTTCTAATTATGAAAGGCTTGCTTCCATCAGGTTGTGATAACACGGGTGGTGAAATAAACCTCTTCTTTAATTCTTTAAATGCCTTTATTTCAGTTTCACCCCGTCCAGGATTTATTCTTTTTTGTGAGATTACTGAGTGGTCTCGCTACTTCTGAAAAATGTGGAACATATCTTCTGAACCATGAACAAGTCTGTAAAAATGACTGTACTTCTTTAACGCAAGTTGGTTCAGGAATTTTCTGCACAGCTGTCACTTTTTCAGGATCGACTTCAATTCTTTGTTCAGTAATATAATGTCCAAGATACTTCACTTTGTTACAAGCAAAATTGCATTTTTTCCTGTTAGCAGTAAGTTTAAACAGAGAGAGTCTATCGAATACTTGCCTTAAGTCTGACAAATGTTTATCAAATCTTTCAGACAAAACAATAATGTCATCAAGATATGAGAGGGCAAAAACATCCTTTAGTCCAGATATGAACTTATCTATAAGGCGTTGGAATGTTGCGGGAGTGTTTCGCAAACCAAACGGCATCCGCAAGAATTTGTATGTGCCGAAAGGACAAATAAAAGCAGTTTTTTCTTGATCCGATTCATAACCTTTCACTTGGTGGTAACCAGCTCTCAAATCTATTGTGAACATATACTTAGTTGATTTAGCCTCATTCAATAAATCTTCCATTCTAGGCAGAGGATAATTGTCAGGAATTGTTGTGGCATTCAATTTCCCGTAATCAATGCACAAACGAACAGAACCATTTGGTTTTGGAACCAATACAACAAGACTTGCGTAAGGACTCTCGCATTCCTCAATGATACCCTCGGCTAGTAAGGATTCTAACTCCACTTTTAACAGTTCCTTCTTCGCAGGAGTCATTCGATATGGAGGCTCAGAATCAGGTAAATTATTTCCAGTTTGTATACGATGCTCAATGAAAGGAGTGGGGGTCTCCTCCTGGATGAAAGCATGGCTCAAATTCTTTTAGCAACGAGTTAAGGCTGTCACGTTGTTTGGTTGTCAAATGTTTACCTTCTTCTGGGCGTAAGCAAAGACTATTAGTTCCAGAAGCGAAAATATTGTTTTGCACTGAATTATCACTTGTGACTGAATTCATCAGAAAAGAACTACTCATCTTTTCGACAAGACTATTATTCCTAGGTAAGGGAATATCTTTAGCAAAAGGTATTCTGCAGTTCGGTTTATCACCAAAATACCAGAAATTATTTTTCATATCCATCACAATTCCTGTTTCTTCAAAAAGTCAACTCGAAGGAGAGTACGATTACCTTTAGCATGCGGCAGAAAATTTAAATTAGTGTGAAAAGTTCGACCAAGCATTTTGATCGGCACTGTAGTTTTTAAAACAACTGATGTGGATTGTTGGCCATCTGCCAAACAAATAGCAAGGTCGATTTCTGTGAACTTCTGTCTACGCTTCTTTAAAAAATTAAACATCAGTTCTCCACCAACTGACTGACTGGCTCCTGTGTCAGCGCAAACTGTTCCTGTAGCTTCATATATTTCAATGGGAAGGCTACTGGAGAGGTAAAACAAGTAAACATATGTATTGCATTAACTTGAGCATTGTCTTTCTTTGAAGAATTTGGACATTTCGATTTTATAAATCCGGGATTACCACAACCATTACAATAAACAGAACGTTCCCCATGTCGTGATGACCTATTGTTTGAATTAGAGATAACATTGGTGTGAGCACACGAAGGATCTTTCTCAAATTTCATGAATTGGGTTTTCTTGAAGTTCTGCCCACTGGTATTTCTAGAAAATTTTGGTTTACAGAATTCTTGCGATTTCAGAGCTTTTACTAATTTTTGATTATGCCACTTTATATTGTCATAAGAATCCAGTTTTTCAGCTAAGAGGCCAGGATCATTAAGTATTTCCCAACTATCTAAATGATGATTTTTATATTCCGTAACACAATTTTTCTTAATTTGATCAGAAAGGATTAGATTTTTTAATTTTTCGAATGAGTTAATTTCCAGTTCATTGAGCCAACCTTCCAGTAAGTTCAAAGCTCGAAAAAGAAATCTTTCCAAGTGGAATAATCACGTTTCTGATGTCGAATAAAAAGAATTCTGAAACGTTCTGCTGTCAACTTAAATCTTTGTAATAATATTGTACGGATATGGGTGTAGTTCTTAAACATTTCTTCAGGTTCTCTGGCTATTGATTTACTTATATCACTTGGAAGTACACTAATTAAATATGATACCCAGTAGTCATCAGATATATTTAAAAGCTTCATCTGTTTTTCAAACACAGTTAAAAATACTGATATGTCATCTGTTTCAGGGCGAAACGTTGGCAAGACTGTAAGTCAAATCGCTTTGGAGAAGACTCAATTTGATTAGGATTTGACAGATTTTGGAGTTTAAGCCTTTCAAGTTCAAATGCTCTTTCCTCAGCTAGTTTTACTGTTTCCAATTTCTTTACTTCTACTTCTTTTAACCTTTTCCGTTCGTCAACAATGTTGTTGAATGTATCAGTCACAAATTGTTTGTTATCCGTAAAGAATGCAGATTTAGTTGTTTTATCATGTAAATCAATTATTTTATCTTGAGGTGTTATATCTAGGCCTAATTCCAATGCCAAATTATAGAGGTCAATTTTTTCCCCTTTAGATAGAAAAGCCATTATTCCTACTTTATTATTAAAGTGAACTACGAAGTTAAACAAGAAAATTTGGCTATGAAGGAACAGTTACACACCTACTACCTCTTTTGAATATACAAAAAAAAATCTATAAAATTATCAGAATACAAATTATTCAAACCTTCAATTTTTTTTTCAAGAAATACAAAAATTATAATCAAGTAGGAAATAATATAAATTTTCAGCAATGGAAAAGTATATTTATGTTCAAAATAACTTTATGCGTTTATGTTTTTAGATGTAAGCATCGCATAAAGACAGAAATTAAGTTCTAAATATAATTCAATTATTAATTTTGGATGTAAGAATATATATATATAATTAATAAAAGAAAAATACAGTGAAAAATTAGTATTATTGAATTTGATTTAAATGCTGAATAATTATCTTAAAAAATTCTTAACCATAAAAATAACCTTCTTATTTCAGAATTACCGGAAATGAGTAATCAAAATAATACTTTAACTTCTTTTCAGCAATTTTTTAAATCCTATGATATTCAACATAAAATATTTTTATGACAACAATTTCAAAAATTATTCTGAATATCCTTTCTTAGTAAGGATATTCAGAATAATAACAATATGTAAGCAATATGTAAGCAATTTATAAAAGAATAAAACAGTTCTTTCAATTACTGTATTTCCAAAATATATGAATCATTCATAAAAATAAATATTTTTCATATTCCCAAACAATTTTTTTATTGAACACATATAACTTTTATAACACTGTAAAAATTACTATTTAATTCTTTTTTAATACGAATAAATAAAAGAATAATCAGATTCACAGAAAGAAAAGTTTTATTACAATTTTACTCTCTGAAATGCTCAATATTTTTTTTTCTTGCATAAATACCAACTCAACAAAAATGAAAGTAATTCAAAAGAAAGAATAATAATATTCTCTTCTAATAGCTATTCAGACAGGAAGAGACTGGTGTTAAATCATTCCGATTTATGCTTACTCTGGACTTTGAATCCTGACTCCTATCAAAATAACTCTAGTTCTACGCGCTTTATTTCTTTTACATTTCTATAAAAGCCATAACATGTGAAGATTTTCAAGGAATATTCAGCATTTCAAAAGCAAAACTTATCAATTTACTCAAGAACTGAAATATAAAAGTATCCACACTGAATTTTATTTACAACTTTCGTTTTTTTAATTCGTCTGGATTGACGATATTAAACATTAATTAGCACAGTTATTAGTTACATTTTAATAGCAACAAAACTCTGCGTGCTATTTTCAAATAAATTAATTCATCAGGTTTGATAGAATTAAATTTCAACTGATATTAATAAGATTTAATGCAACAAATCTGACACTTTCGAGGTTCTTCGGGTGAAGAACAGAAACATGTTTAAAACAAAACATCTACTTTGATTGAATCAAAACTTAGGTTTTTCTTTGGTAAATTAATTCGTTGACAGTTACGGAATTAAATCAACAACTATTACCAATAATATTTACAAAACAAAACACTTATCTGGTACTTTTCTTCGGAGCGGAGAATTACAGATGGTTTATTTTCATCATAACCTAGTTATCTAGAGTGGTAACAAAAAAGCTGAAAAGGAAAATGAGTACCTGTCTTGGAACGTAAACATTGATGTTTCAAGTGTTTAATATTGATTCGGGCCGAATGTTGGACTGCCAAATTATTGTGACCGAAAGGGCGCCAGAAGTCTAACTATGTCAGGATAGACTATTAAAATCAATAAATCATGCCAATTTAGTTAAAAATATATTTAATGACATGAAAGGACATGATTTACAAGGGGACAAAACTATTGAGGACAATAACATTTAACATATATGCATAAAAATAATACTCGGGGATTACATCATGCTTTACGTTCGCTTCCAAGACATGGACTGATTGTTCATCGTAACGATAGAGGGCCGAGCAACAGTTACGGTTACATTACGGTTACATAAGTAGAATTTCTTAAATATTAGAATAAAATGGGAAGCACAAGTGAAAACTTTTCAGCTATTAATCATATAAAGGTAAATCTTAATCGATTATAATTAATATGAATATGATCATGATTATATGATTGTGAAACAATTTACAATCCAATTTGTGATTTGCTAATTCGAACTAATAGATCTGATGTCAAACTGCTCATAAATTGAATTTGTATTTCTTGATACTATTTTAATTCAATAGATTTATATTGTATAAATTTGTTAAAAAATTTAAGGTATCCGACTACGTACAAAGGAATATTTTTGAAAAATTGGATTTTATAAAAACTATAGATTTTACATGTATCATCAATTAGGATACAAAATTTTATAATTACCAAAAATTATTAAAAAATGTAATATTTTATGAATGATTTGTATTAAAATTTCATCAAAATTAACCAAAACAATTAATACTCTAGACAAAATTGTGATGAAGAAATCCTATTTCTCTTTTACACAAGTTATAGAATAAAATGAAATGAACCCAAAATCTGAGAAACATTTTGAGATGCAAAGAAGTGATGGGTAAAAATATACACTGATGGCAGAAAAGCCCAACACCAAGAAAAAATTATTGTACAGTAATGAAATTTTAGGAATACATTTGTCTAGGTAACATATTTAATTGATTAAAGTTTCAAGATCACAGGTAGAGCCATTGGCAGAAGAGCCATTTCAAATGTGAAATGTTGGTACATTAGTAACCGATGTAACCGCCACAATTTTGAATGCAAGCATGCAAACGTGCATGCATTGTGTCGTACAGGTGTCGGATATCAGTTTGTGGGATGAAGTTCCATGCCTGTTGCACTTGGGCGGTCAATGCAGGGACGGTTAATGCTGGTTGTGGATGACGCTGGAGTTGTCGTCCAATGATGTCCCATACGTGCTCAGTTGGAGGAAGATATGGTGATCTAGCAGGCCAAGGCAACATGTCGACACTCTGTAGAGCATGTTGGGTTACAACAGCGGTATGAGGGCGAGCGTTATACTGTTGGAAAACACCTCCTTGAATGCTGTTCATGAATGGCAGAACAACAGGTTGTTGTCAAGTACACTGACGTACAAATTTGCAGTCAGGGTGCGTGGAATAACCATGAGAGTGCTCCTGCTGTCATGCGAAATTGCTCCCCAAACCATAACTCCAGGAGTAGGCTCTTGTGTGTCTAGGCCGCAGACAGGTCACTAGCAGGCGTTCACTTGGCCTCCTTCTAACCCACAAACGGCTATCACTGCGTCCAAGGCAGAACCGGCTTTAATTAGAAAACACAACAGATCTCCTCTCCGTCCTCCAATGAGATCTAGCTTGACACCACTCACGTCGCAAACGGCAGTGGTTTGGAGTCAGTGGAATGCACTGTACAGGGCGTCTGGCTCGGAGCTGTCCTTGAAGTAACCGATTTGTAACAGTTCGTTGTGTCACTGTGGTGTTAACTGCAGCTCGAATTTCAGCTACAGACGCAGTACGATTAGCCACAGCCATACGCCGAATACGACGGTCTTCCCTCTCAGTAGTACCACGTGGCCTCCCGGAACCTGGTTTTCTTGAGGCAGTACCTTCCCTTGACCACTGTCGCCAATACTCATGTACAGTGGATACATTCCTGTGAAGTCTTTCAGCAATATCGCGGAAAGAAGACCCACCTGCTCGCAGCCCTACAACACGACCTCGTTCAAACTCAGTGAGCTGTTGATAATGGCTTCTTCGTCTTCTCAGAGGCATCCTTGACTAACATTAACCCACTACGTCAAATCTCAACTGTAAATAACGATCACGAACCTTACAGCGCTTATTTAAAGCAAACCTCATTTGCATGTTCATAGTGTTGCTACTAGCGCCACACTTACGCGCGTAGCTCGAAATTTGAATCTTTCAGATGTATAAACTCGCCTACCAAATTTCGTTTATCTAGCACAGCTCCTTCCTAGTGTTGGGATTTTTTTCCTTCAGTGTAGGTATATATGCATTTTTCTCCATAAATTCACCGCTTAATTTTTCTAAAAACACCTATAAATGAAAAATTGTTTAACCAACAATCAAACTTTTGGTTCATTTCACTTTCCATATTATTTAAAACACACGCTGTAATTTTTATGTAGATACCACTGTTAGTTTTGGGGATATAATGTTAACGGTGGAGAATTTGCATGAAAATGAAAGTTTTGAGAAAATTAAATGGACAAATTTCATTTGAAAAATATGTGACTCTTCCTTTTCTATGCCAAGCCTGACTTTTCCTGGAAAAGATGAACTTTTTTGGAAAGAAAAAGTCTGAACTACAAGAAAAAATAAGAATTTTAAAAAAGCGCCATTGTTGTCGATAAGCAGTGTTTTTAATGTAGTCGGGTACCTTAAAAACTGCTTGTGCAAGTTAAATAAAATTGACTTTTTTAGGTTTCAACAAGGCATAAGAGCTTCGAAATCTCCTTTGTTTAAAGGTGACTAGAAAGTTTAATTCATCGTAATTTAATATGATTCTTATTTTAGACATAAATAGTTTTCAGACTTCTTTTACATTAATTTAAAAATAAGATTATAAGATACTGCATGAAAACCCAATAAATCATTTCAATAAGAATATTTTAGTAATAATTCTGATTCAAGCAGGAAACAGTATTAAGATCTTGGACAAAATGCAAGAGCGCATAAGGAATATCATTTTTTTATGTACGCGAGGGATCTAAAATTTAAGGCATCCGACTACGTTAAAAACACTAGATATTGACCACATTGGCGATTTTTTTAAAATTATGAATTCTTGCAGTTCAGACTTTCCTCCATTCAAAACAACCTTTTTTTTGTATTGTTTTTCTAGAAAAAGGAAGGCTTGAGCTATCCTCCAAGGTCACACATTTTCCAACTAAAAACTGTCTTTAACTTCAATTTTCTCAAAATATTAATTTTCATAAACATTCTCCTAGGTTAACACAATATCTCAAAAACTAATAAAGATATTTACATGAAAAATTTCACAGTGTGCTTTAAATAATACGGGCAAAGAAACGAACCAAAAGTTTTATTGTGGGTGAACTACTGTTTCATTTATAGTTGTTTTTAGAAAAATCCAGTAGCGAATTGATGGAAAAAATTTATATATATATGTATATTTGTACCCATCACTTCTTTGTATCTCAAAAATCTTCTTAGATTTTGGTTCATTTCATTCATCATTGTATTCTGTAACCTGCGCACAAAGTAAAATAGGATTGCTGCATTACATTTTTGTGTAGAGTGTTAACCGTTTTGGTTAAATTTCATTGAAATTTACTATACATTTTCCTATAACTCAAAATATATTATATTTTCAATTATCTTTGTTGCATTAACAGTATTTTATATTATAAATGAGAATACGTATAAAAAGCATAGTTAAATAGTTTTTAAAAATAAAAATGTTCAAAATTTTTCCTTTGAACGTAGTCGGATACCGCAATATATTTTAAATGTCATTTTTATCGTATTCCAATTTAAAAAACAAAATTTTTAATATACAAAATGGTTGGGGAAAAATATCATTTCGAAAAGTGTACATTATTCAAGCTGTAATTTCCCAAGTTTTGTTGATTCCTCTGGAACCTCAATAATTTATGGTTGTTCCTCTATTTAAAACTTCGAAATCCCCCCAGTATTATCTACTATACCCTTCGTGCCTTTCAGCAAGAAAACTCAAAAGTGAAAACTTCACCGAAAAGAAAAAAAAAAAGAATTTCTTTTCAGCTTTTCATGGAAAATGTTCTCATAAACTGCACCCACTGTGAGAATTCTCCAGGTGTTGGATTCTGGGAAGAAAAGTTGAAGTTGAAGTTAAAAAATATACAAAAAAGGAAGAAATAGTTCGAAAACAACATTGAAGAGTGAGGCTATTTTTAAATCTGTGTCGGATCGGCGAAATTTCCTCATTTTTCAGCTGTAGTTAGCGAGACTGCAGCTTTAAATCAGCTGCTGCAAGGGATTCGTTTTTCGAAATAAGTAGCACTGAAAAGTATGTTCGAAATTCCAAGGGAATTTTTTCTCTTCTTCTGTTTCATGGAGGAAAAAATGTGTAATATGAGAGATTTTACCTCATGTTCTTTTATTTTAGAATAATTTAAAGTTTTATCTTTTGATTTAAATAGAAAAAATATCTTTATTATTTTTTTCTCTTCATTGTCAGTTTAAAATTACTTGATTAAAATACAGAAGGAATACGTGATCTATACTAATATTATAAATGTGAAAGTTTGGATGAATGGATAGATGGATGGATGTTTGTTACTCAATCACGCAAGAGCACCTGAACGGAATTAGATGAAATTTAGCACAAAGATGGATTATAGTCAGGAATATAACACAGGCTACTTTTTTATTACGGTTCATTGAGTGATTCATTTTTTATTCATTAAAAATAAATTTTGCACCAAAAAACTGAGGCCGAATCCCGCCGAATATGAGTAAGACTTCGGGTTTACTTTTCTAACAGAACTGTGGTTATGCCTAGCAGAATTTCGACCGATTATTTCAAACAATTTTGTTTATTTTTTTAGTGTTTGATGTTTTATAATCAAATGTTGTTAATGAAACAATCTTTCAGATTCCTTCTGAAGTACTTTTAAATGAAAAGCAAACAGAATAACGGAAATGAAAAATTTCTAGTCTACATTGCCTTACCCCAACTGGCGCAGGAAAGTCAGGCATGTGCGTTACGCCAACTGGTATTGAAAGTTCCCGCGTGATTGTTGACAACTATGTTTTCATTTAAATTAAAGGTTTAAAACTGATGTGTATAATACTGTTGCAGCTATCTCAATCTCGATCCATAAAGAAAATGGAATTGATCTGAGTTTAAAGAAATACGGACTTGATTTGATGTTTTGTTTTATTTTGGGTATACAATGTAAATAAATTGTTTTAACGTCAGTTGTGTGTTTTTGTTATTAAATTGTATTTATGTTATATATTTTTCATATATGCTCATGCTTTTAAATGTATCTTTTTTAGGATGGGTTTAAATTTTTTTTTTATTTGTCATTATTTGATAGTTTTTCGTACATGTACATCAAAATTTCCACACGAACAGAGTCGCGGGTAACAGCTAGTAGTTTCTTAAATTCTTAGTATTTTTTTCAGTTGTCTGAAATAATTTTCATACGTTTATTTAGTTGAAAATTTATCTAAACCCCAATATCGATCTCGTCTAAAATCATGAAATATAAGATTTGCTTATTCTATGTCCTCTATTATTTAGAAATTCTTTTAAATAAATTATTTATATCAAAATAAATTTGAATTGTTTCAATAAAAACTAAAACTTCCGACAAGCGCTAAGTTCTGATAGTAAAGGCCGATGTTCGCTATAAAATAAAATTACACATTATAGCCTTTTCTGCTTTTTAAAAGTGGATTTTAAAACAATTTTGAGTACTCGTATACATACTGATTATATATAGTGAACAAGTGAAACAAAATGAATTAATGCATGTTAGTTCTATGAAGAATAGCTTAAAAATTCCTGATTAAAATCCCTTTTCTTACCTTCAATGTAAAAATTAATGAATGCCTTAGTCAATTTTTTGTGATGCTGTATTTGATCTTTTATACATTTCTTTTTGGAAAGTTTTCATTTTTAAAAATGTTTTTGTATGTAATAGATTTTGTTTTATCACATGCAAACATACAGGGCGTCCTAAATTAAAGTTACTCTATTTACAGCTACATACCGCCATAACTATTCATCCGAAAACTTTGAAATTTTGCGTACGCCTTAATAAACGGATGAAAAAGACATTTTGCTAAAAAAAATTAGTACCAGATATTGCCACTAGGGGGCGTGTTATCAACTATTTGACTATAAGAATTACTCATTATCTTGGAATTAGCTAAGCGTATTGGCTTAGCACATTAGCTCCAAGTCATGTTCGATATGATGACCATCATTGTCAACTACCTTCTGAAATCTGAAAATGACATGTTCAACAGTAGATCGTAGTGTCTGCTTTGAAATATTAAACACTTGGCGGCAAATGCCGGATTTAGGATCAAGCAACGTTCTCGGGTTGTCACGGTCAAACAGATCTTTCAAATATCCCCAGAGCTAAAAATCGCATGGATTAAGGTCAGGGGATTGGGCAGGCCAAGCATTAATGAAGTGGCGGCTTATTGCTCTTTCTTCTGTAAAATGTGTTTTCAGACATTTTTTATACAATTTGCAGGGTGTAGAGTCATGCATAAAAAGCGTTCTGTCAAGATATTGGTGTGATTGTAGAGCCGGAGCAACTGCGCTCTCCCACATCGATGCTTATCGCTCTTTCGTGATAGAGCATGTCACTGCACCTGATGGAGTTTGTTTCTCATATGACACCAGAATAAGAGAAGCATTAAATCCTCAAAATACCGTTACTTTCGGTGAATGCAATGGAACATCTAGGGTAGAGCCGGGATGCTCTGTAGCCCAAATTCGGCAGTTATGCGTATTCCCCCAGCCGTCTAAATGGAAATAAGTCTAAATGCAAAATGTCTTTTTCATCTCTTTATTAAAGCGTACCTAAAATTTCAGAGTTTTCGGATGAATAGTTACGATGGTATGTCGCTCTGAATAGGGTAACTTTAATTTGGGACACCCTGTATAAATGACATCTGTGAATTTAATTTTTGTATTTTGATTTTTATAGTTTGTGTTAGGATCTATGCAAAACACTTTTAACGTATATTTACCCTTCTGTAATTAAAAAAAACTGTGTAAAATCAACAAAATTTCAATCCTAAGATTTTCACAATGTTTATGTTATGGATATTCTTGGGTCTAAAATGTTTTTTTTCAAATTCTATTAATTATGTCTCTTTTTATGCAAACCTCGGGACTCAGAAATAGATAAACAAAAATACAAATTTTGTACATTCTTACTAAACACTGTCTATATAAAAAACTATAGGACAATCGTTAAGTTAAAGTCTCACTCATTCGATGCCTTTTAAATTATGGAAAAATGTGATCAAGAGAATACGGTGGTGGAATCATAATAAGCGAAAAGTAACAAAATAATAACAAGCATCAAATTTTCCAACTTTTGATAAAGAAGTAGTACCTTTTATCGGCAATAGTTTTAAAGAGCAATACTACCATTTTTGATCTTGGCAATTTGATATCTTATTCTGTTTTTGAAATTTACTCAAGTGGGACATAGTAACTTATAAACATGTCAAATTTTTCAATTGCATTTTATGATTCTTAAAGCTAAGATCGTAAATCTTTATCAATTTCTGGATTCAATTAATCAAGAATAAGAGAAACTGATATAGTATATTTCCAAGATGAATTAATATTCAAAACAAATTATGGAGGAAATATGAGAAATGAAGGAATTCCTGTTATTTTAATACCATGGGATTCTTTGTTCAATTATTACATCTAACCATCCATTTTTAATGAGGAAGTTGAATTCTGCCTGAAGATTTGTTAAGCATTTTCATTGATATTTCTGTCGATATATCGTTCCTAAAATAATTTAATTTAAACTGGATGGATATACAGGTGAAATCTGATTTTAGACTTTATTAGTTGTAATCCGGTGGTAACATTTAACAGAAAAAGTAATTGAACACATTCGTTATGAAAGTATCAAGTAAAAAATTAAGTATGTAAAATTTTAAGAAGTGGATAAACAATTCACATATGTCTAAACACATCTATTTAAAATTGTTCTAGTTGCTTTTATTTGTATAGTTAGAAGTAAGAAATCATATTATGCTATTTCTTTTTGATTATTAACATGTATTTATTGTCTAAAACTAAAACATCAATAGAAAATCAGGATAATTTAGCGAATTATAATTATTTCAATTTACAACATTGAGAACAAAACCAAGTAATTCCTTCTGAAACTGTTTAAAAATGATACTTAGTACATGGTAAGAGAAACAAAAACCTAAAAAGCATTAATTTTTAAACAAATTATAAATAATAGTGGCATACATTATTTATATAATTTTTTACTGTTCCACTTTTAGCTGATTTTTACTTAAATGTCTTTAATTTTATTTCTACTTTTTTGAACATAGAAAAAACAAGTAATATTTTTAAAAAAAATGAATTCTATTCCTACATGTATAAACAAAGAAAATATTTATTTTAGTTACTTTATCAAATAATTGTCAAAAATATTATTGCGTATAAAAAAGTTATTGATTTTCCAAGCATTGAACTCGCATTCTTCACCTTCACGTGAAAAATACCCGCATTTTAGTGATCGAGCCTATCTAAATGTTCATCACAAACTGCTAAAGCTCTATTTAAAGTATTCAAAATATTCAAAATAAAGTATTAAAAGTAATTAAACTTAATTAATGAATTAATATTTGAATGTAAAAAAACTGTATTAAAACATCGAGTGTCATTGACTACCAGCGTTTTAAAAATGTATTTTAACTCTAATGAATGAATAAAGAGCATTTTATTAACTCTCGAAAATTTGAACCAGATACATAAATAAATATATATAGGGAAATTACGAACAAATAGTAGGGATAGAAAAAGGATTTCGGAGGTAAAAAATAAAATGAAGAATATAAAATAAAGACTATATTCGTTCATGTCTGCTTTATTAGTAAATGTTCAGACTTTTCCAAAAAAGTTTATCTTTTCTAGCAAAAGAGAGGCCTGACTTATCATCCAGGACCACACATTTTTCTGCTAAAATTATTATTTCTATCATTCCTAATTAAACAATATAGTCTTTTTGAGGTATCTGACTACGTTACAAACACTGGTTATCTGCCACATTGGCGAAATTTTTTTATTGTTATTTCTTGTAGTTCAGACTTTTTTCTTTCCTAAACAGTTTATCGTTTTTACAAAAATGAAGCCCTGATCTATCATCCAGAATCATATATTTTTTCAGCGAAAATTTACCTTTCACTTCACCTTTCTCAAAACTTTAATTTTCACAAAAATCCTCCACCGTTAATATTATATCTCCAAAACTAATGGAGGTATTTACATACAAAGTTCAGAGTGAGTTGTAAATAAAATGGGAAATGAAATCAACCAAAAATTTTACTGTTGGTGAAATACATTTTTCATTTATTATTGTTTTTAGAAGAATTGTGAATTGATGGAAAAAAAAAACTTGTATACGAATATTTTCCCCTATAACTTCTTTACATCGCGAATTTTTTCTGACATTTTGTTTCATTTTATCATCATTACATTCTATAATTTTGAACAAAGACAAATAAGATGGCTGCATTACAGTTTTATGTAAAGTATTATTAGCCATTTTGCTTAACTTTTGCTAGAATTTACTACAATTTTTCCCCTTTCTCGATAATATAATATATTTTCATTTTTTTTTGTATTTATAGAGTTTATAATTCACAATACACCTAAAAACCAAAAATAGATTTCAAAAATTTTTAACTCTGTGTGTCCCGGGTTCGAGTCCCGATTCGGGCATGATTATTCTGTGTTCTATATGTGAGATGTATGAATGAGCTCCCCCCCCCCTGTAAAAATGGGTTGTGCAAGTGAATCTGTGTGTCACCTTCATTTCAGCTAGAAGTCAGACTTCTGCCATCAGAAGCTAATGCACCCCATTTCCGTTCAAACACGGACACGACATCATCATCAAGAAATCCCAAATTTTAAAATAAATTTCTTCGAATGTAGTTGGATATCTTAATCTGAATTTATTTCATTTGTTACAAATAAAGATACAAAAGGATGCCACTTCCGTTTCCCTTTGGAAAATACTACATAAGTAGAAAGCAATCCTTATAAGCGAAACACACACAACAACGTTCCTCCATCCAAGAGTATCTTTTCTAGGAAAGTCTTCCCAATCCTCATCCAATCACTGGAAAGGAGTGTCCTGTTCCTAACTGATATCGAATCGTGTGATATACACGTCCGGCTCCGAACCTTAGAGTTCGCCGTTTAAATCCGAACCATTTCAGGCTGGTACCTTGGCTCTCCATGGTAAATAACGGCGGGACCGGCTCCAACGGAATAGCCATTTTCCAGCGCCTTGTTTTTGGCCGGCCGTGCCAAGGTGCTGTTTCCCGGAGAATTGTTTACTGAGGAGAGGTCTCCACAGCTGTCAGGGAAGAGAGACGGTTATCTCTGTGGCCTGTAAATTAAGTCCGAGTTTACTTTCGGTGAACTGCAGGCATTGCTGGAAGCTGCTTGCTTGTTTTGTTTCGATGCAACTTGCTTTATGAGGGAAAAAAAATTAAGATTCATGCGATGGTCATTTACCAAATAATTGCTCTGAAAGTGAAGTGAAATTAAATATGTGATAGATTTTAATAATTCAATAATTGTTTTTTAAAAAAGGAGAAATATTATAATATAAAAAAATGAGTTAAAGAATTTTTTTCTTGTAACATGAATTTTTTGGTGATATTTCTCAGAAAAAGTAACTAAACACATTCGTTGTGAAATTATCTAGTAAGAAATTAGGTGGGTAAAATTTTAAGGAGTGGATATACAATTTGCATAAGTTTCAAATAAACCTATTTAAAACTCCTCTAGTCACTTATTTGTATAGTAACAAGTAAGAAATCATATTATGCTATATTTTATTTAATGATTTCCATGTATTTACTGTCTGAAACTAAAGCATCATTAGAAAATCAGAATTCTTTAGCGAATTATAATTATTTAAGTTATTCGACTATGTTAAAAACACTGGTTGTATCCCACATCGGCGAATATTTTTTAAAATTATTTCTAGATATTTTAAAATTATTTTTTAGATTTCTTCCTTTCCAAAACAGTTTATCTATTTTAGGAAAAGAAGGCAGGGACCTCGCATCCAGGGTCATATATTTTTCAGCTGAAATTTGTGTTTCGATTCAATTTTCACAAAACTTTAATTTTCTTAAAAATTATCCATTGTTAAAAAAACATCTCAAAAACTATTATAGGTATTGACATAAACATTTCAGCGTGAGTTTTAAATAATATAAGGAATGTAATGAATCAAAGGTTTTATTGTTACTGAATTACTACTTTACTTATAGTTGTTTTTAGAAAAATCAAGCTGTGAATTTATGGAAAAAATGCATATATACGTATATTTTTACACATAACTTTTTTTTTTTTTTGCATCTCAAAATATTTCTTAGCTTTTAGTTCATTTCATTCATCAATATATTCTACAACTTGTGTACAAGGAATATTAGGATTGTTGCATTACAATTTTGTGTAGAAAATTAACCATTTTGCTTAAATTTTACTAAAATTTCCTACAAATTTTCCTATTTCTAGAAATATATTATATTTTCAAATAATTTTTTTATATTTATAGTATTTATAATTGACAACATATATAAAAACCAAAAAAATAGTTTTTAAAACAATGTTTCAAAAAATTTCCTTCGAACTTAATTTGCATACCTTTAATCTTAATTTATTTCATTTTTTTACAAATAAAGATACCAATTTTTCAAAAAAATTTCCTTCTAACGTAGTCAGATACCTTAATCTGAATTTATTTCATTTGTTTCAAATAAAGATACAAAGGATGCCATTTCCGTTTCCCTTTGGAAAAACAATACATAAGTTGAAAGCATTTCTTGTAAGCCAAACACACACAACAACGTTCCTCCGTCCAAGTGCAATTCTTTTAGGAAAGCCTTAAGACCTTCCCAATCCTCATCCAATCACGGGAAAGGAGTGCCCTGTTCCGAACTGATATCGAATCGTGTGATATACACGTCCGGTTCAGAATCAAGGGGTTCGCCGTTTCATTCCAAACCATTTCGGCCCTCCATCGTCAATAACGGAGGGACCGGCTGCAGTGGAATAGCCATTTCCCAGCGCCTTGTTTTTGGCTGGCCGTGCCTTGGTGCTGTTTCCCGGCGAATTATTTACTTTAGAAGAGCTCTTCACAGCTGTCAGGGAAGAGAAAGGGTCATCTTTACGGCCTGTAAATTAAGTTCGTGTTTACTTTCGGTCAACTGCAGACATTGCTGGTAGCTGCTTGGTTGTTTTGTTTCGATGCAACTTGTTTTATTGGGGAGAAAAAAAATTAAGAACCATGCGAAAGTCTCTTACCCAATAATTGTAATGAAATTAGATATGCGGCAAGTTTTAATAACTCAATTATTAAAAAAAACACTGAAATATTGTAATATAAAAAAGAGCTAAAGAAATTTTTTTCTTGTATCTTGAATTTTTATTAAGGTATCCGATTACGTTAAAAACACTGGTTGTATTAAATTTTAAATATTGTGAATTTAATAGATTAAGAATTCGATGATTTTTATTTTTAGTGTACTGGCAATAGGACGAATGAAAAACGTTTTTAAAAAAAATTTCTTTTACAGAATAAAATGAAGGGAGGTTTTCAATCGTCGTTTATATGTTATGCTTCAATAAATATTGAGTTGTTTGTCATATACTGAATAAGTTTTTGCAGTTTAAAGTGAGCTGACCAAAAATACGGGCATTAGTTAAACGATGCAAAATAAATTAAATGGCAATTTTAATTATAATGTTTAAAAAATATCCTTCTTCTTTGGAGACTTTGATTCTTAGCTAGTCGTTTTTGGAGAATATCTAATTCTTAGTTTAAGATTATCGACTACGTTCAAAATACTGGTTATCTTCAACATAGGAATTTTTTTTATTATTATTTCTTCTACTTTAGACTTTTCACTTTCCTAATCTATTGATCTTTTCTAAGAAAAAGAAGACCTGAACTTCACATAGAGGGTCACATATATTTCACCAAAAATTAGTCTTTCAATTCATTTTTCTCAAAAATTTAATTTTCATAAATATTTTACAGCATTAAAATAATATCTCAAAAACTAATAGAGGTTTTTACATACAAATTTCAGCCTGTGTTTTAAATAATATGTGCAATGAAATGAATCATAGGTTTTATTATTGCTGAATGACACCTTCATTTATTGTTTTTTTTAGAAAAATTAAGCTGTGAATTGATGGAAAAAGTGCATTATACTTATATTTTTACCCATCACTTCTTTGCATCTCAGAATGTTTCATAGATGTTGGTTCATTTCATTCATCATTATATTCTATAGCTTGTGTACAAAGAAAAGCTGTATTGCTGTATCGCAATTTTCGGTAGAGTGTTAACTGATTTGGTTAAATTAAATTTCTTCAAATTTTCCTATTTCTCAAAATATATCATATTTTCAAATACTTTCTATATATTTATAGTATTTTTTATAACTGACAACACACCTGAAAACCCTACTTTTAATTTCTTTATAAAAAATCCAATTTGTCAAAAAATTTCCTTCGGTCGTAGTCGGATACCTTAAGATCCATGTGATAATATTTCACCAAATAATTGCACTGAAAATGATGTGAAATTAGATATGTGGCCATTTTAAATCATTCAATTTTTTTAAAAAAAGGACGAAAATTATAATATAAAAAATGAGTGAAGGAATTTTTTTTCTTGTATTTTGAGTTTTTATTAAAAATTGAGTCTGCTAGAAGTCGAGCAACGGGGACACTCTCTTGGAAGAGTTTAAGCCTTGTTAGGCTCGAAGGTGTCATCAAATCGAATCTTTTTTTTTTCGTATCACATGTGTGCTTCCTCACATGTTCTCTTCAGTAGGCATAACGTAACTATTCATTTCTTTTAAGGGACATGAAATTTTAGGTAAAATTTTTTCTACCAAAATATTTTCTAAAACCAAAGATACTTTTTAAACATTTTCTCTCTTCTTTATATAGAATTCAAATGGTTTTGTAAGGTATATGTTTAGTTTTATGGTGTATATGTTTAGTATAATGGAATAGTTTTATGTTTCACTGGATGTGATAAGGAAGAAGATACTACGTTATCTATTGCATACTTTTATAGTCTCTCACTGTTGTCATTGTTATGGTCAAAACATGAAGATGGGCAAAATATGACTAGACTTGCTTCACTAACTACAAAAAGAACTGAAAGAGAAAAAGTGAAAAGGCTGGTATCCAGTAATTTGATACCCACCAGAATCCTGTTGAGTGACACTTCATAAAACCATCTATAATGCCTCCATTGTAAACTCACTGATTATAGCAATGCAATTAACATTTTTTTGGTCAGAAACAAAATAACAATTCACCAAAATATCGTCATAATTGGAAAAATGGATAATGGAAAAGTAAAAAATAAACGGAAGAAAAATGAGATATTGACAAACAGAAAACAGATGAACAAAGACGATTTAATTTTTTTAGAAGAAACCTTTGAGGATGCGAGCATAAAACAATTTTCAGTTAAGGATAATCTTATCTAAGATATATTTTCCAATTTAGATTATAAAAATATCAGTTAACATCAGAAAGTCCAGGAGAAATTATTTTCAATTATTTTCTGATTTTTTGTTTTTTATATATCCTTTATGTTCTTAATATGAAATTTAGGAATTCCCATGTGTTTTATGTGCATCGATTACAAAAACAGAATTCAAATTTATTTCCGAGATGAAAATAAGTTATAACCATCCTATTAAATGTCTGTCCTCTAGAAAAAATAAATATAAAAATCCTCCAAATACTTTATCACACTATATTACAGAAAAGAAATCAAAATAAAAAAAGAATTAAAATTCTTTCAATTAAAACAAACAAAAAAGTAGATCATTATTTTGAATTTTTACACATTATTTTACACATTTACACATTATTTTGAAAATTTAATATCATGATAATTATAAACTCAATTGTAAAACTGCTTTCATGCCTTTTACACATTATTTTGATTTTTTACACATGTACACATTATATTTATTTTTTACACATTATTTTACACATTTACACATTATTTTGATTTTTTACACATTATTTTTATACATTTACACATTCTTTTGAATTTTTACAAATTATTTTGCACATTTACAAATTATATTGAATTTTTACACGTTATTTTACACATTATTATTCCTTTCCTGATTATTTTGAAAATTTAATATCATGATAAATATAAACTCAATTTTGCGTTCTTAAAGAATGAAATGTAAATTTATGTGTTTAATATTCCTTTGGTTTCCGACACAAGCGGTCTCAATTTGCAAATAATGCATTATTAATTCCGAAAATTCTTCATTATTCATGGCTTTCATTCCTTTTGAAAAATAATCTAAAACACATTCTGATCAGCTCTGAAATGTATCTTTTAACTTGTAAGCACGCTTTGCCGCCATTTATATTCATCTGATGAATTTTTTAAAATTTAAAAAAGTATAAGTTTAACAGATAGTGCAGTTAAACACTCATTTGAATTTTTTTCACTCACAAACTAAAAAATATACAGTCCAGGTTTGGACTTTCCCATAAGTCACACGCCCAAACCGAGACATATTAATCCTCCCAACATGACATTTAATTCTGAAAAAAGCTTTCAGCAAGATTTTTTTTATACCTTTCGACGCTAAAAGTAAGTGACAACTCCCAAAAACATCAAAGAAAACACCAGATCGTGTTATTGTTTCGTTCCCTTTTTTTCCCCTCTACATCTACGGTTCCTAAATGAACGATAAATTATGTAGATCGCAATTAAGAAATTAAGTCTTTTCTAATCTTTCTATGTCGTGTCATCCCTCATTAGCAAAGCTTAATAAGAAAATGCCTCGAAGAATGACGGCGGGTAAAAAAAAAAGTATGAGTAATTTTGCTTTTATATCATGTTAATGACAGGAAATATTTCTCCTTTTAATACATTGCTTTTTTGCATAATTGCAACAACTAATTAGTGAAGAAATTGTTGGGGTTTTCAATAGATACTGGCTGAAGCATGATTTGCTGCCATCTATGTTGAAGAACGAGAATTTTTTGCTTCTCTTTTCAAATCGAATTACAACTGGGGATTATTTATAAATACATCTGCTTTTGACTTTTTAGTGTTTCTTTTTTTCTTCAAAATTTCTTTTATATTAATTTTTATTTTTAACCGAATTATGAGCCAGTTGATCTTAAGATTAAAGAAAGAAAAAAGAGCCCGGAAGCATTTCATTCTTGTTATAAAAGCAATTAAGTGCTGTTATGTTCTTAACAAAATGAAAGCCTTAATTATTTTTTACGACAAGAACATAAATAGGAGATCAAGAAGTAAACAAATTATGAAATAATGGCAACTATAGAAATTATAAAACAAATGAATCCGAATAAAAAATTATAGCAAAAAAATACATTTGTTTTTTTTAAATCCATCAAAATGTTCAATAAATTAATCGTTTTTTCTATGAAACTAAGAAAATTAGAAATATATTAGTTTTTAGTAAATTGCTCCTTATAGTTTTTAGTAGTAAAAGTTTATAGTAAATTAGTTTATAGTAGAATCTATGAGAAGTTTTAATCATAGCTTCAGTGCAGTTTATATTTCTTATTCATTATACAACTTCAATTTTGTAACGATAATATTAATAAGATTTTTATAATTGTATCTAAGTGTATATAGAAAGACTGATAATTGTAAATATCATTTCAATGTTTAATTGAGTTTTAATTATGTTAAGCAGTTTTGAAGGTTTGAATTTTGTACTGATAGATAATATCGACAAATATTTAAAAATGATTGGAAATTAATAAATAACAGTTGAATTGCGATAATTCACATTATTTTGAAAATTTAATATCATGATAAATATAAACTCAATTTTGGCTCTTAAAGAATGAAATCTAAATTTATGTGTATAATATTCCTTTGGTTTACAACTGGAGATCCTTTCTAAATGCATCTGTTTATGACATTTTAGGGTTTTTTTTCTGCCTTTCAAAATTTTTTTTGTATTCATTTTTTATTTTTAACCAAATTATGAGCAAGTTGATATTAAGATTAAAGAGAAATTGTTATAAAAGTAATTAAGTACTGTTTTGTTCTTAACAAAATAAAAGCCTGATTATTTTTTTAAGACAAGAACATAAATATGAGATCAATATGTAAACAAATTATAAATTAATGGAAACTATAGTATTTATAAAATAAATTAATCTGAATAAAAAAATTAATTTTTTTAAATCGATCAAATTGCTCAATAAATAATTTTTTTTCAATAAAACTGAGAAAATACGAATATATATGTTCAAGCTTAGTTTATAGTAAAATCAATGAGACGTTTTAATCATGGCGTCACTGCAGTTTATATTTCTTATTTATTACACAGCTTCAATTTTTTAAAGGTAATATTAATAAGATTTTTATAACTGTTTCTAACTATATATAGAAAGACTGATAATTGTGAATATTATTCAAATATTCAATTGAGTTTTTACTGTATTAAGCAGTTTTGAAGATTGGATTTAATACTGATAGCCCTATTTTTATAAATTCATATAATCTATAGAGTATCTAGTATACATAAAGGATTGATTATAAACAAATTACCCAAACATAGAGGATTGTTAAGAGAAAATAAACAAAGTATAGCTTTAATGTTCATCAGAAATAAAAAATAACAACTGAAAGTTTAAATTCAACACAGATATAATTATTGAGTTTCAGAAATTCCTATATGTATATATATATATATATATATATATATATATATATATATTGCTGGTATTCGAACTTGTGCTTCACAATCTAGTACTTTTCCTCTTAGCCACTATAATTGTACACAGATCCTACTTTTTGCGACAATATTCTATATCCTTTCTTAGGTTCTTAATCTATGGACATCTATGAATTTAGTAACGTTACTAATTTCTATTACGTTTACAAATTACTTTCGTGACTCGATAGACAAACTTTCTTACTTAAAAAATTTAACAAAAAGGCATAATTTTGTTGTAGCAATTGATTTGATTACAAATTTTTATTTTCCCAATTATCTCCTTTTAAAACAAGAGTATCACGAGAATTTCAAAATTTCCTCTATAAACAACAAACTTGTAAATGTTATTGATTTCAAATTTAATTATAAGTTTCTCAATAACCTCATCTTGTGAAAGAATGTAAATTTTAATGAGTTTTCTGTCTTTTAACCAATTAATTGCATCGCATTCAGCCCCTCAAGTGCTAACAAACATTCGAACTCTGAAAATAATATGAAAGTATTTAGAAATTTCGTGGAATATATTTTATGCAACGGCATTGTAGTGTAAATGTAACTTGATATCTGTCTATAGCAGATGCAATTTCCTGATGCTAATTAGTGCAGATTCCACTTATTTTTAATAAGCACCGATAATTAATTATTAGAAACGCTTTATTGGCAAAAGAGTTACAATTATCGACTTAAAATAATTCCCTCATGGTTATTGACAAAGCAGAAACATCGTATTATTAATGATGTTTACAGTAAGCTTGTTCCTTTAATATATGTTGGTGTCAAATTTAGAAGTATCTAACTTTGTATAGTTTGAAATATTCGTATTCTATGAAACATTTTTTTTATTTAATGAAGTTTGCTTTGATGTCTGAAAACTCAACTTAATAATATTTGCTCACTATATTTTGCTTCAAGCATAATCAAGTAATCTGGTAATTCATGTTGAATTTGTCACACAACACTTCACAGTATAATTAAAATGATTAATTATTTGTATTTATGGAACCAATTTATTCAATGAGATTAATAATATTTGTTTACTGGTTATAAGAGCAAAAAATATTTCCCATATCACAATCATTTTAAAAAGGTACACTTCTCTTAAGGTATCCGACTACGTTCGATGGAAAAATTTTTGAAAAATTGGATATTTTAAAAACTATTTTAAACTATGGTTTTTAGATGCACTGTCAATTATAATACAAAATACTACAAATACAACAAAATTATTTGAAAATATGATATGTTTTTAGAAGCAGTAAAATGTGTAGTATATTTTAATGAAATTGAATCAAAACGGTTAACACTCTACTGAAAATGGTAATTCTATTTTTTTTTGTAAAAAAGTTATAGAATATTATGATAAATGAAATGAGCCAAAATCTAAGAAAAAGTTTGAAATGCAAAGAACTTGTTTGTAAAACTGTAAATATATATGCATTTTTTCCATGAATTTACAACTTAATTCTTCTAAAAACACCTATAAATGAAAACGTATTTTATCACCAATAAAAATTTTGGTTCATTTCATTGCTCATGCTATTTAAAACATGCGCAGAAATTTTTATGCAAATATCACTATTGATTTTTGAGATATCATGTTATTGGTGGAGAATTTCACAGAAATGAAAGTTTTGATAAAATTGATGTAAAATAAAAATTTAGCCGAAAAAATATGTGACCCTGAATGATAGGTCAGGTCTTCCTTTTTTTCAGAAGATAAACTGTTTTGGAAAGAAGAAAGTCTGAACTTCAAGAAAAAACAATAATACAAAACTTCGCCAATGTGGTCGATAACCAGGGTTTTTAACGTAGTCGGATACATTAAATCAAATTTTCATTATAAATGATTGACTTGAATATTACAAAAATATGCAGCAAAAACTCCAACCACAATTGATATCAAAAAAGGTAATAATTTGAAACCAATCTAAAGAAGAATTTAATCATAAATCAATTTTTTGAAATTTCAGAACAACTATGCCATTTATGTTATCTTTTATTTGTTCTCTAAATGTTTTTGAAATTTAGGAAAAGTGTACAGAAACATTTATTCTATGAACTGTTCATATGTTTTACAAGGCAAGCAACATAATCCATACACACTGCTAAAGGAAAATAAATGTTCGAGAATATGAAACATATTAAATTTGGTTATTCTAAAAACAGCAAAACAACAATTATTCATTCCTAATTTTATATATCATATGTAATTGCATTGAAAATTTTATTATATATTTTTAAAGAAACTTTCAAAAATTTCTGTAACTGTGTTAGTTATTTGGATGTCACTTTTGATTTGATACAAAAGTATATGTATTATAAAACCACAAGAAGGAGTATTGTTTTTTAATTGCGGTTCAACGATTGATTTCCAAAATCACTGAATTACTGAATGAATAAGAATAATGCTGCAAGAATACGATATTTCTCAATACTATCAAGCCCACAATTACATTATGGACTGCTCTTCTAGTGCTTGGGCTTTATGTCAAATGGGCTAGACTCCGCATTGGTCACACTCGCTTAAAGCACAGATATCTTGTATTAGGTAATCGATCTCCTTTTTGCTCTAGTTGCCAAGTTATTTAAACAATTATTCGTATTTTAACAAATAGTCTTGATTTTAACCTTTATCGTTTTCATTTTTTTAATTGCTCATTACTGGACATGCGAAAACTGTTGGGGGGAAATCCTCACATAAATATTTCTTAGTTTTTAAAAGCAACTGGATTTTACCACCTCATATAGACCTATATAAATTGTTGCCAAACACATCACGGCTTTGTTCTACTGTTTCATCTTTGCACTTTATGTAACTTTGGTTCTGTTATATATTTTTTGAGCTTTTTATACAATTATTGCTTTCTAGTTTGATAATATGTATGGCGGAGTATGGGTCTTGGGCCATTAAACAACACAATACAATCCTTCTCAATACTGTTTATAACTTATTCAATTACAAAAATAGATAACACAAATTGACCACAAAGACTTGCCCTGAGGCAGACTGAAAAAACCTGAATGAAAGGATCATAACGATGGCATTGGTGGGAACTGAAGTTGAGTATAACATTTAGAAAGGCCATACCCGGACATGATAAAAAAATCTCCCTTAGAAGTTGCATCCTGTCATCGGTAGGGTGTTGCTAATCCAAACTTTTCTTACCCTTCCTGCCATACTGGGATCTTGTCATCCCCATGGGGGGGGGGAGATATGAGGATGAGAATGTAAAAGCAGAGCCTACGAGGGTGAGAAAGTAAAAGTAAAGCCTATGAGGATGAGAATGTAAAAGCAGAGTTTATAAAGGTGAAAATGTAAAAATAGTGTGTATGAGGATTAGAATGTAAAAGTAGGTTGTATGAGGATGGAAATGTAAAGCAGAGACTTTGAGGAGGAGAATGTAAAAGTAGGGTGTATGAG
>JAPMOQ010036050.1:286941-298616 GCA_026543055.1 Argiope trifasciata
GAATGTAAAAGCAGAGCCTATAAGTGTGAGAATGTAAAAATAATGTGCATGAGGATGAGAATGTAAAAGCAGAGCCTATAAGGGAAAAATGTAAAAATAGTGTGTATGAGGATGAGAATGTAAAATTAGGGTGTATGAGGATGGGAATGTAAAAGAAGAGACTATGAGGAGGAGAATGTAAAAGTAGGTGAATATATAAACGCAGAGCTTATGAGGGTGAGAATGTAAATGTAGATACGTCTATCTTCGTAAAAAGCAACAGTTTAGCAAGATAAGACTACAAATAACTGAATCGTCGAGCGAATACTTTTTATTCTTTCGCCATTCTGCAAAACTTGGAGAAAGTTTAATTAGGCTTTTCTGCTGTCTGTTTCCATAATTACTCTCAAAGATTCCTTTTGATCACTTTTCAAAAAGTTATTTAAAATTTATAAATTTTTTTCAGAACATAAGTGGGAACAAAACATGTTATTGACTATTTAGGAACTCAAGGCCACCCTGTAACATGTCCAAACAAGAACTAAGCTGCTTGTCAGGGAAGCGATCGATTCTGGTTCAATATTTTCAACCTACCCTGTCTTAGATTACTATCAATTTTAAGATCAACTACAGGATGCGCCAGAGAAACTTACTTATTTTAAAGGCCAATAAAAACAAAAGTACTTCAGTTATTGTTTGAATTCTTTTTTTATTTGAGAGCACAATATCCCAATTTTTTTTTACAGTTTTAAAAATGGCGTCGGTTAAATGGTGACCCCCATTGCGCATACACTGATTAAGTCTGTTTTTGAAGTTCGTGTCCACTCTTTGCAGCATATCCATCGGTATAATGGCAATGGTGTGGCGAATGTTTTTCTTTAGGTGAACTGTGGTCCGTGGTCGATTGACATAAACCAGGGATTTCAAAGTGAGCCTCGTCACTGAAAAACAACGACCGCGTCTTCGGGCAGTCAAGCAGCATTTCACATCCATTTTGACGGGCAACAGAATCGCATTCAGTTAATTCTTGCAAAACAGCCAATTGATAGGGAGGAAATGGAAGATTTTGGTGGAGAATTGGTCGAAAAGTGGTGTCCGAAATTCCCAGAGCAGCTGCATGTTTGAGAGCCTAACGCAGAACTGACTGCCTCGCATTTTCTGCAGTTCCGGTTGTCCATCGATGTTTATTTCTGGGCTTAGCGACACTCCTGAAATGAGTGAACCCATGAGAGAATCAAATGACGGCCAGGAACGGGTCTGTGAGGAGGCATTTCAAAGCGAGCGCGGAAGACACGTTGCATGACCGTTAGAAAAGAAGCTTTCGATGACGAACGTCTACTATTCTCTAGACCAAAGCACGATGGCAATTGACTTGAAAAGAAACAAATCTGGGGACATTTTTCTCCAGTAGCGTTACCTATACCCTTTCTACCTACCCAACTTAACGTTTGAAAGTTCTTTCAAAAAAATAAGTTTCTCTGGCGCACCCTGCACATAGTTTCGTTATTCCCACTGAAAAATATGAATTCTGCAGCCGTATTGTCTCTTAAAACAATATCACGGGACGAAATTATTCACTTTCTTTTGATGCATATTACATTAACTTTACATTTTGGAAATAGGAATATCATATCATTGTTATAATTTTTGTAATGTGATACTATTGGAATTTAGTAATTTTGTTAATATTTTTAATATTTTTGATGGCAAGATGGCGAAAATGACGTCACCACTTTTTGAGGAGGGATAAGAGCAACTAAAGGAATTGACTTGAAAATTATCAGTATTAGAAAAAAAATATCTTAGAAAAAATAGTATAAAAAATAGCATGCAAATAATATTTTCTGTTAAACTCAAAAAAAAAAAAAAATCATTAGAGCCTTTCCAACCACTCTTCATAGATATTTATAATATTTCCCTCTTTTATAGTAATTATGAGTAATTATGATGGGTAATTTCTAAATAACAATTACTAACGCCAGTTTAAAAAAAGCAGTTTTTCAGAATAAACCATATTATTTTACTAAACAACAAAAAGCCTTGCAGTTTAAATATTTTCTGATTTTTACATTTATTGTTTCTAAACTGACTTTCAGATGGCAACGCTAGTAAAGAATCAAAATTTAACTGAATAAATTATTAACTGATAATTAAGTTCTTAAATCAATTAAACAGTATACTGTCACAATTTATAAATAAGGGTAGAATATTTTAATATTTCAGAACACTTGAACATAGAATTTTTATAACTATAAAACAATCAATTTAAGGTATCCGACTACGTTAAAAAAATTGGTTATCGACCACATTTGCGAATGTTTTTTTAAATTATTGTTTTCTTTGCAACTCAGACTTTTCTCATTCAAAAATAGTTTGTCTTTTATAGGAAAAGAAAGGCCTCACCTATCACAAAGGGTCACAGATTTTTCAACTAAAATGCGTCTTTGACTTCCATTTTCTCAAAACTTTAATATTCATAAAAATTTTACACCGTTAACATGATATTCCCAAAACTCACAGAGGTATTTGCATAAAAATTTCAGCCCGTGTTTTAAATGTTACGGAAATGAAATGAACCAAATGTTTTATTGTTCGTGAAATGCATTTTTAGTTATAGGTTTTTTTAGAAAAATTAGGTTATGAATTGATGAAAAAATGCATATATACGTATATTTTTACCCATAACTTCTTTGAATCAGAAAATATTTCTTAGATTTTGGTTCATTTCTTTCATCATGGCATTTTGTAGCTTGTGTAGAAAGAAAAATAGGATTGCTGCATTGCAATTTTGTATAGAGTGTTAGTCGTTGCAGTTCATTTCGTTCGTCATTATATTCCATACCTTTTGTATAAAGAAAAATAGGATTGCTGGATTACCATTTTATGTAGAGTGTTAACCGTTTTCATTAAATTTCATTAAAATTTATTTACAAATTTTTCTATTTTTCAAAATACATTATATTTTCGAATAGTTTTTGGTGTTCATAGTGTTTATAATTAACAGAACATCGAAAAACAATAAATAGTTTCTAAAAAATCCAATTTTCCAAAATCTTCCTTCCAACGTTGTTGGATACCTTATATATGAGCTGTTAACAATTGCAGCATTTACCGGTGGAAAACAAAAATCAAATCTATTTCTTTTTTGCGAGAGTATTTTTCTTGAACTAAGGACGTAAAATGTAAACAGTTATTTCTTGCACCTTTAGAGCTCAATCTCAACAACAAAACCATTGTGACACACTTGATATTCAACAAAACAGTATACCGTCACAATTTATAAATAAGTATAGAATATTTTAATATTTTAGGACTCTTGCATATAGAATTTTTATTAATACAAAATGCCGACATTCTCGCGTAGGGTTAGCGTGTCTTCCCCGTGATCTGGGCGTCTCGTTTCGGGCATGGTTGCTCTGTGTTCTATCTGTAAGATGTATTAATATGCCCCCCTGTAAAAAGGGGTTGTGCAAGCGAATGTTTATGTCATCTTCATATGAGCTAGAAGTCAGATTTTGGCCATCTGGGTGCTCAGGGGTCTTTACCCTCAGAAGCTACTGCACCCCCTTTTCGCGGAAACACGGACAAGACATCATCATCATAAATATCAAACAATTTATTTAAATATGAGCTCCTAACAATTGCAACATTACCGGGGGAACAAAAATTAAATTTATTTCTTTTTACTAGAGTAATTTCGTGAACTAAGTACGAAAAATGCAAACAGCTATTTCTTGCAACTTTAGGGCTAAATCTTAACAACAAATTCGTCGTGACACACTTGATATTCATTGAAACAGTATACTGTCACAATTTATAAATTTTTATACACTAAAAAATTAATAACGTTTAACAATTAATAAATAATTTAAATAATTAATAAAGTGTAGAATATTGGAATATTTTAGAGCACTTGCATATAGAATTTTTATAAATACCAAAAAATCAATTTAAATATGAGCTCTTAACAATTGCAACATTCACCGGTGGAAAACAAAAATTAAAATCTATTTCTTTTTGCTAGACTATTTTTCGTGAACTAAATACGAAAAATGTAAACAACTATTTCTTGCACTTTTTAGAGCTAAATCTCAACAACAAAATCGTTGTGACACTCTCGATATTCAAAGCCAAGGAAGGCAAATTACCAATCCAACATCACCCAGAAAAACTCCTGGATACGTTACATCCTCTTTTTTAACCATGCATTCTAAATGGCGATCATTTATCCATCCTTTAGAAAACCGGATCAAATCTTCCCCCGTATGGAGGATAGACAGGAAAAGGGGCAGATTTTAGGAAAAAATCAACCCGAATCCTATTTTTAGAGGAGGAAATACCCCCCTATACCCCCCAACCCTTTGATCACAGCATACTCCTCCTTTGCTATGTAAATAGCGAAGAAGTAAAGAAAAACGTGTCCTCTATTTTAAACTCGAGTTTTCCGAATACGTTATTCAGGCCTCTACTCCTTCAGGAAGTAGTGCTCCTTCCTAAGAATGCATGGGACACAGAAGGATCTGGAGGAATCAATATTTTGGTTCGTCAGGCATGTCGACAGGAATGAAGCACCGCCCGGCTGCGTTTGAGTGATTGGGGCCCGTTTCCTATCGGCCCCGTTCTGTGTTTTGGCCCCGAGGCATCGTCGAGGAATCCAGGACGGAGCATGTATAAAAGAACCAGGAACAAGGTGATTTGTTTGCGGAATTCGACGTCAAAGAGCTGTGAGAAGGAGTGTCTACATAATACTCAGTAAAAGAGTGATCTCATCAATTTTATTCAAAATATTAGAAGTGTTTTTTTTCCTACACCTTTTAAGGTAATCGACTAAGTTAAAAAAACTGGGTATCGACCTTACTGACGATTTTTTTAAAAATATTATTATTTCGTGTATATCGGACTTTAATCTTTCCAAAACAGTTTATCTTTTCTGGAAAAAGGAAGGCCTGACCTATCATCTAGGGTCAAATATTTTTAGTCACATATATCATCCAGGGGCGCTAAAATTTGTCTTTCACTTCAGTTTTCCCACTTTAATTTTCAGAAAAATTCTCCACCGTTAACATGACATCCCCGAACTAACAAATAATAACTTCTTACATAAAAAAATCAGCGTGTGTTTTAAATGGTATGAACCAAACGTTTTATTGCAGGTGATATATTTTTCATTGGTAGGTGCTTTCAGAAAAAATAAGTAGCGATTTTATGAAAAAAAATGCATATATACGAATATTTTCATACCATAGCTTCTTTGCAAAAGTTCTTCACCGTTAACATGATATCTCAAAATTTAATAGAGGTATTTGCATAACAATTTCAGGTTGTGTTTTAAACAATATGGACAATGAAATGAACCAAAAGTTTTATTGTTGGTTAAATAAATTTTCAGTTATAGGTGTTTTTAGAAAAACTAAGTTGAAAATTTATGGAAAAAAGTGCATATATACGCATATTTTTACCGATAACTTCTTTGCATCTCAAACTTTTTCTTAAATTTTGGTTCATGTCATTCATTATTATATTCTATAACTTGTGTACGGAGAAAAATACGATTTCTGCATTACCATTTTGTGTAGAATGTTAACAGTTTTGGTTAATTTTCATTGACATTTACTGTACATTTTTCTAATTCTCAAAATATATTATATTTTCAAATAATTTTATTGTATGTATATTATTTTGTTTCATAATTGGCAATACATTTAAGTTTCAAATAGTGTTTTAAAAATTCAATTTTTCAAAATTTTCCTTCGGACGTAGTCGGATACCTTAAGTAAAATCTTTAGTCTATTACAATAAGTTTCTTTTTAAGGTATCCGATTGCGTTCATATGAAAGTTTTGAAAAATTATATTTTTTAACGCGCTTGTATATTGTTTCTTTTAATTCAACAAAAGTCTAGCCCATATTAGCCAAGAATAGCTCTTGTGTAAAATATTTACAAAAACCAACCAACCATGTCACTTACAATACAAAATACTATAAATACAATAAAATTATTTCAGATATAATATAGTTTTAGAAATCAGAAAATTTATAATAAATTTAAAGCTATCTAACCAAAACGGTTAACACTCTACAGAAAGTAATACAGCCCTTTTTCTTTGTACACAAGTTGTAGAATATAATGATGAATGGCATGAGCCAAAATATAAGAAACATTTTGATACGCAAAGAAGTTAAGAATAAAAATATGCGTATATATATTCATTTTTCCATTAATTTATAAATTAATTTTTCTTAAAACACATATAAATGAAAAATCTGTTTGACCGATAATAAAATTTTTGGTTCCTTTCATTGCATATTTTATTTAAAACACACGCTGAAGTTTTTATGAAAATACCTCTATTAGTTTTTATGATATGTTAACGGTGGAGAATGTTCATGAAAATTTAAGTTTTTAGAAATTGTAGTTAAAGACAAATTTTAGCAGAAAAAATATGTGATCCTGGATGATAGATCTTCCTAAAATAGAGAAAATGTTTTAGAAAAGAGGAAAGTCTAAACTACAAGAAATAACAATAAAAAATATATATTCGCCAATGTGGTAGATAACCAGTGTTTCTTGGAAAAGCTTCTGTTTTCTGAATTAATTAATACGCTAAAATTTCAATTTATAGAAGTAGACTAATTGCATTGTCTTATGAATAGAAACAATTGCTCTTATTTTACTCATTTAGTGAAGTCAGGACAAAATCACTCCAGCTTTCTGGCCCTAAGAAGAACAGCGGTGTCCTGGTGGTATTTTTCGGCTTCGGAACCGGAGGGCTTCAGGTTCGAGACTCGAGTCCACCGAAGAACCGTCGTGTAAGGGGGTCGCTTGCTCATTAAATCTGTCAGGCCAAACGTCCTCCCAATGGTGTGGTGTGGAGAGTGGGTGCCAGTTCAGGTGTCGTCCTCGTCATCTGATCGAACTTCAAAATGACGAGGTCCGTCCCCAAATAGCCCTCGTGTTGCTTCAAAACGGAACGTTAATATAAATAAGCTAAACTAATCCTGACCTAAGGGTCGCACGTTTATCCCGTTTTCGTGGAGTCCTGGGATCAAGTCCATTTCGGGTATGATTGTTCATTATCCTACATTCTATTTGTTAAGTGTGTGAAAGAGGCCTCCCCCCACCTCTCCACAGTTTCATGGTCAGTGTACCATATCGGTTGAGATCCCAAGCTTTGTTTACCAGCTAGAAAAATTGAATATCTAGAAGGATAGAGAAATTTCGTGAATGTTTCAAACCGGTTTAAGGTATCCGACAACGTTAAAAACACTATTTATCGACCACATTGGCGATATTTTTAAAATTGTTATTTCTCGCGTTTGTGACTTTTCTCTTTCCAAAACCATTCATTTTTTCTAGGAAAAGGAAGACCTGACCTATCATTCAGTAGAATTTTAAGCAAAACATATTTTTCAGATAACATTTGCCTTCTATTTTCTCAAAACTTTCATTTTCATAAAAATTATCCACCGTTAACATGATACCTCAAAAACTGATAGAGGTATTTGAATAAAAATGTCAGCTCATATTTTAAACGGCATATATTAAAGTGTTTATTATTGGTAAAATATTCTTTCATTTATAGGTAATTTTAGAAAAATTAAGTTAGTGAATTTATGAAAAAAGTGCATAAATGCGTATTTTCATATTCTTAATTTTTTTGCATCTCAAAAGGTTTCTTAGATTTTGAATCATTTCATTCATCAATGTATTCTATAACTTTGTACATAGAAAAATAGGATTTCGGCATTATAATTTTGTGTAGAGTGTAAACCATTTTAATTAAATCTCCTTAATTTTACTACACATTTTCCCATTTCTCAAAATACATTATATTATCAAGTATATTTTTTTGTATTTATAGTGTTATAATTGACAATACATTTAAAAATCATACATAGTTTTTAAAAATCAATTTCTCAAAATTTTTCCTTCGAACGTAGTCGGGTACCTTAAACTGGTCAATGACATATTAATTTAGAAAAATAATGACTTGTGAAAATAATAACGTTCTCAAATGGTGACTTGAAATTTGTGATCGTTGGTTTATTTTTTATTTACGATCATGATGGTTTATTGTATAGTTTTATAGATTTTTCTTACGATTGCGATACATGTTTTTTTTTGCATATTTTGTGTGCTGGAAAATAACTGATTTGTTTCCATTGGCTTGTAAAAGGTTTTTTTACCAATGAAAGCAGTTGGTTTCGCTTAAACATTATTATCTTCGAAAACACATGCGGCAAAATCATACATATACACACACATATCTACGAGGAATGAATACATATCTACGTTGCATAAATAAATATCTACGAAAAATACATCTTATAATTTTAGTAATTATGGGAAAGAATTAAGTCATAGTCCTATTTTTAAGGAGAAATTTTCTTCGCATTTAAATGAAGAAAAGAGACAAACTTACATTCAAGTTTATAACTATACATAAATATGTAGACAATTGTCTCTCTTAATCTAATTTAAAACTCAACTAATTTCTTAATTTTTATCTTAATTAAACTGATATTAATTTCATTCTAAAATGTTCTCATATCTTCCAATTAAGTTCCTACTTTTTTATTTAATTTTGTGCACTCACAATAAAAAAACTACGGTCTCAATATTTTCTTTAAATAAAGGGTTTAGTTTAGTTATATCAACGTAGAGCAACACTAGGACTATTTTGCCACGGGCCTCGTCGTTTTAAACCATGGTCAGACGACGAGGACGACACCTGAAGTGGCACTCAACTCATCATACCACACCACACCACACCAACGAGAGGACGTTTGTCCTGACAGGTTTAACGTGCAAGGGACCCCTTTCGGGTCTCTTCGGTGGAATCGAGCCTCGAACCAGAAACCCTCCGGTTCCTAAGCTGAGACCCTACCACCAGACCACCATGGCCTTCATCAAATGAAGGGACAAAAATCCTTAATGCTATACACATCCTTTTACATATACCTAAATATCCCTATCCAAAATCTATATGTGTCGAAAAATCTCTAACAAACTCTGAACGTAAAAACTATTGAAAGGAACAGTTCGGTCTCTTTTGCTCTCGTATTGCGATGTGGACTAACTCATTTCTTACCACTTCTACCTGTACATAAATTATGCCTCCAGGGAAGAAATAACTCTAACATAAAAGCTTGAAAGCGTCTAATTTTTGACTACTGGATTGTTACAATATGTTTTACATGCATACCTATTTCCATAATGAATTTTGGTCGGTAATCAAAATTTATTTATGCAAGATATTGGTGAAATCATAACTCAAATTTGGCACAACAGTTTTAATAATTCAATATAAGTAATTAGTATAATCTATAAATATGAAATAATGATATGAATATATTATAAATACGAATATAAATATATTATGAATATGAAAGTTTGCATGGATGGATGTTTGTTACATAATCACGGCTGAAAGGAATGGAATAAAATTCAGCAAAAAAAAAAAGATTATAGTCAGGAATAGAGTATAGACTACTTTTTATGCCGTTTCATTGAGTGGTTCATTTTTTATTCATTAAAAACTATCTTTCGCCCCAAAAAACTGAGACTAAATCCCTCCAAATATGAGTAAGGCTTCGGGTTTATTTCCCAACAGTAATTCGGTTAGTGTTAGCAAAATTTCGACAGATTATTTCAAACGATTCTTTTTATTTTTTTAGTGTTTCATGCACTTAAAATCAAATGTTGTTAATGAATCGATCTTTTGGTTTCATTCTGAAGTACTTTTAAATGAAAAGAAAATGTAATAATGAAAACAAAAAATTCTAATCTGCATTGCATTACCCCAACTGGAGTAAGAAAGTATGACTTGTGCGTTACGCCAACTGGCGTTGAAAGTTCACGCGTGATTGTTGACAAATGTGTTTTCATTTAAATGAAAAGTTTAAAAATGATGTGTATAATAAAATGTGTGATGTGTTGTAGCTATCTCAATCTCGATCCATAAATAAAATGGAGATCACCTGATTTTAAAGAAATACGGACTTGATTTACTGTTTTGTTTTATTTTAGGAATACAATGCACATAAATTGTTTTTACTTTAGTTGTGTGTTTTGTTATTAAATTATATTTATGTTATATATGCTTCATATATGCTTATATTTTTTAACGTATCGTTTTTAGATTAGGTTTAATTGTGTTTTTTATTTGTCATTATTCTATAGTTTTTCGTACATATACATCAAAATTTCCACGCGAACAGAGTCGCGGGTAGTATTGCTATATATAAAATTTATTCCATTTCGTAATCTTAAATAGAGTGTAATAATATTAATACTTCAGATATAAACTCCCATCATCAAAGTTACTTCACAAAATGGAAACAAATTTATAAAATCAAATCGCACAGAATGAAATTTGTAATACTTAGTGAAACAAACTTCAAGCATATGGTCAACAAAATAATTTATAGCAAATTATTCTTAGATTAGATCTTGAGATAGATGTAAGTCACTTGAATACGAGAATTTTTCTCCTTCTCTTCAAATTTAAGTGGAATTTAAATTGATTCTCGAAATCTAGAGTGATTTGAACAAGTTGTGTTACCTAATTTAATGCTATGAGCTACATCTCTTTCAAAAAACATTTGAAAATGTAGAAAAATTGGATATTGGTAAAGCTATTAAGTTAGAAAACGTTTTGGTGGAAAGTATGTCAAGTGTTTGTGAAGCAATACCAGAATCTTTTTTAGTATAATTAAAAACCGAGTTTGTATATAATGACCTTAATTATGAAGATTATTCCTCCTTTAATTGGATGAATTTTCATGCTTAGATGGATGCAATATTTCTGAATACTTACAGAATGAATACAAAGTTTTTAACTGAATGTGAAGTAATTATTGAAGATAGCAGCACAAAATTTGTGTTGTTATATAACCTTGTTCGTAAGGTTTATTATTATTATTATTATTGAACATGTACGCAGCTAATGCGCAGAATGAAGTGCAAATTTTTAATGAAATTGAGTTGATAAGAAGAAAAGAAAATGGAATCTTTTTTAATCTTTTATAACTTGCAAAACACGAATATGACACAAAACGTATTTATGAAACTAACCTAAATTAGAATAATTTATGAAATGAAACGAAATTAATCTTTTAAGGAAAAAAACTATTAAAAAACAATCATTGTATTTAGTGAGTTCAAATGCTGCTAGTACTAGAATACAGATGAATCTAAATGAACTATTAATATATACCAAGTAAAATGAAATGCAATAGAATCAAAATTACAACAAACAGAAAAAGAATCCGACTTGAAGACATTTTAAGGATCAACTTCAGGCAAGAATACATTTTTTTAAGAATTAAATTTCGGAATTATTCTTCTGAATTTACTTTTTCAAAAATTCCTTGTTTTTAGGGATTGGGGTGATATATAAAATTATATTAAATGAATAGAATTAAAATTAAAACCGTTTGCAATAACATAATCGGAAGATCGCGAGTTTGATGCTTGAAGGAACTCAACCTACACCTTGGCACAATTCAGCCAACATCTTCGCCTTATGTAGATTCGGTAATGTTATCATTTACTAAATTGGCGACAGCGCCAAATTCATCCAAACCTTCAAATTGCTCTTGATTTGGTACTCTTCGTCGTTTCTGATTGCACATTGCACTTGATTTCAAGAATATATATATATATATATATATATATATATATATATATATATA
>JAPMOQ010036050.1:309848-348376 GCA_026543055.1 Argiope trifasciata
TATGCATGAAATTGATATCAAGTAAAAATGAAAACACATGAACATGGTACGACTCTAAAATTATGTCTTCCAAATTTAAATAATCGCTGTCGAAATATTTTATTATTTTATTATTATATTATAATTTTATTATATTATTATTTATTATTATTATTATATTTTATTATATTTAAGGCATTCACATATGATATGGGAAATAGAAATTGTGGTATAACATTTTGCACAAACTGGAGCTGAATCTGAATTAGGGAAATGTTTGTGAGTAAAATTATTTTGATCTATACAAAGTTTTTTTAACACAACACTTTTTCAACATCTGAGAGAAACATTTTTTAAAACAATAAATGTTTGCATGGTATGCAATTTATTAGCAAGTAGCGAGCCTATAATATGTTGCCATATACGAAGCGAACATTGTTTTAAAATTTTATCTAAGTCTTGTGCCGGAACAAACATTTTTCGATTTAAACTATCTATTTTTGTGGCAGCATCAGCTTTATCGTTCCTTAGAATACCAATGGAATAGTTTTATTGGTAACAATCTGTATAAAATACCATTTACCAAGTAGGGATAATTTTATTGGTAAATAATATTTTATACAGGTTTTAATCTTCAGCATCATTGCAGATGCGATATCAAATAAAAATTTTACAGATTTTAATTTTATTCTTTAATATCGTCTCTATTCTTCACTTACAATTATTAGCAATGCAAAAAAGGTTGATCAATTAATTTAGGAAGATTAATCAAGTTAAACGAACCAATAAATTAATTTAACAATATTAAACAAGTTAAATTGATTGATCAATTCTCTAGATTATGGATACTGCCCTTTTTAATGGCAAATGATATGTTATGAATATAAAGTAATAAATTCAAAATACCTCCTTCACTTTATATTGTTACTATGTAAAGTGAAGTGAGGTGCGCCAGAGACATTTACTTATTTGAAGAAACTCCCGAGCGATGAGTTGGGTAGTTAGAGCTGGGATAGGTAACTCTACTGAAGCGTCAAGTCCCCAAGTTTGTTCCCCGTTTAGTCGAGAGTGTCGCAAAACCCAGAAATGGACATCAACAGACCACCAGTACTCTAGAAAATGTCAAAAGAATGAGGCAGTCAGTTCTACGTTTGGCTCGCAAACACACAGCTTTTCTGAGAATTTCTGTCACAACTATTTGACGAATTCTCCATCAAGACCTCCCATTTCATTCCTATAAACCGGCAACTGTGTAAGAATTAACTGAACGTGATTTTTTTGCCCGTCAAAATGCACGTGAAATGCTGCTTGACAACCTGCCTGAAGACGCGGTCCTTTTTTTCAGTGACGAGGCTCACTTTGAAATCCCTGGTTTATGTCGATCGATCACGGACCATAGCTCACCTCAAGAAAAACAACATTGTCAACATACCGATTGATGTGCTGCAAAGAGTGGACATGAACTTCAAAGATCAACTTAATCAGAGTAAGCGCAATGGGGTTTCCCATTTAACTGATATTATTTTCAAAACTGCATGAAAAAAAGTGGGGTATCGTGTTTTCAAATAAATAAGATTTAAAACAATAACTGAAGTACTTTTGATTTTATTAACCGTTGAAATAAGTCAGTTTCTCTAACAGACTATGTTCTTCTTTTTTTAAAGAAGAAAAACCTAATCTGGATATTTTATTAATTCCGTTTCTTCAAAATAAAATAAAACCATTTTGTATTCATTTTAACTGAAGCGAAGAACTGACATGTTTCATCAAGGGCACAAAAGTTCAACAAATACACAAATAACATTTTAAAACGTCAGTCCAGGGGTGAGTGAAGGCATTTTAATATACTTTTTTTCTTCTGCTTCAATTTTCTCTTTGAATTCACACATCCAAACTGAATTATGTCTCTTCCCCCTTAGAAAATGACTACCGGTGTTCATCATGTCAAAAATTCCACCTCGTAACATTTCGCCATTTTCTAAATCCCTCTCCTTTAACACACAAAATAAAACCCAATACAGTTCCGATCCTGAAAACTTCAAAGAACGAAAGAAGATGGATAAAAAAGAGCACGATAGGACATAATGCATACAATAAAAGTGCCAACTTAGCGTTGATTCAATAAATATTCCAGAGGAATGTTCTAGACTCCTTCTCGCTCTCTGTTCTTCTTTGTTTTTTCGTTCGATTCGGTTTAAAATACTTCTTGCCATCTCTATTTTTTGTCTGCAGCATTTGTTTGGATCTGATGTGGGCAGAAAACTGCAGTCAACTATCGTCTTCTGACTTAGGAGACCTTATTGTTTATGTACGGCGGGAAGTGAACCATTGCAGATGCTTGTTCTGATAGAGCAGTTGCCTTCTGCAGTGCAGCGCCCTGCAGGGATTTGAAGGATCCATGGATCAAGTCAGGTAAAAGTTATGAAGGCAGCTTCAGAGCAAAGAAGAGGAGCTATTTCCGAATGCTTTGTTCCCGATGCCAGTAGTAAAATATAAAAAGGTAACACCAACTTTCTATTTTTGAAAATATTTGCAGATGGAAAAGACATACAAGGGAATATATACGAAAGATATTTTAAAGATGGAAATACTTTTCTTTTGTTTACTTGAGATTTTATTTGACTTTGAATTCAAACTATAAAATAGTGAATTGCCGTGTAAGCAAAGTTAACATGACAACAAATAATAAAATGCATTTTCTTGCAATTTATGAATAAATATTATATATTATTTTATTTGATGGTACAATGGAGATAGTATTGTACTTTTCATTAGTTGAATCAATCATTATTGTGTTTAGAATCAATTATCGTGCCTATAGTTAGATCAATCAATCAATAAGATTCTATTGTTCCCAATGATTGTGATAATTCTACTGTGCCTAAAATCAATCATTTACAATGCGTTGTGTAAGATCAATAAATAATTATTGTCCTTATTATCAATCATTCACCTTCCTAGTGTACGATCATATCAAATATTATTGTGCCTAGAATCAATTATCGTGTCTAGCGTTAGATCAATCAATCAGTATGATTCTAGGCATATTATGATTTTATTATGTCCATTCTGTTGTGTCCAATTATTGTGATGATTCTATAGTGTCTAAAATTAATCATTTATTATGCGTTGTGATAGGTTAATAATTTATTGTCATCCTTAGAATCAATTATTCTCATACCTAGTGTTAGATCATATCAATATTTATTGTCCTTAGAATCAATTATTATCATGCCTAGTATTAGATCATATCGATAATTATTGTGCCTAGAATCAATACTTTATTGTGTAGTATTAAATAAACCAATCATTATTATGCTTAAAATCAATCCCTATTGTGCCTTGTAACAGATCAATCAATCATTACTGTGCCTTGAATCAATCATTATTATGCCTAGCATTAGATTAATCAATCATTACTAAGCCTTTAATCAATCATTATTATCCCTATATTAGATCAATCAATGGTTATTGTGCCTAGAAAAATCAATCAATCATTTATCAATTAATTTGTTATTCACTTTCTATTAATTATGCTATAATTGTTTGCTTGAATCTAAATGTTTGAGGCATTTACGTACTTAATGTCTCTCATATTTTTATTTTTATTGCACTCTTTTCAATATCTATCTCAACAATCATACTCTAGAAATCAATACTTATTTTGCTTAGAATCAATCATTAACGTGCCTAGTATCGATCAATCAATCTTTATTCTGTCTTGCATCAACAATTTATAATTCCTAGTGTTAAATTAATCAATGGTTATTATGCCTGGGGAAATCAATCAATCATTTATCAGTTAATTCGTTATTTTTCTAAGATTAATTATGCTGTAATTTTTTGCTTGAATCTAAATACTTGAGTTAGTTATGTACTTTATATCTCATACTTTAATTTTTATTCTAATCTTTTCAATCTATATCTCAACAATCTTTCTCTATAAATCAATCAATCAATGATTCCTGCACTTAGACTAAATCATTATTGTATCTAGAAAAATCAAACAATCATTTATCAATTAATCTGTTGTTAATCATGCTGTAATTGTTTGATTGAACCTAAAATTCTCAGGTATTTAGGCATTTAATGCCTTCATACTTTTATTTTTAAAGCACTTTTTTTCAATTTCTGTCTTAAAATTCCTTTTCTATATATGAAGAATTCAAATAACATAAATTACTGACGGCTCTTTGTACTAACATTATCAGCTGTTTTTTAAAATTTATTTAACTAAAACTTTAATTGATATAAATATTATGGTTTTGAACAATTTTTAAAACATTAAAAAACAGATTGTAAACTATAATAATGTCGAATTTCTGATTCCATTTGTAAATATCTCTCTCTAATTACACCAAGTATTCTGTTACTTTACATGCATTTAAACAAGCTGATTACTTTGATAACAATAATTCATTTCGAAATTTCCATTGTTTACAACGGTAATCAAACATTAATACTGCATAACGTTTAATGTTATTTATCGGAATAATTTATTAAGATTAACTTAAATTAAAATATGATTTTGTGAAACTGCGATAAGAAAACATGCATTGCCTCTTGTAAAACAAAACCATAACTTCAACCAACCGAATTTACTATTTTAATCATTAATGGAATGGTATTTGTAATTATTGTAGTTACATGATGAAGAACTTAAAAGGTAAATTAATACAATTATGCTACTCAGTTCCGAAAGTAATTATTTTAATAAGAGAGTAAATACAATTAAACTTCTAATTAAATTACTCTTCATGCATAGCCAAGATACAATTTTACCGAGCTAAAATAGCTCGGTAAAATTATGAAAAATAATAATGCCTAGTCGGCAGAGCTGTTTTTTAGAGACTATATTTTTTGCAGAAATTAAACGGATTGCTTTAAAGTAGCGTTAAGTTAAAAGCTTAAATTAAAGTTAAAGCGCTTTTAAATAGTAAATGATAATGCTAATGATAGAATTACGCTTCTTCAAAAAAAAGGAAGAATATTTTGGATAATTAATATCTATTATGCTACAATCTTACTTAATTAAACTTTCTCTCTGAACCAAAAATGGTTGATACTTGAATATTGTTATCATGTTTACAAGGAGTTGGCTGGAATAATAAATATTATACACTGGCTGGTACCCGGCGAATTGCTGTCGTTGAAGAATCAATTTTCGAAGTATGATTTGGAATCTGAATAAGTTTTCTTGTTTTATTAAGAATGAAAGGAAGGTTGATATTTATATTCTTGTCGGCAATGAATGCATATTCATTAAAATTGAAAGATATATAAAGGGAAAGCAGAAATAATATTGAATCCATTTTTTAAACTTTATTTTCCAAGATTTGTATGCTAGCAATATTTTTTTCTATTTCCATCTTTAACAGAAACAAATAAGTGCAAGAAATAAGTATTCAAAGTTTCATCATAATCGGGTGAACGGTAAGGCAGCGCATAAGAGACACAGACAAACTTTCATTTTTATTTATATAGATTACATAATTTTATTATGCCTATAACCATCCAGTAACTACAAGTAGTATTCAAAGTTTCATCGCAATCAGGTAAGCGGTATGACAGCACATAAGAAACATAGAGACAACTATTTATTTTCATTGATATAGATTATATATTAGTACATGAAATTTTTTTTGTCTATTCTCGTCCTGCATTTCGAATTATAACCTTAAAACAATACATTGCTGACTTCTTATTACAAATTATTTCTTGCTCACATTCTAAATGCCTTCAAATTCTCTCAAATACACTGATTGAAAAAAAATCCCAACACCAAGAAAAAATTATTGTACAGTAATGAAATTTTAGAAATACATTTGTCTAGCTAACATATTTAATTGATTAAAGTTTCAAGATCACAGGTAAAGCCATTGGCGAGAAGAGCCATTTCAAATGTGAAATGTTGGTACATTAGTAACCGGTGTAACCGCCAGAATTTTAAATGCAAGCATGCAAACGTGCATGCATTGTGTCGTACAGGTGTAAGATATCAGTTTGTTGGATGGAGTTCCATGCCTGTTGCACTTGGGCGGTCAATGCAGGGACAGTTAATGCTGGTTGTGGATGACGCTGGAGTTGTCGTCCAATGATGTCCCTTACGTGCTCTATTGGAGAAAGATCTGGTGATCTAGCAGGCCAAGGCAACGTTTCGACACTCTGTAGAGCATGTTGGGTTACAACAGCGGTATGAGGGCGAGCGTTATCCTGTTGGAAAACACCCCTTGAATGCTTTTCATGAATGGCAGTACAAAAGGTTGTATCACTAGACTGACATACAAATTTGCAGTCAGGGTGCGTGGGATAACCACGAGAGTGCTCCTGCTGTCATGCAAAATTGCTCCCCAAACCATAACTCCAGGAGTAGGCCCTGTGTGTCTAGGCCACAGACAGGTCACTAGCAGGCGTTCACCTGGCCTCCTTCTAACCAACAAACGGCTATCACTGCGACCATGGCAGAACCGGCTTTCATCAGAAAACACAACAGATCTCCACTCCGCCTTCCAATGAGTTCTAGCTTGACACCACTCACGTCGCAAACGGCAGTGGTTTGGAGTCAGTGGAATGCATTGTACAGGGCGTCTGGCTCGGAGCTATCCTTGAAGTAACCGATTTGTAACAGTTCATTGTGTCACTGTGGGGCCAACTGCCGCTCGAATTTCAGCTGCAGACGACGTACGATTAGCCACAGCCATACGCCAAATACGACGGTCTTCCCTCTCAGTAGTACTACATGGCCGCCCGGAACCTGGTCTTCTTGAGGCAGTACCTTCCCTTGACCACTGCCGCAAATACTCATGCGCAGTGGATACATTCCTGCCAAGTCTTCCAGAAATATCACGGAAAGAAAACCCACCTTCTCGTAGCCCTACAACACGACCTCGTTCAAACTCAGTGAGCTGTTGATAATGGCTTCTTCGTCTTCTCAGAGGTATCCTTGACTAACATTAACCCACTACGTCAAATCTCAACTGTAAATAACGATCACGAACCTTAAAGCGCTTATTTAAAGAAAACCTCATTTGCATGTTCATAGTTTCACTACTAGCACCACACTTACGCGCGTAGCTCGAAATTTGAATCGACGTCATCTTTCAGATGTATAAACACGCCTACCAAATTTCGTTTATCTAGCACAGCTCCTTCCTAGTGTTGGGATCTTTTTTTCCATCAGTGTATAAAATCATGATTTGTTATATTCTTCAAATGTTTTGATTGTTCAAACATGTAAGATACGGATTTGGATTTTTTTGAAGAAAACAAAGTGTCTAAAATAATTATATTTTTGAACATTTACATATAAAAATATTAAAGCTGCATGTATGAAACCAAAATATACCAATTAAAAAAATTCAAAGGGCCTTTCTTGTTAATTGGAGACATAATGTTAAAATATTTTCGTTTATAGTTTTATCAAAGGATACACTTAAAATTTCGCACATAGTTTTTAAAATATATTATCTGGTTTTTGAATTCAGAAATTAGCATTAAATTAGTTGCTTTTAAAATTCTGAGGTTCACGGATTTATCTGTGAAATGAGTGGTGATAACCTTGCATAAACTTTCCGGAATATAAAAAAGAATTTGATCTAAAATTGAAAAATGCATTCTCCGGTATTTTCACAAAGTTTTTTTGAATTAAGAAAGTGGGTGGTAAAATTTAAGCATAGGAAAAAGTAAATAATAATAATAATAATATTTAAAAATTCGAGGGAATCTGAGGAAGCATTTTCATATTTCATAATGAATGATTTTTTTAAGTCACGAAAATTTTATTTTTATTCTCACAATGCGCAAATTTTGCAGGCAATTTTATATGTATTTTTTCTTGTGTTAAGATATAGTGCGTATTTTTCTAATAGACCTTTCGGTCGACCTATTTTAGTGTTTGAGTTATCTAATATTTGTTATTTTGTGATAATTATTTTTGTTATCTTCCAAAATTTTTTTACGATTTTCTAATTAAGCCCTGAAGCGCTATAAACTATCTTAATAAATTTAACTGCCGGCATCCTGGCACAGGGGTAGCGTGTCTTCCCCCGTGATCTGGGCGTCCCGTGTTCTTGTCCCGGTTTGGGCATGGTTCTTCATCTGTGTTCTGTCTGTGAGATGCGTGAAAGGGGTTGTGAGTGTCACCTTCATCTGAGCTAGAAGTCAGACTTCTTCCCTCTGGATGCTCAGGGGTCTTAACCCTCTGAAGCTACTGCAACCCCTTTCCGTGGAAACATGGACACGACAGCATCATCAATAAATTTAAGTTTATCACTTTACAATGCGTCAATGTTACTTACTTGACTATATATAAAACACCTTTCGGCATTGAAAGATTAAAAAGATTTTATTTGTCATGTTGTGTATATGCACTCAGCAACGGTTCAAAAAAATCATTATTTGGACAGTTTAGTTAAATAAACAATCAAATGTTTACTTCCACCTCTAAATAGTCAAAAGATAAAAAAAATATCAACCATATATTTTATTTATTTTTAACTTAAAAATTATTCATTTAACACACAATTTTAGTAATTCAAAAGCCTATAAATTAAATACGAAATAATCTCGCATGTTTTTATCCTATTTTTACATTGCCTTTATGTTAAAATGACCTTTAATATTATTAGAAAGTGGTAATAGTAACCGATAGCTTTTTGACATTTATATATATATATGTTTTTATTATGAAAATTTGATTAATGTGTCTTAAATGAACTCATTACGGACGCCTAACTAAAAACATGCGTCATTCAATTTGCTTAAAATGTTATTTACTTTCTAACGAATGTTATTTATTTGTTATTTACTAATAATGTTATAAAATGTTATTTACTTTCTAATTTATTTACGAACTAACTTCATTAAATACACAAAAATATTTGACGAGCCATTAAACGAAAATTCCCCTAGAGATATCTATTTATGCATTTGCAAATTTAGTTTAATTTGCATTTATTAAACCGCCTTTCATTTCTTGTATTTGGGTGTTAAAAATTACAATTTTCAGGGTAAACAAATTAACATCAAAATGATGTTTTGCTACCATTGGCTTTGAAATGGAAATTGAATAACACGGAATGTCAACATAATTAAGCTATTTCAAAGAAGTAATGAATTGGAAAAAAGTTCGCTTTTAATAAATTGGTGTTAATATCCCTTTAAGGTATCCGACTACGTTAAAAACAGTGATTATTGACCACATTGGCAATTTTTTATTGTTAATTCCTGTAGTTCAGACTTTGCTTTTTTCAAAACAGTTTCTCTTTTCTCTCAAAAGGTAGAATTGACCTATCATCCTGTGGAATTTTAAGGAAAACATATTTTTCAACTAATTTATCTTCCATTTTCTCAAAAGTTTCATTTTCATCAAAATTTTCCACCGTAAACATGATATTTCAAAAACTAACAGAGGTATTGACGTAAAAATTTCAACTTGTGTTTTAAATAATATGGACAATGAAAGGAACCAAAAGTTTTATTGTTGGTGAAAAACTTTTATTGTTGGTGAAAAACTTTTTAACTTTTAGGTTATTCATAGGTGTTTTTGGAAAAATGAAGTTGAAAATTTATGGTTAAAAATGCAAGTATATGTATATTATTACCCACAACTTGTTTGCATCGCCATATTTTTCTTAGATTTTGATTCCTTCCATTCTTTATTATATTCTATAACTTGTGTACAAAGAAAAGTAGGATTGCTGTATTATAATTTTGTATGGAGTGTTAATCGTTTTGGTTCAATTTCATTAAAATGTACTACACATTTTCCTATTTCTCAAAATATATTATATTTCGAAACAATTTTGTTGTCTTTACAGTGTTTATAATTCATAATACATCTAAAATCAACAAATAGTATTTAAAATATCCAATTTTTCAAAAAATTTCCTTCGAACGTTGTCGGATACCTTAAAACGTGTTCTCAAGTTCATTTTATAAAATAAAATAAAACGAAAAGAAATTATATGGAGTCAAATCATGAGGCGACAAATTCAAGCTGCGATTAAAATTGCATAAAAAAAAGAGCTGTTTGTAAATTAAATTATCCTACGATAATTATTGCTAATATGGGATAATAAAGTAAATAAAATTTTATTTAATTTCTTTCATGATAATGCATATTAAGGATATTTGATAATCTATTATAAATTATTTATAAATAACTATTGACTATTTATCATAAATTTAAAATCCTTCTTAATTTTGAAGTAAAATTTCTTTATTCATATCCTTATCTATAAAAGATTCACAATTACAAAAGTGTGTAGCTTAATGTTCTGCAAACATATAAACTTATTTTAAAAATTAATGAATAATTAATGCAAATTATTAAAGATGCAAACGAATTTATTTGGGTTTACATATGAAAATAGGGAGTCTATTTTCACACAGTAATTATTATAACATTTTTACTCCACATTCTATTTTTATATGCATCCCATTCCATCTTTATATAAATTCAAGATGTCAAATTGTAACAATGATTACTAACAATAATGAAAACAATGGTTAAAACTTACAATGATGTGTAAATACATGGGATGACAAAAATAAAAACTCTTTCATTTACAGGTGTATTTAAAGGACGCCTAATTTATGAAATAAAATATGAACGATAGATAATTCAAACAATGCGTTTGACATTTATTAATTAAAAAAATAACATAAAATTCCGCTGATAAGTGACGATATAATATAAATAAAACACTTAATAAATAATGCATACAAATGTTAAAAAAAATTACAGATGATAAATAATATTTAAAAAAGTAACATTAAAACTGTTCAATAAATCCTATTTAATGCTCAGAAGGGGCTTCGTAGTGCAATAATCGTAGAGCCATATTTACTTCAAATTATTGAGGCCTCGGTGGTCCGATTTCTACGGAACCGGAGGGTTGCAGGTTCGAGGTCCGATTCCATTGAAGAACCGCCGCGTAAGTAGGTCTAGTGCACGTTCAATCCGCCGTGGCCAAAGTCCTCCCACTGGTGTGGCGTGGAGGTTTGGAGAGAGAGGTGCCAGCTCAGGTGTCATCTTTGTCATATGACAGCTGCTCAAAATTATGAGTTCCGTCCTAAAATAGCCCTAGTGTTGCTTTGTAACGCGACGTTGATATAATTAAACTAAAAAACTCAACTGACTTGAGAAAGTCTGCTGGAATATTAAGAGCATAGAGTTGAATGCTGTCCCTCAGATTTGGTGCGCATGCTAACCTATGAAGAAATATATTGATATTCAGAAAAATCTTTTAGTAGGATGGTGTTCTATCTGGCAAATGAAGAGGCCATATTATTAAAACATTATATATCACTCGCGCGTTTATGAAATGGTATTTTTTGACTGTTTTACACGACGATCAATGTGATGAGATACCCTATTTTGAATGTAAATGTCCAGAAGGTATTTACGTTGTAGAAGTTTGAAATTACACAGTACGGTTTCGTTTTTCTTAAAAAAAATTGCTATCTGTTCCATTTGCAGTTATCTATTCAACAAATGTATTCCATTCCTAATAGTAGTTGTAAAACCACATCACTTTATCACTTTTTCAGGATGCAATTATGGTTTATGAACAGACAGGTGAAAACTTTTCGCTACCCAAATTAGTTATCTTAGATTACCAAATCTCAGAGTTAAGGAAAACCTGAAGATGGTCAATAATGATTTAATTACAGTACTGATGACACCAGGTCGTCTCAAAACCCTGAAGGATAGGATGTCAAAGATGGACAGTTTCATTCCAACTGTTTGAGAGTGTGAAGAAAGACGGCTATTGACTACCCCGAAAGGTATGTTAGCTGGACGGATCAGTCCATGTAAGGTTGGACACAACTTATTCAGCAGTCGACCCCAACAATTCCTGTCGATACTATGTTCAGTGGTGGCGGGGTGGTCGGATGTATACAAGAAGAAGTATAATAGTCTAATATAATGGAATTCAAAGAATCATAACTTAGTCAGATGGCAGAGAAATGTATATTTTTTTGTTTAAAAAGTATATGAAGAGAATTCCTACGCTTGAATAATAAGATCGGACAGGATATCAAAAATTTGAATTTCATAATTTTTTTTTCATATGTATTGAATTTCTATGACTTTTTCTCAACATGAAAAATTTAAAGTTATATAAATCTGTCTTTCTAAATCTTGGAGGAACTTTAACAGCACAAACCTTTCTCCTTGGAAAGCCCATCCCTTATAACCACAATTCTCAATACCCAATTTCCCGATTTGCATTAAAATGCCAGATAAAAGTTTCCCGTAAATTTTCCCGGGAAGGCATTACCATTCTCAGTTCTTCCCTTACCACAGGTCTTTCGTTACAATAAGACAGTCATTACTCTCGCACAATAGCAGAGGAAAACTTTCATCCTGATTATTTCCAAGATTTCGAAGGCGAGGGAGGCAGGTCTTATCGCTTTCTTTCTTGCTCCGTGCCCCTCACCTTTTATTGGCGGGAAAATAAAAGGGGGATTTTTCACCCCATCGGCTTCCCATGCTGAATGTAAGGTGGAAATGAAAGCGGTGTCTCCAACCGTTCTGCCAATTTATTCCTTCATGGCGCTATTTGTCACGGAAAAAAATGGTAGTACTCTCGAGTTAGCAGGAGTAAACTCAAAAATATACATCATATATGTATCAAAGTTTAAGCTTCTATTTATATGAAGTATTTCTTAACTGTAAGTATGAAATATTCTTATTGGAAGAAGCGATTATTATTCGCATTCATTAAATAGGAATAATATTGATATTCATTAAATATAATTAATATCCCATAGAATATGAATAATATTCAATGATCAATATCCGCAATATTGTTTATTATCCTGGAATATTGTTTAATATAATATAACATACAATATATTGTACAATATAGTGCAATAGACTGTGCTACCTTTGTAGTACACGAGTAGTGTATTACATTGTATGACATTGATCAATATCTGTAATATTGTTTAATAGTGTGGAACATTGTTTAGTACCATATATTATCACACAATGTTGTACAATATAGTGCAACAGACTGTACTACCCGGGATGTATGCATGTGAATGTACAGACTGACAGAGGCCATTTACTGGCCAGTTATGTCTTGAATTTTGTAATTATCATATGCTCTTTCATTCGAATTTGAAGACAGATATTATTCCTGGGAATCAATTTAACAGAAATTTGCAGATTTTATATTAAGGCTACTTACCAAATTTGATCGGTCTATCTTCGAAAGTAGAGTGTAAACGAGAAAATGTAATTCTAAAAATATGTTTTTGGGACTTAGACATGTCGTAAATATAAAAATACATCTAATTCTTAATCAATCTCTAATGAAACCTTATGGTTTTTTGGTGGTGGGTCTATTGCCATTTGGTCATACCAAGCCCGAATGAGCGGAGCTATTTTGAAAGAAGGCACAGTTATGCGGCTTTCGTTCAGGTGAAATGAAGACTTTTGCATAAACACACAAGACAAGCCCTTTTTAGAGAGCGGTCGAATTCTTTCATACAGTCATACATCCATCCTCAAGTCGGAATTTAGATCCAAATCAGAGACCGACCCTGAAGTATTATTTGTTATGGGAACTTGGAGGACTTTGCAGTCGCGGCCTATGCCATCAGCCAACACAATGTGGCCTAGAGGAGGACAGAACTCGCCACCTTTCGGTCGCGAGACTGACGCTCTACCAACCAGGTTACCGCGGCCATGACTTTGTGAATGGTAAAATGTAACACGCTGAATGGCTTTATTTATTCATCTTAATGTATTTTTATAAAATGTTTTACTTCTACTCCCTTTTATTTGTGCAGCTTCTAAGAGTAGTTAAATGGCTTCTTTGCAATTTTTTAAAGAAAAAATTAACTCTTAACCCCAAAATTTTTCACTTCAACCCACCTCTATAACGAATTAAATACTCTAACTCCCTTTCTTAGAACTAAGCAGAGTTCTGAAACTTACTAATTTTTATACAAGTAAATAGTAAGTAAGTAAGTAAACATCACCCATCTCTTTAACGAATTAAATACTCCAATTCCATTTCTTAGAGCTAAGCAAAGTTTTCAAATTTACTAATTTTTATGCAAGTATTTAAATAGTTAGTTAGTAAATATTTTACATTTCTAGGTAGATTTAAAACACCATAAAAAATCTGAGTTAGATTTTTTTAAAAATTTAGCTACAAAATATCTTCAGTTTTTCACATAAATACGAATTTCTCGGTATTAATTGACTGTGCATAAAAAATACTTATAGGAATAATCCTGTGAAAAGATCACCTTTTCAATATTTTTTTTTAGTTTCGTAGAATAGTAAATATTTTACATTTGTAACGAATAAATAAACTTTAGCAGCGAATGTGAAAATATTTTTCTAATTATAGAGAAATTTAAAACGTGTGTATTCATAAAAATGCTGAAATAGAATTTTTTGGCATAGCATTTTTCTCGAACTAAATATTCACATATTGAGAATATAAACAAAGAAATGCTGGTAAAGGTGGTTATTTACATTTTGAATTTTTTTTTTACTCAATCGTCTAATAATAAAGATAAATATTTGCAAACAAAAGAATGTAAAGAGCGAATTCTCCAAACCGTTATGTTATTGCAGGGGAATAAAAAAACACACACCTAAATGAAGCTGAACTCCAAATTTTAACTCCGAAAACTTCAAAGAGAGCCATCCATCCATCCAGAACTATTCTTTTCCGCTTTCTTTGCTATTCCATCAGCTCTTTTCCCTTCATTTCCGTTTTAAAGTCCAATCATCCAAAAACCTGGAAAAATGAGGAACGGCAGAGAGAGAAAATACAAAGTTAAGAAACATGCAAGATAAGGAAAACATAGACTTTTTTTTTCTTTTTCTAAAACTTTTTCTGCAAATTACCGAGAAGGCAAGTGCACATTTGTGTTGCATTGTTCAAGATAGGAAATTTGAATAATATGCGAATTTTTTTCTAAGCATTTCGGTCCTGATTATGTTTAATTTAGACAGTGACTTTTCTCCTACGCTTTTCAGGATCGTTGGGCTTTTATTAAAGTTTTTGGGGAAACTTTTCCCTCTCGTTCGACGAGCATTTTTCATTCGAATTCTCTTTTTTTCGGCTAACTGGAATTGCTTTTCTAGAAGTGAATGTTTCCTTTTTTTTTCTTTTTTGTAGGATTAATTTTAGACATTCGTCAGTTACGGTTAAATAGTTATGCTCCTGATTTATATAAAATAAATTTATTTGCGATGGCGTGAACTTGGAAGATAAAATAAACAGGCCCGAATAAATGTTATCTTTAATCAAGAAATCTGATAAAATGTTCATTCTTTTCATTTATGTTTCCGATGTAAAAATCTTTTTAATTTCCAAATAATTTCAGGTATTAAAAAATGACATTTGCTTCACTTACTGTTGTTCTCAATTGAAATTAATTGAATTTTATTTTAGGAAATGGAACTTCTTCAATAATGAAGAAAGTCTTACATTAATTTACTTTAATTTAAAACTTAATGCTTCTTTTATTTATATTACGTTTTTTTTAACGTAGCAGAAATCACATAAAAGAATTTCTGACTTTTAATTTATATCTTTAATACATTGCATTCTATAAGTTATCTTTTATTTAAGAGAAAAATATTTTTAGAAATTTATTTTCTCTTTCAAAAAGAGAGGAATTTTCACAAATAAAATATAGTTGAATTACTTTCTAAATGAATGAAATTCTGACGTCAAATAAGAAATTTTATATTTATTTTTGCTACTGGCTTCTAAAACTTGATTTAACAGTTTTTTTTAATTAGTTTCATTAAAAGAAATGGAACTGAGAAAATTTATATATGGAATAAGGACAGTAAAAACAAGCGTGAGAGAAAAATGCATCTAACTTATGTCACAAAATTTATTCTACTATTCAATATCTATAAATTGATTTAAAAAATGTACTGTTTTTTCATTACTACGTTTGTTTAACATTTTTTAATAAAATGTATTTGATTTAGTCTTCTTAAAGAAATTGCTTTCGTCATAAGAAATTGCAGGATAAATTCTGTACAATATTGTTAAGATTAAAATTGCATATACTTATATGTAATAATAGCTATTGCCCACGATTCTGTTCTAGTAGAAATTTTGATGGGTATGTCGGAAAAACTATCAAATAATTTAATGTGCCAATAACCCAACCTAAAAACGATACACTTAAAAGTATAATCACAGACGAAAAATATCTAACATAAATACAACTTCATAACAAAATCACGCAACTAACATAAAAACAATTCATTTACATTGCATACCCAAAATATTGGGTTGTTCGGAAAGTCATTTCGTTTTTTTTTTGTCAAAATGAAAAGAAATTTTCGTTTAATGAATAAATTATTTATTAAATTATAAAATTGCCATTCTAGTCTAATACCTTTTGCCATATTTTTGGTAGTAACATGATTACACGCTCATAAAAGTTTTGGTCTTTATTGTAAAAAAAACTGATCGAGGTGGTTTTTGGCCTCCTCATTTGAAGGAAAAATTTTGCAAATCAGTTCTGGTACTGATGTACTGTTAACACATCTTCTCCACACATATTGGCTAATTTATTTCTGGCTTGACAGCATTTTTACCTTTTATATAGCAAAAAAGAAAAAAATGACGAAAATGCTGTTTATTGCTCTCCATATTTAAAAGGGCACCATCCAAAAACTACTGCGAAGAATCAGCTGCACTTTTTCACACTCAAGCCTTGCTATATCAGCTCTTAAAACATAAAATGATTTTGCGGTTTAAGTATGAAATTAGGTGCGAAAAATACAATTAAATCCTCTGTCGGGAAAAAACGAAATTACTTTCCGAACAACCTAATAAAACAAAACAGCCTATCAAGTCCGGTCCAATCCATTTTATTTATGGATCTAGATGGAGGCAGCAGTATTATACACGTAATTTTTAAACTTTTAATTTAAATAAAAACTCATTTGATGTCACAACAATCACGTCCGCACTTTTAACGCCAATTGGCGTAACGTCCGTCTGATTTTCCTACGCCAGTTACTGACGTAGGGACGTTACCACATTGTGTGCGGGTCCATTTCGCAACGGAATTGTATCGGGAGAGGGTGTTTTGAACGTACATTTAGTTATCCAGTTCAATCTCAATAGATCGAAAATAATTTCATTTTTTAACCCAATTTTCGTATTTTATATTGAAACATATAAACAAATATATAAATAAGAGACATAAGATTTTTGTAAACAAAAAATATATATTTGTAGTGGATAAATTTACTGTAGTATCTTACATATGAAAAATCAAATAGAAACAGTAGTATATAATTTTAATTTTTTGGAATTATGTTCTGAATAAATGTTTTTACATTATAAAAAAATGAAAAGAGCAATCATAAAACCAAACATGTTTTACAGTGTGGTAAATTTCAAAGTATTTTATTCTATGAAGAGGTACACGGCAAAATTCACTCATTCTAGCAAGGATAAATAACAAGTGAATTTTAAATCGAAATTGATTCTTTTAAACAACCTTCAGGTTCTGTGGTTCCGGATCGACTGATGTCAAAACTAGTTTTTATTTGTCCCCATTTTTCCAGAATCCATGTAGCGTACAAGAACATTCGACTTCCTGTCTAAACCTTTATTTTGTACCCACAAAAAGCCATGTTGTCACACTCTCCCGTACTAGCATGTGACCCGCGCTCAAGTATCAATCGCCAGAAAACGTACTAGTACGTAACCAGCATAGAATGAGTTAATATAACTAAACTTAAATTAAAGGAAATATTTAAAGGTACATACAAGTATTTATGTATCCATTAATCCATTTTTTTTCAAAAACTAAACAAATAAATGTGATTATTTCGGTAAGAAACCTTTGCTTAAAACCATCTGTTGAAAGAGAATGGATTAACTGCATCACAACACCGATAAGTGTCCTCAAAAACCAGTAAAAAAGGGGAATGCAGTAAATAAACAAGGCATGTTTCGCAAACTCGTTCAAAGATCTGGATGAAAGTTACTGAATAGAACATCTAAAAGTAGAAGTTACTTTAAAGGAAGGAGGAAATTTGTAGCGAAATAAGTTTCCTTATTGCAGAGGAAACTTTCTTTGTTGACAATGGAGTGCACCCATTACTCGTGTAAGCCACGTAAATACTTTTTAGAGTATGTTTCTTTATTTCTCCGTTTGTTTCAACAACAAACAACATTTTTCACTTAGTCTTGTTTTACTACCCCTGTAAAAATGTTCAAACATCTTAACTCTTGCTTAACTTCGTGGGGCTTAACTTTTTAGTGCTCTGCAGATACATTTCTTCAGTGTCAATACATTGATTTTTGCGAAATGGCTTTCCGGGTAAATCAGAGAGTTAAGCAAACATTACTCACACTCTATGAGTGTAATCCTTCAGAAAAGTGAATGCAAGTTTGAACAACAATGAAAATTTTATATTGTTTATTGTTGGAATAATAGATAACCAGGCTTGGAAGAAACATACTGAAAAGGCTAGAGTACATATTAATTATTATGTGGAAATTAGTATAACCTATACGAAATTTCTTTAAAGTCTGCTTAAATTTGTTTGATTTATAATTATATATAAATGTAAAAGTTTGGATGGATGTTTGTTACTCAATCACGCCAGAACTGCAGAACAGAATTAGAGTCAGGAATAGAACATATGTTACTTTTTATTCCGGTTCATTGAGGGGTTAATTTTTTATTCATTAAAAATATATTTCGCGCCAAAACGCAAAAGGGGAAAGATGAGTAAGGATCCATTTTTTCCCCCAACAGAATTGAGGTTAGGTTTAGGAGAATTTCTACCGATGATTTCAAACGATTCTATAACCTTTCTTTCTGTTTGATGCATGTAAAATCAAATGTTGAAAGGGATCAATCTTTTGGATTCACTTTGAAGTACTTTCAAACGAAAAGAAAGCAGCATAAAGGATATAAAAAATTTCTAATCTGCATGGCGTTCCCCCAACTGCCGTAGGAAAGTCAGACATATGCGTTACGTCAACTGACACTGAAAGTTCGAGCGTGATTGTCGACAACTATGTTTTCATTTAAATTAAAAGTTTAAAAATGATGTGTATAATACTGTTGTATCTATCTCCACCTCGATCTATAAATAAAATGGATTTGACCGGACTTGATTTACTGTTTGGTTTTATTTCAAGTATTCAATGTAAATAAACTGTGTTTACGTTCGTTGTGCGTTTTTGTTATTAAATTGTATTTATGTTACACATTTTTCGTGTATGCTTATACTTTTAAATGTGTCGTTTTTAGTTGAGGTTTAATTTTTTTTGATTTGTCATTATTTGATAGTTTTTCGTACATTTACATCAAACTTTCCACGCGAACAGATTTGCGGGTAATAGCTAGTTGAATATAAATATTTATTCATGGCCAAGTGACAAAGTAGTATGTAGGTAATTTTTTTTAAATGTATGTTGAAAATTCATTTGTAGATAGATCTGCTACAAGCTAAGCCTGAGTTTAAGTATCAAGTGTCCATGTTCGTACAGAATGTAACACTAAGAGTAAAACCCAGTCTGAAATGTTTTTCTTAGCCATCAGAGCATGGTTTGAAATTATGAGCTCTGTCTCCTAATTTTTTCGAATTTTTTAAAGACATGGAGATATTAATCTAATTAACAAGACAAAACACTCGAATTCTAGGATCAAAATGTTTGGGTTTAATTGCGTTTAGTTATAGTAATGGCCAGTTTGAAATCAGCTTAAGGGTTACCTTGGGACGGCCTACACAATTTTGAGCCACGGTCAGATGACGAGAATGACACCTGATATGGCATCCTCCCCAAACTTCCGCACCATATGAGCAGGAAAAACTGATTGGGGATCACACCATAATTGAAATTTTTATAATTCTAAAACGTAGCTTTGGGATGAATAGAACATTTATGATTAAAACTGTATAGAACATTTATGAGCCAACTCTGGTTGGCTTCAGATTTCCTGAAAATATTTTCGGACACAGTTTAATCTCCCCCCTCCTTCGTTTCTTATTTTTAAAAAATGATGCAAGGTTGGGGAAACCATTAATTCTTAACTTTTTATTTTCGATGATCAGTACGTGTGCGCTCTGTGTTTTAATATAGAAAAGAGGAACCACTATGCATTTTGATGCTTTTTATTAGTCATTTAATAAGCAAACATGCAGATATCTAATACTATAATACGAGGAATGGTTGACAAGTCGAAAATCGCCCCAGAATTAATAAACTCCGGTAAACTTGGGGGTCTGGGGTTTTTGGCCACGAGGAATCGATTGGCGCCGGTTTTGAAGCGCTAAGGTCGAGCAGTTCGGAGTTACAGATAGGATATTTTCAAACTTTATTAGTTCGCCATAATGGCTACTTAAATTTTCAAGCGGTAACGTGCTGCCATCTATAGCCAATATGGCGAACTAATAAAGTTTTATGTTTATGCTGTTATAGGTTTATAATATGTTTCCTATGTATGTATATATGTTTGGTTTTTCTAAATAAATTTGTCCAAAATATTGAACTTCAACACACTTCAATCTTTACCTTTACTTTACCTTTGTATAGAATAGTTCCCTTTCCAAACTCTAACTTTGTTTAGAATAGTTTACAATGGTGCACTTTAACCGGTTATCTTTTCACCAATGGTTTCACAAATTTTCTTATGGCATGTATTCTTTTGATAAATCACAATTGAAAATTTAAATCTTCGAGTTAGCTTCGATACCTGTTTTCTCCGAGCGGAGCTCGGTCACCCGCTGGTAATTTTAAAAATGAGTTTTTCAAAGTGATTATGTTTTCGTTGTAATCTGAAATGAGAAGAAAGTTAAAAATCATCCGGTTAGAATTTTTTACTTTTATAATTCTATCTTCTTGTGCACTTCGTATGTTAGAAAGGAATTTATTGGGATTTATGAGGAATGAAATTTTGACTCCTTTAAAACTAACTGGTAACCGGTGCGCTGTTCTTCAACAGAAGAAATAAAAAAATGAATATCGTTTGAAAGATAAAAGAATAATATTTATTTTCCTATCGGAAATGAATAGATTCATTTGAATCGAGCGATAGATAAAGGAGAAGCGTAAACAATATTAATTCTATTTTATTAAATTTATTATTCAAGAATTTAGGGTTGGAAAGAAGAGAAACAAATAAGTACAAGTAATAAGTATTTAATGTTTAATCGCAATTGGATGAGTGGCACGGCACCGCATAAGAGACAAACAGACATTCATTTACTTTAATTAATTGTGCTCGTATAAACTAGTTTCAATTAATTTATATATTTCCCTAAACTTACAAATTATAATTTACTTTTCTAAATTATGCTCGTGACCAATTTTTTACTCTACGGAACTCCGAAATATCACTATTTTGCTTTACTGTAGGAGCAGATAAAGTTTCAAAATCATTAAGCAGAAATAATGCTTAATACTTGCAGAAATAATATTTTGTGATAATACGTTGAAGTATCATATAAATGATAAAAAATTGTCAAATAACTTTTCATAATATCAAGAACTATATTATACTTAACTATTGTAAGTTAAGAAGCACAATATATTGTTCAATATAGTACAATATACTGTACCATATTGTACTATACTGTACAATATAGTATAACAGACGTACTACCTGGGATGGTATCCTCTTTTTGAAAGGAATGAAAAAGTCATTTGATTATTTTTTATCCCTTATATGATACTCCAACATACTATCACACACTGTACAATATAGTACAATATAATGTACTATATTGCTCAATATAGGAAACATTGAATTAGAATTTTAGCATAGCATGATCTGATGTTAAAACCGCATATTTCTGTCCTTGTTAGTTTCATGGCGAATGTCTCTGTGCTATGCATTGTTTTAATAAAGGGATTTCTAACTCGGAAGAAATTGTTATATTTTATCCCAATAATCAGAGCATAAGAAATTTACCGAACTTGTATTTTACAGTTGTAATAATGTGGTTTCGAACTCAGATAAATAAAAAATGTAGAAAGTGGTTAAAATCTTTGAGTTCAAATCTTTCAACAACTAATAAATTTCATTTTTACATAGGAGAATTTGAAAATTACTTTACTTTAAAATAACTCTAAGCAATGTGATCCCAAGCAAGAGAATTAAACTTGTAAAGACAATTTTTACGAGCTCTTAATCGCGCCTGTAAAACAAATCAGGTTCATGACAAAATAAAACGGGAGAAATTCTTTGGTTGCTACAGAGTCACTTCGAGCTCTCGAGAAATGCCAGAGCAGAGACGCTTCTAGAAAACCTTTTAACTTTCTCACAGAAAAAGAAGAGAAAAAAATGGTGGCGGAAACTCAGTGGCTCAAACATCCGTCAGAAAAATTCACTTTTAAATTGATACATGCAAAATCTCTTTATTTGTTTAGAGTGAAATGTATTTTTTTATGAATATGCAAAACATGTTCTCTTTTCAAACTTTCGAAGTTATCCCATGCATTTTCTTTCCCGTCTATTTCAAAAATTTAAAAAGAGAACTAAGAGGAATATAAAAATCGCATTCCTCGGTATTTGGAGTATGTTTAGGAACAATTTCAAAGGGAAGGAAAAAAGTAATGTTTCCCTAAGAAAATAAGACGTCTTAATGTAGTTTCCCTGTCATGTATGGAGGTTTTGTAAAAATGCATAAATGCCATCTGATTTCTTTACAGGTATTTTGCATTTTTTAAAAAGCTCCGTAAAGCAAACAGATGCAGTTTCCACTTAGAGGAGATAAATCCATGTTCTTCTCTCAGAGGAAGGTATGCCAGGAATATTTTCGAGTTTATCATATCATTTTACTTGAGTGATCTAGCAGAATCTGAATTTTACTTTTATGATTCTATTAATACTAGTAATTTAATGTCTGTATGAAAACATTAGACAAAACAAACAAATTGTGTGCACATAAATATAAAAAATGCAACACAATTATCTTTATAACTTATAGAAACAAAATTCATATTAAATAGTTTTTAAATATTATTAAAGTCAGAGTTCCTAATTTTTGCACACATTTTAGATTACTGGCTAAATTAATGTCATGAATTGCATAAAATAATACTTAAAATGAGCTTTTATCATTGAGTTCAAAATGCAATTTTTTAAAATCCTAACCGTATATTGCTTCCTTAATTGATAATTAAATATTATAAATATTACTTAAAAAACTTTCCATTCGCATCAATTTTTTAATGAGATCAGTTATCGGAGTGCAGCAATAATATTTTTAAAAGAACAATTTGGTCGCCAAACCGCTACGCTCCAATAGCTAACTCATCAAAAGTTTATAATTGTTTACAAAATGTGGTTAATTTGGAAGTTATACCCAATTAGTTTCCAGAATATTAATCTAGAAATTTTCTGATCATTTAATTCCTGAAAATTTGCCATTAAACTTTTAAATTTCTGTAAACAGTGTAAATTATATACGTTTTGAAGTTAAATCCATTTGCAATCTGCATTACAATTTTTTAAAAAACAATTTTGTCACCGAACTGCTACACTCCGGTAGCTGATCTCATCAAAAGCATATAATTATATACAAAATGTGGTTAATTTGGAAGTTTGTTTCTTATTCCAAAGTTATACACAATTAGTTCCCAGAGTATTGTTCTAGAAATTTTCTGATCATTTAATTCATGAAAATTCACCATTAAACTATTAAATTTCTGTAACGAGTGTAAATTATATACCCTTTGAAGATAAAAAAATATACAAAATTATTGCATTGCGATTTGAAATATTTCCATTCTTATTAAACTTTTGATCAGCTATCGGAGTGTAGCATTACGATTTTTTTTTTTTAACATTTTTCTCGCCAAACTACTACACTCCGATAACTGATCTCATCAAAAGATTATTATTATATACAAAATGTGGTTGATTTTAAAGTTAGCATCTTATTTCAATTAGTTTCTGGAGTGTTTGTTGTTCTAAAAATTTTTTAACATAATCCATGAAAGCTCAACAGTAAAGTATTAAATTTATGTATACGGTATAAATTATGTAAGCATGTTATTTTTATCCAATATATTTATATTATTACATTTAAAAATGATTTGAAATCTGTATTAAAGTTTAAAAAAATCCCAATTTCCTCGCCAAACTGCTATGCTCCGATAGCTGATCTTATCAAAAGTTTATAATTATACACAGAATTTGGTTAATTTGAAAATTAGATTCTAATTTCAATTAAATTCCAGAGTATTGTTCCAAAATTTTAACATTTCAGTAAACGGCATAAATTATATGAGCTTTGCATTTAAAACGATTTGAAATCTGTATTAAAGTTCTAAAAAATCAAAATTTCCTCGCCAAACGGCTACACTTCGATAGCTGATCTTGTACCAGTAAAAGACACTGTACCATACTATACAATACTATACTGAAATCCCCCATAGCCAATAATTTTCTTTCCTCTGCTGTAACTTTAATTAATACCAGCATCAACAAAAACCTCTTTTCACCACAGCGGCATCTCGCCCTGCAGCCACGACAAAGAAAACTTCACAAAACCCTCTGGAAGGAGTCACTCCTCAAACACACGGGCCCACTAATGACTCCCCAAATCACACAAGAAAAGTGAAGTTATTTCCTGCAGTCTGTGCGGGAGCAAAACAGAATGGGAGATCTGGAGGAAAAGAAGGAATACAGCATCTGACAATGACGACGGCTCCCCAGAGGGGAAGAGACCCTCGAGAGGAGGCTTTTGAAATGAAAGGACTCTGAGATTGCTAAACAAGCTATTCTTGGTCGGGACTGTCCATTAATATCTCGATAGAGGCGTCCGCAATCTGGATAGCTCTGACACCTAATCAGAAAACGATGTCAGCTCATTGCTGGATTCGGGACATTGACTTGACGCAAACGTTAGAGATTCAATTTACATGGAGAATAGGGTGCTGTCCGAAGTTTGTCGTTACACATACATACATATGTATGTATGTATGCATATATATATATATATATATATATATATATATATGTATGTATGTATGTATGTATGTAAACGCTAAAAGTTCGCAAAATGAAAATTGAATGAAAAAAAACTAATTTAATATAATTAATAAAATTATGTAAATGAAACATAAACGACACTAATTAAGGAAACGAAACTAAAATTGGAATCAAAACTAAAAATTATTTCGGATTCAAACAAAATTAAAATTTTAAATTAAAAAAAAACCAATCATTGTATTTAGTGAGCGTAAAAGCAGCTGCAACTGATATACAGATGAATCTAAATTAATTAACAGAATAAGCTAGGTAAAAAGGAATACAATAGAATCAAAATTAAACGCACTCACGCATATTTATATATAAAGTTAAAGGAAGTCACTCTCGTTAGTTTTTATGGTTTTTATCATATCTTCAAAATCCGTTTTTCTAAATTTTAGTTCAAACTCTTGAAATAAAAGTGTTTCAAAAACTGGTATTATTGAATGGCGTTAGCTGTATTAAGAAATATTGCTTTTTGGTAAAAAAAAATCAATCTAAATATGTTATTAAACATTTTTAATATAAAATATGAACACAATATTTTAATAAATCTAAGATTTAATTTTAGGAGATCAAAAGAATTATATTCTTATAACACAGAAAAAAACTTTTTCTTTCATGCAGCTATTTTACCGTATTCAATAATTGAGATTTCAATTGCTTTTATTAGATTTTATGAGCTTTGTGAAAAAAACACTTTAAGGTTTTGCACTTAGAAAACACAATTCGATCACAATGTTTTTCTTGATGATTCTTTATTTCCCTAAAATATTGTTTCCTTTAAAAGAGTGCTTATTATAAAGTTATGAGACATTATGTCTCGAATTTTCGATCATCCAACCGGCAGGAGCAACAACAACAAAAAAAAACGAAAAACGAATTCTGAACGAAATCCATCCATTGTCTGATTGTGTAATTTAGTTAATTAAGAAATACACAACATGGGAGAAGGAAAAGTGTACTTTATTCATTGCATTTTCCAGAGAAATGCCCCATCAAAGTACTAAACCCATCACGTGATAAAGGTTAAAGCCGAGAGATGATATCGAAATAAAAATTTAAAAAAACCCCTGTCCTTAATGAAATCGACTCCCGGCTTGAGCGGATAGGTAATGAGGAAACTAGCATAGCGTAATTAATGCACTATTATGTCGCAGAAGCCAAATAACTTGGGTATAATGGCTTTCACAAATTTAATTAAGTCAGTGGCTTTTGAAAGAAATGTGCATTGCTTGTGAATAGGGAAATATTTCACGAGCACACTGCAGATTTTAAAGGTGTTTCTTTCTCGGGAAGTCTCAAATTAAATTCGGAGACATTTATTATTATATTTTTCGTGAGTATCGAGGAAGATTAGCTCACATCAGACTTTATCCTGAAAGTGAGTTCATTTTATATAATGGATGCTTATCGATTGGACTATGTGGTTTATTTTATAATAGACTGGCTCATCTTCAGCATTAGCTTGAAATTTTTCACATAGAAATATAAAGGTAATGTGCGTCAATCCGCCTTAATGAAAGGAAGATATAGGTTGGATTTTCTTTCTTCTTGTTTAGTAGAAGAGTTAGTAAATAAAATCGATTCCAAAATTGCAACTGATTAAACGGCAATAAATCAGGATAGTAAATTCCTCGTTGATTGAGTCGCTGGAGAATCATAGGAAATATTTTCCTTTGATGGAATGGAGTAACTTACAAAAGGGAAAGGTTACTTGATTTCATGGGCTTGAAATATATAAATTCGTATTTTGTTAAATCGAATTATCATCTTTACAAGCAGGAATTCTTGCAGGCAGCTACAGGTTAAATTTAAAAACATACTAGCTGGTATTCGGAATATTTGCATTGGATGGAATAGAGTAACTTATTAAACCGAAAGGTTACTTGATTTCATGAGCTTGACATATATAAATTCGTATTCTGTAGACTCGACTAAATCACCTTCATAAGCGAGAATTGTTGCAAGCACTACTGATTAATTTTATTAAAGATTGAAAAATATACAGTAAACGCTGTTTGTAGTGATTTTGTCTAAGCCCAAATTAAATCTAATACGCGTGAAAGATTAATACGTTCAAAATGTTGTAAAAATTATATAATTATTCAATTATATAAGTATGCAAGGACAGTAGGATAAACAGACCACTCAATTATTCGTATTATTTATTCATTTTAGTTGGAAATATAAAAAAAATTCAATGTACAGGATTGAATAACATTGATATATGTATATCATTTTTCGTACTTTCTTAGAATAATATCAAGTCTATTAAGTTATGATAGATAAGCTAGTTTAGTCATATTAACGCCACGCTTTAAAGCAACACTAGGGCTATTTCGAGATGGACCTCGTCCTTTTGAACCACGGTCAGATAACGGTGACAACACCTGAGCTAGCACCCCCTTCTTCACAACACACCAGAGGGAAGGCGCTTAGCCCCGACAGATTTCATGTGCAGCAGACACGCTTACACGGCGATTCTTCGGTTGAATCAGGTCTCGAACCTGCAACCCTCCGGTTCCGAAGCCGAGATCTTACCACCAGGCCACCAAGGTCGTTAGATAAGCTAGAAAAACCTTTCACGTGAATAATATTCTGAAAAACAAATATAGTAGAGGGTTAAACTGATTTTCTTAAATATTGATGAATTCATAGAGTTTTGCAGATAACAGGTTTATTTTCTAACCCCTTTTCATCGACAGTGTCCTAATGCTATATACTATCATCTCTTTGATTCAATTGTGAGTGATAAATTGTTCCTTTTGTAGTTTTTCAGCTGTCTCCCAATTTATTTTAACGTTGCTTCATGTCTCATATTATTCTTCGGAAACGTCTGACGATTTTCGAATAAATCAGAATCTTCATCTTGAAGGGTCCTCATAAATTCTCCATATCTAAACTGATCAAAACAAGATGATTCTTGCTTACGTACGCAACAATCCATATGTAGTATAATTAAAATAGCCAGAAAGGGTCTCTTGTATCTAAATTCAAGTAGCTAATGATTAGTATGTAGTATTATCATAACTTGATGATATTGTAACCTGATCGTTACAATGATTCACTTATTTACATATTTATCTCTGTTTAGAAACTATACAAGACCTATTTTAGAGGATATTTCATATTTTTGTGCTGTGATTCGAGAACGAAGACAAATGCTAGGATCATCATTTCCCACTATATAGCGACGCTAGTGGAACAATGCTCAATGTTCATCAGATTTATATCCCCTATGCTTTCATAATTGTAATGGAAGCTTTATAAAGCTGATAATATCCTCAAGATGGGTGATTACGTTTAGTCTTGTTGTCATGTTATCTGGCTACGAAACGTAAGATCTCAAGTTCAAACTTCGGTATCGCCAAATCGTAACATCGGCGACCTAGGACAATGAAAATAAAAATCAATATGCAAAAACTTTGTTCAGCTGTGGTAGCGCCCTATACCCGAAAAAAATTAAATAAAACGGCGATAAATAATCAGCTGATTAAAAAAATGGAGATAAATAATCAGCCAATGAAATAAAAAAAATGAAACTAATAAATAATAAGCCAATTAAAAAAAAGGAAGCCGATAAATAATCAGCCAACCGCAATAATGACTATTGATATAATCAGACTGGTAGTAATGCTTGCAGAAAAGTGACTAACTGAAATGTAAACAAAAGTAGAACTTGAGTACAAAAAATTTAAAATAAAATCAATTTCTTATAAATGATACTATGTGATTGCACAGACTATTTATTATAAAAGTCAGGTTGTTAAAAAATTCATTTCTTTCGAAAATGAAATGATTATTTTAAATTAACTGCATTTCCAAGTATTATAAGATCAAGCCTTAATAGCAATTTAAAGTATTTTTCATATAGAAAGAAAAACAGCAGCAGAGTTTAATTTATTTTTAAAGATAATTTTACTTACAATAGTTCGGATTTGAAACAAATTGATGGAAATTTCTTTTCCACGTGCTTTAAATTGATTTATTTATATTTTTTGCATTTTATAGGGCTATTATATGACAAGGATATATTCACACAATTATTCTTTCCAAAGTTTGAGATGAGAATAATTCCAAATAGATAAAAAAAGTAGCTATAACTAAGTAGATTGCTTATCTTTCTTTTCTGAAATTACCAATGCTATGTTTTCGCAGTGATAATATTTGTAAATTTACAAAGAATAACAATGTTTCTTGTTGAAAAATATACATTTTCGTATAATTTTCGCTTTATTATAATCTCGCTTTTTTATTTCGTTGAACTTTACTCTTTTGCTTTAATCCATTTAATCATTATAAGAAAAAAAAATAACTATAACTATGTAGATTGATTATCTTTCTCTTTTGAAATTACCAATGCATTGTTTTCGCAGTGAACACATTTGTAAATTTGCAAAGCCTTACATTTTTTTCTTACTGAAAAATATATATTTTATTGTAATCTTCGTTTTATTAAAATCTTGCTTTTTTATTTCCTTGTAGTTTTATCGTTCGTTTTAATCAATTTAATCATTATAATGAAAAATAACTCTAACTAGGTTGACTGATTACCTTTCTTTTTTGAAATTACCAATGCTATGTTTTCGCTGTGAACATATTTGTAAATTTACAAAGCCTTACATTTATTCTTACTGAAAAATGTACATTTTCGTATAATTTTCCCTTTATTATAATCTTACTTTTTTATTTCCTTGTAGTTTACTCGTTCGTTTTAATCCATTTAATCATTATAACGGTTTCGAATTTCAAAGTACGCGATAATTTAAGATTTTCTAACCATAAAAATTTTGACAAATATACGTCATGAATGCTCTCTAGATTTAATATCTTGAGCGATTTTACCTTTTGCTACCATATTATTTACCTTTATCGCCATGGAACATAAAATACATTTTGTTGTTGCTGTTTAAACGTAGATATATTGAGAGAGAGAAAAAAAGATGGATATCCTACCAAAATGGATTTTCTAAGCATATTCTGTTATTTACCAGATGCCTCTCTTTTCTGTTTTCTAATAGCTATGAAGGATTCAATTTTCTAACCGGATGATTTATTTCAGGCACATAACTGTAATGCGAACCGATTGGCTGACTGAAGCAGCATATGCTTCTGACATTGGAGAACGGAAATTCAGCTGCCAGCTGCTCAGTTTCAGCTTCTGTTTTCAAATACACAATAAAATGGGTACAGGTGCTGGAATTGAATTCGAAATTGCCTAGTGTTGATGGAATAAGACGATTTCATACTCACGTATGTTAATGTTGGAAATCAATTCAAATCAACATCAAAAGGTTATCTCAAACTACCATCAAAATTTCTCATTGTCAGTAACAAATCATTACATGTCAGTGAAAAAAATAGCTTTACAAACTCTAAATGTTTTGAATTATGCTTTCACATATGATAATTTCATACTCATATATGTTAATGTTTGAAATAAATACAAATAATATCAAAAGGTTATCTCAAACTGCCATCAAAATTTCTCACTGTCTGTAACAAATCAATATTTGTCAGCGAAAAAAAAGTTAGAAAACTGAAAAAAAGAACTTTACAAACTTTAAATGTTATAAATTGCGCATTTATTTCAAATTAATTTGTTAATTGGTAAATAATTTGTACTTGCATTAGATTGAATTTAACTAATAATTGAATACAACTGCAGTTCATTTGAATCGAAGACGTTAGGATTAGGGTATCTGACTATGTTTAAATAATGATTATCGACCACATTGGTGATTTATTTTTATTGTTATTTCATGTAGTTCAGACTTTCGTCTTTTCAAAACAGTTTGTCTTTTCTAGGAAAAGGAATCTCTAACCTATCATCCAGGGGAATTTCAAGCAAAACATTTTTTTCAACTAAAATTGTCTTTAATTTTCGTAAAAATTCTCCGCCGTTGACATGATATCTTAAAATCTAATATAGGTATTTAAATAAAAATTTCAGAGTGCGTTTTAAATAGTATGGGTAATGAAATGAGCCAAAAATTTTATTGTTGAAATACTTTTTCATTTATAGGTGTTTTTTTAAAAAACTACGTTGTGAATTTATGGAAAAACATGCATATATACGTATATTTTTACCCACCACTTCTTTGAATCTGGACATTTTTCTTAGATTTTCGTTCATTTCATTCATTATTATATTCTATAGCATGTGTACAAAGAAAAACAGGATTGCTTCATTACAATTTTGTGTTGATTGTGAACCATTTTGGTTAAATTTCATTAAAAATTATTACAATTTTTCCAATTTCTCAAAATATATTATATTTTCAATTTTGTTTTATTTATAGTATTTTGTATTATAATTGACAATACATCTGAAAATCATAGATTTAAAAATCCAATTTTTCAAAATTTTTCCTTCTAACGTAGCGGATACCTTAATTTCCAAAATAAGGTAAATCTTTCCAAGATAATTCAAAACCAATGATAACACAGATTTAGAAATAAAAAAATTAAAATGTGTTTTAATATTGAATATTGTTTGTTAGTATTGCAAATGTCGACTATTGTATTTTTAAAGTTTGAAATAGAATATACAACTCTCAGAGAGAATGAATGTCTATAAATTTTAATTATAATATAATTTAAATTACATATATGGACATATAGTTGCTTACAAAAAATATAAATGCAAACAATCATCCATACAAATGGCATTGATCACAGCAATGTAGTATGAGAATATTTTGAAGAACCTGTAATTTTACTTCCGTGCTTCAATTTATGTCATCGTAAAAAAAACTGATTTACAGTCACCTGTATTGAAAGGGACACGGAATCGCATCAATGATCCCAGAGCTTGGTGACGAATTTGGCAACTCTGGCAACATAGTGGATGATACCCGAAAAATCGAGAATTTTCCCGATCCTTCTATTACAGGGATGGGGAAACTACGGCCCGCGGGCCAACTCCGGCCCGCCGGAAGGTTCTATCCGGCCCGAGGATAGAATTCTAATTTGCCGGTCAGAGGCAAATTAAAATATTCATATATTATATATCCATCTCCTTTTCTACTTTGTTTAAATATTATATTTTTTCTTCCTTTTTTTCAAAGAGCTGTTATACATCAAGATGCTCTGTGTAAATCTGCATTGAATATGAAACCCGTGCTTGATACAGTCATGAAGCTTATAAATACTATTCGATCTCGTGGGCTTACTCACAGGCAATCTCGAGATTTTCTTCAGTCAGTGCAATCTTAATACTCTGATGTACTGTATTACACGAAAATAAGGTGGCTTAGTGCAGAATGTGTTTTCGAGCGAGTTTGGCAGCTGAAAGACGACATTGTGTCATTCTTCCATGAGCAACAGTGTTCTGCGGAGTGCGAAATGTTAGAAGATACAAAATGGCTTTCAGACTTTGCATTTTTCACAGATCTTCTCTGTCATATGAACAACTTGAATGTCAAGATGCAAGGGAAAAATTAATTTATCGGCGATATTTGGTCACATCTCAAAGCTTTTAAACTAAAATTTAATATGTTTGCTAAGCAGCTAGGTAAGAACGACTTATCTCATTTTCCGAGGTTAAATTCAATACCCTGAGTAAATGAAGAGAAACTTAATAATTATGAAGATAGCTTGAAAAAACTGCATTTTGAGTTCGAACGCAAATTTCAAGATTTCAGTGCCATTCAAGCAGAATTGGATATTTTTACCATGCCATTCAACGCAAATTGTGAAGCAGTGAGGTCAGATTTGCAGCTTGTATTAATTGAGTTGCAATTTAACAATCATCTCAAGCAATTGTTTCTAAATAAGCCAAAGTTAGAGTTTTACCAATCATTATTGAAAGTCAGTTTCCCAAATTTAATATCTCATGCCCAGAAAATCAGTGCTATGTTTGCTTCATCTTATATATGTGAACAAGTGTTTTCAATTATGAACCTTAGAAAAAATTATTTAAGAAGTAGACTGACAGATGAGCATTTAGCCTTGTTCCTTAAAATCAGTACATCTCACTTCTAATTTCAATATAAGGAACTGAAATCGCAATTTCATTCATCTCATTAATATATTAAATTGTAATACTTGTATATTGTTTTTAAAATTTTAGAAAAATTCATCTTGGCCCGCCAAACTTTATTTTTTCGGTTTTTGGCCCGCGATCGAAAAAATTTGCCCATCCCTGTTCTATTAGGAGCCGAGATACGCCCAGAATGTTCCTGATTGGTCCAAAAGCTCTTAGCCTTGCCTCCTATTGCTATATATGGTCATCAACCAGAGTCTGGGGAGGTAGTTGACCAAGTAGACCTAAATTGAAAAGTTTAGAACCAAGAGGTCTTGAACAGAAGAGTCACCAAAAGAATACCGAAGCATCGGTGGAGTGTTGAATCGCTGTGTGTGGTCGTCATGTTTTCTGCTAAAGCCTGTTGAGTATGTCGATCCTGAACAGTCAGGTGAATCTAGAAGACCTAAATGAGAGGTCTTGAATAGAAGTTCTGAACAGAGGAGTTGCCGAGAGAATACCGAAGTATCGGCGTAGTGTGGATCGCAGAGTGCCGTCGTCGAGTCTTCTGTCGAAACCAGCTGTGTACGTCTATCCTGAACTGGGTCGGTGAATCGAGCATACCTGAATTGAGATGGCTAGAGCTGAGGAGTCCTGAACGGAGGAGTCACCGCGAGAAAACCGAAGATCGGTGGAGTGCTGAATTGATGTGTGTGCCGTATTCTGCCATCTTTGTGCAGTCCTGTCTTCATCCTATAAATAAACGTCGTCTATTCTGTATCTTCTACTAAAGAACTGATCATTGTCGCTCATCTTCTACACCATACACACCCACTATACAAGTAAACCCAACGGATTAGTATAAGGAGGAATATACATAACAATATGTTTAAAGTGGAGTACATTTGGGAAAGCTAAGGATTCTGGTATAACAAATAGTTCATTCCTTTAAATTCACATCCCATGAAAGAAATATAGATATTGTTCATGTTATAGCGTTCCGAACCGACATTAGATATGCATTACATTTGTAATGTCAAGTGGTGCATAAAAATTTCAGGTATCCGACTATGTTAAAAACGCTGGTTATCGATTACATTAACGAATTTTTTTTATTATCGTTATTTCTTGTATTTCAGATTTTATTCTCTAGAAAACAGCTCATCTTTTCTTGAAAAAGGAAGGCCTGGTCTATTATCCAGAGGAATTTTAAGCTAAACATATTTTTCAACTAAAATTTGCCTTTAACTTTAATTTCATCAAAACTTTAATGTTCATAGACATTCTCCTCCGTTAACTTGATATCAAAGAAGTAATAGAGCTGTTTACATAAATCTTTCAGCGTGTGTTTTAAATCAGTGATTCTCAACCTGTGGGGTGCGCCCCGCTAGGGGGCGCGAGCATATCCAAGAGAAAATGTTATTTTAAAAAATTGATTAAGTGACTGAAAGGAAAGAACACACACACACACATACAAAACAAAATACATTTCGACATATTTAATAATTAACTTATTAAATTAAAACAACTTACTAAATTAAAAACAAATTTAATAATTATTAGTGACTTCCTTGGGCCTGTCTTGTAGAGCAATGTTTTTCGAAGGATGGTTTAGTATTAGAAATAAACACTCTCAGTTCTTTTTCTATATTTACCTGAAATCTATATTTTGTCTTCAAAGAGAGCCAAAAACCATCTTCCAAAGGTAAGATGAGGTAAGTACTTTTTAAATAAGTCATCTTCCAAACGTAAAGAAAGGTAAAAGAAAATCCAGCTTCGCAAAGGTAAGATATTGAAAATGGTAGTAGAATGCGAAATACCTGTTTTTACTGCAGAAAACTCATCATCCACTCCTGCCCAAAATTCAAAGAGAAATTTAATACTAAATTGTCTTTTGGTTTCGCCGCTTGCCGTGAAGTCTATGAGGGTTTCTTCCTCTTCAATTGAGAGTCCTTCGGGAATATTTTGAAATGGATCCCTCACCCACTTGTAATTTGATATCAGTTTGTCGTCAGCTGGAAAGAACTTTTTTAAAATTCTTTGCTAGCATTGCTAAATGATTTTCAGTGGTTACAAAAACAACTTTTACATGTTGTTCTTCAGCCTTGTAAGTTTTAATACAATCATTCAAATTTGCAAACATTGTTAAATTTTCTTGCCTGAAATTTCTGCTCCACAGTTCCAATTATCTACAAAAAGCAATAACTTTATCACTCGTATCCAATATATGTGTATTTGCTCCTTGCAGTTGAAGATTCAAGTTATTTAATTTATTGAATATGTCGACCATGTAGCTCAATTTCATCACAAATAAACTATAGCGAAAATTCTCAGTTTCCGGTCTGTTTACCTCTTCTAGGAAAACTGCGATTTCTTCTCTTAATTCATAAACACGTTGCAAAAATTTCCCTCGTGATAACCATCTTGCTTCGCAATAAAATAGTAACGCTGAATGTGCTGCTCTCATGTCTTTACAAAATGCGGAAACGATTCTTGATTTCAGGGGTCTCATTTTTATATTATTTACTACGGTTACAACCGTAGTTAACACAATATTCAAACCAGGACTCATTTCTTTGGAAGACAAAGTTTCTCTGTGGATCATGCAATGTGTCCAGACGCACTCTGGTGATTTTTGTTTCACAAGTGCTTGAATACTTTGGAATCTTCCGGACATAGAACGAGCACCATCGGTGCATATTCCGACGCAATTTTTCCATTCTATATTTACCTCGTTCATAAAATCATTTAAGATAGCAAATAATGCTAGTGCTGTTCTTTGAGTTCTATTGGTTTGCAGAAAAGTAATTCTACTGACAAATCATCACAAAATCTAACATTGGCAATGAAATGACCATCTTTATTACTATCTGTTGCCTCATTGAGTTGTATTGAAAACAATTTGTCACCTAACTTCGACAAAAGCTGACACTCTACATCTCAGCCATATCAGCAATTCGAAGGGCAACAGTATCATTTGAAAGAGATATAAACTGCAATTGTTTAGCAAAATTATCTCCAAACATAATTTCTACAATCTCAATTGCGGCTGGCAAAATAAGCTCTTCACCAATAGTGTGAGGCTTTTTACATCTGGCTATTTTATATGGAACTTTGTAAGAGGCAATTAAAGCTTTTTCATTCACAGACAAAGTTTTTTTAAACAACTATTTTTGCTTTTCATTTGATTTTAATTTTAATTCGAAGAATTCTCTGGGTTTGTTTACGTACTCACTATGAAGCGTTTCCAAATGTCGTTTAAGTTTTTTAGGTTTCATGCTGTCTGCCGCTAACATTTTTGAGCAAATGATACACAGAGGCCTTTCTTCTTCATTTACTTCAGTACTAGTGAATCCAAAATTTAAATATTCTTGAGAATATTTTCTTGATTTTTTTTTCGGAATCACGTTCGTCTGTGTACTTGTTGATGCGTGTCTATCGTCTAATGCTCGCTTATGCCAGCTTAAAAATGTATCCATGATTCTGCATGTCTGCTGCCGTGAATATTTAATACGGTGAGTTGCAATTACACGAAAATATATATAACATACGCATTCAGAATAGATTCAATAGCGATAGAAGGATCGACTCTAATAAGATTGTCTGGAATTGAAATTGGCGTCATAGAACTTTCTCCTTCTCCTTTTGAAAAAACGTTTGTTCACATCTGCGCACGCTCCTAACTTTACTTTTAAGCTGACCAGACAAATTCCAGACAAATCGAAACTTCTCGCTAAACCACTAAGTAATAAAGTTGAGCCATTATTTAGGATAAAGAAGATTATTTTTAGAGATAGATTGGCTTATCCATTTTTTGATAATTAATTAAATTTCGATTCATGTCGATTCAAGATAGTTAAACCGATTAGTCATATAGATCCTCAATGGTAATATTGTGAACATTTTGATTTCGTTTTAGTAGTTTGGCAAGGAAACTGATTATATGCTAAAAATGTTCAATGTCAAGTTGAACCTATTAGGGAAGGATAAATGATTTTATTTGGATTGATTCAATATTATATGGTTACCGTTATTTTACAATATTAACAGTCAAAATGTTTTTTTTTTCTTTTGAAAAAGTCGACCATTTGAATTGTCTAAAGAAGGTCCTTGCCCAAATAATTCATTTATTTGTTTATTTTTTAAAAATTCTTATCCAAGATATAACTTTAATGATAATTTCAAATTCCATAATTGCCTTTTATTTAACACTTTTTAACATAATTTGGATTTTATATTTCGAAATCACAACACACCTAATGTTTATTAAATAACGAAATACTTTCAGAAACATAAACATTTTGTTTGAGTGTTTCGATGAATTTATGTTCATGATGACGTACAAGGAAGCATTTTTAATAGCCAAAAAATTAAAAGACTTTAAAAAAATTGCCGGACCAAATTTCAAAAACCATATTCTTACTTCTATGAGCTACTATTTTCAATTCCTGAAATATTATATTTAATCTTCTTTGGTTCTCATTTTTCTACAGAATGAAATTTTGATTTTATGTTTAAACTAAATTTGCTATTACTGATTTCTTAAATAAAAATTACAATATTCATATTTTGAATTAATTTTCGGGGTATTAGATTGTAGATTTCGAATTCATAATTCATCAAAACTATTTAATTTAGGGCGAGAGAGCACATATATATTTTTTTATCTGTGCATGTGCATGGATAAAAGAAGCTGAGTTTTTCTAAATAAATATTAAAAAAAAGGATTTTTTTGAAAATTACTCTATTATTAAAGAAATTCACTATTATGATATATTTTAAACTGCAGACATAGGAAAAACAATAATTTTTTGTAACATTTTTCTATCAAACTTATTTTAATATCATAGTATTTTTATTATTTTAATGGAAGAAAAAAAACTTGAATATCTCTTATTATATGAATGAAAATTTCTTAATCTGGGAAGAAGTTTTGAAAAAGCAATATACTAGGAGAGATTATTTGCAAAATATTATTACAATAAATAAATAAATCTATAAATTTATGAAAAACTTTTCAAAACTCTTTTTATAGAACAGTTTCTTTAAAAGTATGTATTTGTATAAAATCTTAAAATTCTGAAACGTTGTAAAAATAACTTGATTACAAAATTCCATCTGTACAAATATGGAAAAAAACAGGTTACATAAAAGCTTTTTAAAATTTGAAGAATTCTATTCACTTTATGTTTTTCATACTTAAATTCTAATTCGATTTAGGAAATTCTGCTCTGGAGGTTGTACATTTGTATTTGGAATATTTTTTGTCTATACGCTTGGGCACTCTAACGAACCTAAAGACTGAGCACCGAAAAAGGAAGTAGGATTCTTAAGATACCCAGAGATATTTATTGGCTGCCTTCATTGAAGAATGTTAGTATAGATCGTTCACTACCTCCAGCTGCCAAAAGCAGACACTCTCATTACGAAGTTCGACTGGTAGTGCCTTTTTCAAGATAATACGAAAGGACAGAGAGGTGCATAATTATACGACAGCGATTGCAGTGATGATGCTGAAGTACATAAAACATTATTTCGTAAATCCATGCAGGGTTAAGCGTTTAAT
>JAPMOQ010036050.1:348776-378806 GCA_026543055.1 Argiope trifasciata
TTGGATTCGAACAAGACTAAAATTTAATTTCAAAATTTAAAAGGCAATCATAGTATTTAGTGTGCGCGAATGCAGCTACTACTAAAATACTGATGAATCACATAAATTAGCAATATAGGAGAAAACGAAACTAATTACGGAAACTGAACCAAAAACTATTTTGGATTCGAACAAGACTAAAATTTAATTTCAAAATTTAAAAGGCGATCATAGTATTTAGTGTGCGCGAATCCAGCTACTACTAAAATACTGATGAATCACATAAATTAGCAATATAAGAGAAAACGAAACTAGTTATGGAAGCTGAACCAAATACTTCGAATTCGAACAAGACTAAAATTTAAATTTAAAATTTAAAAATTTAAAAATTAAAAATTTAAAAAGAATCCGGCCTGAAGACTTTCTCAATGGTCACCCTCTGGCAAAGATTCAAAATAAGGGATTTTTTCTGTGAGGCGTCGGTGGACAATGGTTAAAAGTATGTGACACCTCGTTACCCGAAAATCCCCCGCAAATTCAGGCCAAAGAGAAATATCAATTTAATAGCATTCTTTGCTTGTTGTTGAACATTGTTTCGTGAATCCATACAGGGTTAAGCGTTTAATTGCTGATTAAAAATTGATTAATCAATTAACCATATTCATATTCAATTAAATATATTTTCTATGTTTAATCAATTTTGGAAAAAAGTATTATAATTCCATTTTCCAAAATTAAACTTCAGAATTCCGAACGAATAGGAAACGAATCACGAGATACAATAAGTAGTTTCTTTCATTACCATTCTGAAAGAACACCAAGAATTACAATTCTAAAAGAATCCACACATCTAATAGATAAAAATGAATACCTGTTGGAAGAATCGACTAATAGAATAAATATTGTTTATGCTTCTCTTTCATATATGCTTCAATCTCAATCAATACATTCATTGCCTACAAGAACATAACTATCATTCTTCATTAAACAACATAACTATTTCAAATTCCAAATGATGTGTCCAAGATTGGCTCGACTCCTGCAGCAATACGCAGGGTATAAGCTAGTTAATATATAAATTATGTGATCCTTTAATTATACTCCTTATATAGTATTCTTTTTATTATACTCCTTAATTATTACAATACTTAAATATAAACCTTCTTCTTTAATTTTAGACAGCGGAAAAATAATCATGCAATTAATTATTTCTTGAAGAATAAAAAATGTTTGAAGCTCACCATAACAACAGGGCATTTATCGTAAATCAAGTGAACTTTCTTGAAAAAAAAACCTATCAAAATTTGGCAAGATCTTAAAATTTAAATAATAGGAAATACATATTGTTTTAATTGAAATGCTAAAAATTTATATTTCCGATATAATATTTACAGAGGCTATTGCTGGAAAAAGCCTCAATTCAGCTTACATTAATTGAAATTTTTATTCATCAAAATAGTGAATAAAATTCCAAAAAAAGAGCTCAAAAATGCTCATTCCTACTGATCAAAATATGAATGTGTGAAATTGGGAAGCTGTGGGCCAAACTGATTAGCCTGTAGAATGCCATAACATATTACAACATTAAATATAGAAAGGTTTAAGGTATCCGACCTCGTTAAAAACACTGGTTATCGACCACATTGGCGAATTTTTGTTTTATTGTTATATCTTGTAGCTCAGACTTTCCACTTTCCATAACAGTTTATCTTATCCATGAAAAAGGATGGCCTAACCTATCATCCAGGGAAATTTTAAGCAAAACATATTTTTCAGCTAAAATCTGTTTTTAATTTTAATTTTAATTTTCTTAAAAATACTCCACCGTTGACATGATATCTCAAAAACTAACAGCGGTATTTACATTAAAATTTCAGCTTGTGTTTTTGAATAATATGGGCAATGAAATGAACCAAAAGTTGTATTGTTCAGAAAATACTTTTTCCATTTATAGGTATTTTTATAGAAATAAAGTTGGGAATTTATGAAAACAATGCATATATACGTATATTTTTACTCATCACTTCTTCGCATCTCAAAATATTTCCTAGATTTTGGTTCATTTCTTTCATCATGATTATGATCTATAACTTGTGTACAAAGAAAAATAGGATTTCTGCTTTACCATTTTGTGTAGAGAGTGAACGGTTTTGGTTACATTTTATTAAAATCCAAAATAAATTTTCCTTTTTCTAGAAGTATATTATATTTTCCCATAATTTTTTTGGTATTTATAGTGTTTACAACTGCCATTACTTCAAAAATCATAAATAGGTTTTAAAAAATCCAATTTTTACAAAATTCTCCTTCGAACGTAGACGGATACCTTAAACATAAGGTATTAATTTAGAAGAAAGACTAGTGAGACATTTTATGTCATATTTATGTTCGAAACTCATAAGTCTCTCTTATCAACATATTAATGATGTATTAAGGTATCCAACCAAGTTCTAAGGAACATTTTTATAAAATTGAATGTTTTAAAACTATTTAAAATTATAGTTTTAGATATACTGCCAATTATAATCCAAATTACTATAGATGCAACAAAATTATTTGAAAGTATAATAAATTTGAGAATTAGTTTAACTTTAACCAAATTTAACAACAACGGTTAACACTCTATACAAAATTATATTGCAGCATTCCTATTTTTCTTTAAACACTAGCTACAGATTATAAAGATGAATGATATGAACCGAAATCTGCGAAAAAGTTTGAGATGCAAAGAAATTATGGTAAACGTATAAGCATATATGCATTTTTTTCCAAAAATATAGGACAATTTTTCTAAAAACAACTATGAATGAAAAAAGTATTTCATCAACAATAAAACTTTTGGTTCGTTTCATTGCCCACATTATATAAAAAAAAACGCTTACGTTTTTATCTAAATACCTGTATTAGTTGATGAGATAGCATGTTAACGATGAAGAATGTTTATGAAAATTGTAGTTAAAGACAAATTTCAGCTGAAAAATATGTGATCTTAGATGATAGATCAAGCCTTCTTTTTCCTAGAAGGATAAATTTTTTGGAAACAGTAAAGTCTGAACTACAAGAAATAACAATTTTAAAAAAAGTCATCAATGGGGTTGATAACCAGTGCTTTTAAAGCCTTCAAGATTCATAAGCATTAAATTCTTGTTGAAATATGTTTTTTTTTACTATGTGTCTAATTTATAATTATCTTTAAAATCACCATGGCTTGAATATTCAAAATCGAGGGCCAGGACACTGAGAATGCAATGTGAACGACAATGATTTCGCATTTCTGTTATCTGTAAGTTCATAGCAATGGTTTGCATTAAATGCAGTTGCACATTTCTATGACAATGCTTAGTATATATCAGAATGTTTTATTGGCGTTTCTATAAATAATTATTGATGGCCGCTGTGGCCTGGTGTAAGATCTCGGTTTCGGAACTGGAGGGTTGCAGGTTCAAGACCCGATTCCACCGAAGAGCAGTTGTGTACTTTGGTCTGGTACCCGTTAAATGTGCGGGAACCAAGCGTTTTTCCGCTGGTGTGGTATGTAACTTTAGAGCCTGCTCAGGGCCAGTTAAGGTATCTCCCTCGTCATTTGACCGCAGCTATATATATATATATATATATATATATATATATATATATATATATATATATATATATATATATATACATACAAAAGAATGAAATATTGGGAGATATAACAATAAACTATCCCTGCCACCTCTCTAATATTTCAAACTTTTTTTATAACTTTATCTTAACATGCTCACTGCAAGAGCTCAAGCCTAATATTTGGACAAATCATCTTACCATTCCTTTATTTTATCGTGATGATGCTAAAGAAAGGTCATCAACTTAGTAGATGGTATGGTACTGTAAGAAAGTTGGTGTAAACCATGTACTTCCCAAAGTGGTAAACGTGTTAAATTTAAGTGACGGAAAACTAAAATTATACACATCATTCAGATGCGGGAGCAAAATATCGCATAATGGAGTCTTATAAAATTTAAATGTTTACGACTTAGTTACTTTTATAGCAATATTATTAAATTTTGCACCTTTTCAGATACAATATTTTTCATACATATATACATACGCCCAATTTTTAGAAAATATGCCTACGATTCATTCTGACGGCTCTCTTCGAAATAAGTTTGTTTTGCATTTTTAAGCAAAAAGGAAAATTAGTAGAAAGGAAATAAATTTATAAAATTCCATATTTTATTTACAAATAAACGATTTTAAATGTCAAAGCAGCTGTTTTTGAATAGATATTTCTTTCACGATGTAAAAAATGTCTGTTTTTCAAAATCTCTTATTTTAGTCTTCTGTTTGTGACAAACAACTTAAAAAAATTCATATTGCATTCATTTCGAAGAGTATTTCGAGGAGTTCTCATGATATTGCTGAATATGTTTGCAGAACAAATGGTTTTTATAGTCCTTTTTAAAATTTTTGTTTAACCATACAGTTCATAATAAAGTGTTTATTTCTATTTCTTTCGTTTTTTTCTTAGAACAACCGAAGTGTTTGTAACTGCTGATGCAAAGAAAAAAAGAACACTTAAGCTTGAAAGAGAAGAATTAAAAAGAGTAATTAAATGCAACTAATTAACTGCGAGACCAAACAAACTGAGGATAATTTCTTCATTTCTTATCATTATAGTCAAGTCAAAAGCGAGTGTCATTATTTTCTTAACAAATTCCTGAAATTTGTCTGAAAATTCATTTTATGAGTTTTATTTACGTGTGCAGTCAAGCAAACTATAGCATGTAAAAAATTTACGACTTAATTTTGAATAGTATTTCCTGACATGAAACTATGTTAAGGTATCCGACTATGTTAAAAACACTGTTTATCGACCCCATTGACGATTACTTTAAGTATTGTTATTTCTTGTAATTCAGACTTTCTTCTTTCCAAAACAGTTTAACTTTTCTAGGAAAAGCCAAGTGTGACCTATCATACAGGGTTGTATTTTTTTCAGTTAAAATTTGTCTTTCCCTTCAATTTACTTAACATTTTAATTTTCATTAAAATTTTCCTCCGTTAACATGATATCGTAAAAATTAATAGAAGTATTTACGTAAAAATTTTAGAGTTTGTTTTGAATAATAGGGGCAATTTAAGCAAGACATATTTTTCAACTAATTTGTCTTCAATTTTCTCAAAACTTTCATTTTCATAAAAATTTTCCACCGTTAACATGATATTTCAAAAACTAACAGAGATATTGACATAAAAATTTCAACTTGTGTTTTAAATAATATGGGCAATGAAAGGAACCAAAAGTTTGATCGTTAGGGAAATGCGTTTTCATTTATAGGCGTTTTTAGAAGAATGAAGTTATAAATTCATAGGAAAATGCATATTTACGTCTATTTTGACCCATAACTTCTATGAATCTCAAAATGTTTCTTATACTTTGGTTCATTTCATTCAGCGTTATATTCTGTAACTTGTGTGCAGAGAAAAATAGGATTGCTGCATTACAATTTTATGTAGAGTGCTAACCGTTTAGGTTAAATTTGCTTAAAATTTATCACAAATTTTCCTATTTTTGAAAACGTATTATATTTTCAAACAATTTTATTGCATAAATAGTATTTTGTATTATAATTGACAATACATCTAAAAACCATAGTTTTAAATAGTTTGTAAAAAATTCAACACTACAAAAAAGTTTTTTCGAACGTTGTCGGATACCATAAATTTTCTACAGAATTTCTTAAAATTGATCATATTTAATATTTTTAAAGCCGTTCTTGACGTTTTAATTTGTTTTGAGCTTATTCTATGGACGGCGAAGTTTTTGCACTAAAATAAATAAAAATATTGTTAAAAATTCTATGTCATAATTATTAATTGATTATTGTTATTGCAAAATCTTTAAATTTAGCATTAGATTGGATCTTGAGTCACAAAGGCATAGTGGAAAAATTTGAAATCTATTTCAATTTTTATTCATGAAAAGGAAAGTAATGACCAGTGTGGTAAAAATGAGTGTTTTTAAACTCAAAATTTGTATTCAATCTTTATTAAAATTTTCAAATCTAAATTAATTTGAGTTTATCTAACTAAACCTTTTTTATTATCACTATGTTCGTGTTAGAAAATAATTTTGCATATAACATAAGAGAGTTTGAACAGTTAGAACATGACTTTGCTGAGTGCAATATAGAACAGCTTTTAATATCAGTATGACAGGAATTATAATCCTTAATATTTTTTACCAAACTGGATCAGTATGAAAGGCTTAGGGTTCATTAATAATATTTTATTTCTAAAAGCTGCAGATTTAGCAATAAAATGCATAAAAAAACAAAGAAAAAGTTAAACATTTTGTAAAAACAAAGTCGTTCTTGCAAATAAATATTTGCAATATTTTAGTATGCTATATTTTTTATTATTAACAAAACTGCAACATTCACATAGACTGCAGGAAGGAAAGGCTGCTTTCAAAAAATGAACGCTTACAAACCTATCCTGAAGGAAGTAAGAAAAAATGATTTCATTAAATGTCAACAAGTATTACTTACCTTTATATGCATCTAGATTTCTTGTTGTAATTCGTAATCCGGAGAAATATACCTCCTTTGAATAGATTTCGCTCAAAAATGAATGTAAAACTCATGTGCCATCATTTCAGTCACCTAGCTCTAAACAGTTTTGTAATTATCTTTTTCATAGGTAGAAAAACATTCTACAAAAACGTGTTTTTCTAAATCAGGTAAATCTGAAATGTATAGATTTGTCAAAATCCCGATTTTGAATTCTTTTCACGATTGTAATACTTCCGTTACTTCATATATGTGAAAAAACGAAATGAATAGGAGAGCTGTAACTCGCTATCTTATTATTATTTTATTAAACACCAGTTGCGAATCGAAATTAGGTTTCCATCGGTAGAAAATTTGCATCCAAAATACATACTCAGTTTTCTTCACCATGCTACTAAGTACTAAGTGCATGGCTCTGGTTACAAAAATTTCAGCATTTGTAACGTTCTCAGTTCTTATCAAAGCCTCAAATTTGATGGGAAAGGAATAGATCTATCATTATAATAAACTTCACTTTCATTATAAGCCCTTTCATTCTAATAATCTTCACTTTCATTATAAAGACTTTCATTCTAATAAATTTCACTTTCATTATAATAACCTTCACTTTAATTATAAGCCCTTTCATTATAATAAACTTCATTTTCATTGCAAGCACTTTCATTATCAACACTTTCATTATAATAAACTTCATTTTCATTGCAAGGACTTTCATTATCAACACTTTCTTCTAATAAACTTCACTTTCATTATAAGCCCTTTCATTATAATAAACTTCATTTTCATTGCAAGTACTTTCATTATCAACACTTTCATTCTAATAAACTTCACTTTCATTATAAGCCCTTTCATTATAATGAACAACACTTCCATTATAAGCACTTTCATTATCAACACCTTCATTCTAATAAACTTCACTTTCCATACAAGCACTTTCATTCCAAAAAATTTCACTTTTATTATAATAAACTTCATTTTCATTATAATAAGCTTCACTTTCATTATAAGCCGTTTCATTATAATAAACTTCACTTTCATAGTAATAATTCTCCCTTTCATTATAATAAACTTCAATTTCCTTATAAGCACTTTCATTATAATAAATTTCACTTTCATTATAATAAACTTCACTTTCATTGTAAGAACTTTCATTATAATAAAATTCACTTTAATTATAAGCACTTTCATCATAATCGCCTGCATTATAATGAACTTCACTTTCATTATAATATTCACTTTCATTTTAATACACTTCGCTTTGATTACAATAAACTGCACTTTCATTATAAACACTTTCATTTAAGATTTGAAGAGGAAAGCTGTAGCTGTCACCGAGTTATAATCAGCGAAATTCTGGGTTGATAATCATATATGAATATGGGTATGAGCTCAACAAATTTATTGTTAATTAAACAAATTAATTGATTAATTTATAATCGTATGACAAACAATTAAATAACAGGATACAATCTTATTAAACGTTAATATCCCTAAGTGAGTAAACATTCTTATAAGAAATTCCGTCTTTATGAACTTAAAAAAATTAAATATAAAAAAGTTAAGTATTCATTGTTGGTTATTTTCCTTGAGTAAACTCCGTAAGTAAACTTTTATAATATTAAAGATTTACATGTACTGATTATAAATTTATATATAGAGAGAGAAAGTGTGTTTGAGAATTTATTTAACCATATAAAAAGAAATTCCTAAGCAATAACCTTTTGTTAAAACCATGAGTCTAGTTTAACCTTTTATGGGTACTAAAAATCTCTACATTTACTTTGCATTTAATAATTTAATAAAAATATTTGTTTCGCTTCAAAATGCTTTTTTCTAAATTTATTTCTTAAACTGAGTAAAATAATGTTTTATGCAAAGTAATGAATGCCTAATTGCAGTGCATAACAAAGTGCTTTTAATAATTAGTGCCATAAACAATTTTAGAGACGTGATCTTCAAGTATTTTTCTCATTAATACTTCAAGCTTGTAGAAATAAAAACTTTATTTTTAGAAAATAATAGTTTTATTTTGAAGGAAATTTTAAAATATTTATAAAAATTATATGAGCCTCACTAAATTCGGTAATAAAAATTATCAAAAGGATTCTATAGCGTACATAAAACGTCAAGATCGAACAAATCTATCATTAGTTAATAAATTTTAAATAAAATATCTAGTTCATTCAAGATATTTTCTCATTAGTTAACGTTTAAATGTTGTCCTTTTTTCAATGAAAGTTCACATTTTAAGTGAAATAACAGAAAATTTTGGAAATAGAATTGTGGAATAAATACAATATGGTAAAGTTTTTAAAAATATAATCAGTCACATTCCTATTAAATTTCAAATTACTCCACTGTGAATGTCAATAAAAGCAAAGCATGTAAAATCTTTTAATTGGAAATTTTAGGAGCCATGAAACCAGTTAATCCCCAAAGGAGATTAGAACCTATTTAGGGTTCTAATAGCATTAGGTTCTAATAAAGTAATGATAAGACTTATTATTTTAATCATCATATAAAAAATATAATGTATTTTTGAGAAATACTGTCAAAGTGACATTCAATAAACAATTGTTCAAAATAATCTAATCGACGAGTATATTTCTAAATAATCCTACCAATTCGAAACTTCCATCGATTCCTGTTCCTGACATTTGCCATCTTGGACACATTTAATCAGAATCTCACATGTCGAGATCTAATACGGTCCAATCAGCACAACGAGTTCTCATTACATCTATCATGACGTCATCGCTGCTCTGTTGCCACTCCCGGTTAAACAAGAGTATCAAAACTATTCCGTCTACAAAAGGACCTCTCCTAAAACTAATATCACTGAGTCCACTCGCAGTTCCTAGAAACGTCCGGGCATTTATTAGAGCTCCGGCAAAAGAGACTCGCTTCTGTCCGGATAAAAGGTTCGGGTCCCGAGCTGTTCTTTGATGGATCTGACACATCTTCTAGATTACTGACCGGACCACTCGAGCTTGAGAAATCGGCCATTAATATTGCATGACACATGTCAAGTTGGGGAGAACGCTTTTGACACTCTATCTGGAAGTAATCGGAATTATACGCCGGAACTGCGGATCTAGATTTGCCTTCTGTAGGAATGAAAGGGGTTGGGGGATTTAAGAATTCTTATCCGTGACGGGAAATAGAAATAAGAAGAATTTTCTTGCATTTCTGAATAAGTTGACATACCGTGGGGTGGTTTGGAATTTCTGGTATTGATATTTTCGTTTTGGCTGTCGAGTTATTTACGGTTCAAAAAATCAACGTTATTAACAAATAGAAAAGTGTCATTTGAAGCGTATTACTACTATTTCACAGCAATATTTTATTGATTCAATTCATCATGAAGACACAAAATAAACATTTTAAACTATTTATTATAATACAATTTAATATATAAAAATAGTTATTATATAATTATTAGATATTGAATTAATTAAATTTATACTTTTATAATACAATTTAAGGATTTATGTAAGGACTTTTTTCATAAAATGAATGAATATGGATTCAATTCGGCATGAAGACACAAAATAAATATTTATAAATATATTTTTATAGTACAATTAAATAAAATTTCGTAAAAAATGAAGAAATTAACTAAGGATTTTTTTTTTTCATAAAATGAATGAAATTTTTTTTCACTAAATTATTTCATTTTTTTAAAATAAAAGGTATAATATTTTAAGACTTTTTTACAATTCAAATAATAAAATATTTCTGAATCGTAATCTTAAACACAATAAAAATCTTATCACCATTTAATCTTAAAAACTATAAACAAGGTCTGAAAAAATCAATGTTTAAAATAAATTACTTTATTTTATAATAATTCACAGATGCATTGATGATAATGTGATTTAATATGCAAGATAAAAGTGCAATTTAATAAAAGCAGTGTTAAAAATAAAGATATTAACTAAGGATTTTTTTCAAAAAAATACTGAAAAAGTTTTACAAGAAATTATTTGAAATATTTTGTACAATTTTTTTAATAAAAAGTATGATATTTTAAGATCTTTTTACAATTCGAATAATAAAATATTTCTGAATCGTAATCTTAAACACAATTAAAATCTTATCACCATTAAATCTTAAAAACAATAAACAAGATTTCAAAAATCATTTCATATCAATGTTTAAAAGAAATTACTTTATTTTGGAATAATTCACAGATGTATCGATGATTATGTGAATTAATATGTAAGATAAAAGTTATATTTATTTATTTATAACAAAAATGCATAAATATTTCATATAATTTTTTCATGAATAAACTCAATTTCTTATGATAAACATTAAATTAATTTTAAGAAAATTAATCTTATGAATTATGTAAATGAACTTTTCTTAAAAATACATTAAGTGTAATGAAATTTACAAACGTCTTTTAATATTCATATTTTAAACATGTGAAAGTAATATTTTTATTAGTGAATTTATTCTAAAAATATATTTGCATGGAATTCGATATATCCCAATAGATAATTGTTTAATTGTATAAATACTAAGAAAATCGAAACTCATTCAATATTGTCGATTGAAATGCTAAACTTAACATTTGATATCGTTCATTTAATAATTTTATTTGATAAATTTCTTCGAAAAATAAATTTACAAAAAAAATTGTTATATTAAAATTGTTTAACTATATAAATAGCAAGGATATCGAAATTTATTCAATCGTGCATATTGAAATATAAAATTTAATATTTTAAATCGTTCATTTAATATTCTTATACCATGAAATTATTCTAAAAATAAATTTGTGCGACACCTGATTTACAATATTATAAAATTGTTTTATTTAAATAGCAAGGAAAATAGTAAGTCTTTTAATCTTGTCGATTGAAATGTTAAATTCAAAATTTTAAATCTTTCATGTAATATTTTTATTAGATGAATTTCTTCTAAAAATAAATTAGGAGAAGAATATTAGAATTTTTTTTTAAATGTAAATAGGAAGAAAATCGAAACTCATTCGATTTTGAAATGTTGAATTCAATAATTTAAGTCGTTCCTTTAATATTTTTAATGGATTCCATTCTAAAAAAATATTTTTAAGAAATTCAATATACTATATCAGAAAATAGTTTCATTCTATAAATAGTAAGGGAATCGAAACTCATTTGATCTCGTCAATTGAAACGTTAAATTCAATATTTTAAATCTTTCGTTTAATATTTTTTAGTTTAATTTATTCTAAAGATATATTTGTAAGAAATTCGATATACCAAATTAGAAAATAATTTCTTGTATAAATATTGAAAAATCGAAACTTATTTGATCTGGATAGTTGAAATGCTAACCAAATATATACTTGTAAAGTATATGAAAAGCATTAAGACAGGTTAAAATTAGTATTTTATTGTTTCCCAATTATTTTTTTCAAATACACACTAAAAGTTGCTACCCATTAAATCTGTCATCGATGCACACATAATAAAAAAAATTTGAATCTACAATAATTTAATTCGAACATCAAATCTGATTCCATATACAAAATGATGAATGAATATTTTACTTATACTCAGCAATTGAAGTTAATGATATTAATTCAAGTCGTGCAGATTTGTTCCCTAAACATCATTTTTTATGAATTTTTGTGTAAGTTTGATTAATTTTATCTAAAGAAATCTAAATAATATTTATTTTTATAATAAATAAATTTTATTAGTATCATAATATTTATACAATAATATTTATTTATATTATAATATAAAAACATCTTTGAAACGTTGTTTGAACACGGTCCTTTTTATCGAGAGCACTACGATGACAAAATAATCTGTGGCATTTATTTATTTTCTTAATTAAGAGAACATTGAAAATGCTACAGAAATTAGAAATAAAAAAGAAAATACGAAACTTTGACAAGTACTCATGTTTTATACTTATGTGAATGTAACTTTTTTTCTTTTTTTAATGCGAACACAAATTTTCTAAACAGGAACAAGTTTGAATAAAGAATATTAAGTATTAAATTAAAAAATAATTACTTAAACTAATTTAAAGAAGTAAGTTATTGTATTATTAATAATTAATTATTTTTAATGATTAATATGATTAATTCTATAAAATTAAAAAAAAATTAAGGTTTCAGACTACGTTCAAAAAGTTTTTTAGAAAAATTGGATTTTTTTAAAAAATATTTAAGATTATGGTTCTTAGATTTATTGCCAATTATAATATATTATAAATACAAAAACGTTCCTTGAAAATGTATTATATTTTGAGAAAAAGGAAAATGTGTATAAAATTTTACTGAGACTCAAACAAAATGGATAACCCTCTATACAAAATTGTAATGAAGCAATCCCAATTTTTTATACACAAGTTATAGAATATAATAATGAATGGAATGAACGAAAATCTTAAAAAACTGTTAGAGATGCAAAGAAGTCACGGGTAAAAGTATCCGTATATAAGCATTTTTTCCATATTTCCTCAACTTAATTCTTCTATAAACACCTATAAATGAAAAAGTATTTCACCCACAACAAAACTTTTGTTTCATTTCATTGCCCCTATTATTTAAAACACACTCTGGAATTTTTATGTAAATAACTCTGTTAGTTTTTGAAATATGTTAACTGTGAAAAACTGTGCTCCGACCTGTTCTCCAGTAAATTCATTATTACTCCCTCCTCCCCTATTAGTGTTTAAGCATCATTTGAGTCCATAGTGGCTTGGTGTTGCAGTTTCTACTTCAGAACCGTAAGGTTTCAGGTACGAGACCCGATTCCTCAGAGGAGTTGTGTTAGCAGGTTTGATGCAGGTTAAATCCGTTTTAATAAACATCCTCTATATGCCTTGTGTTTAGAGGAGACTGGAAGATTAGGTGTCTGACTAGTGTTCAGAATTGTGATTTTTGTCTAAAGAAAGCGGTAGTGTTGCTATGGTGGGGGATGTTAATATAACTAAACTTAAAAAAAAAATTATAAATATTGTTTCAAAGAAGGTAATGCACAACGGGACTGAAAAAACCGTTCTATTTCAGTGCATGCATTTAATTACCTGCTTATTACGTAAAAAAATATACCATCCAATTTAATATTTCCATCAATCGAAATGAAGGAATCAAATCAAGATCTCTTACATACATTTTTCCATTCCATAATCTATAGAAATTTTATCCTTTCACTAAAACTTTGTCTCCATTTCTTCATATCATGCATGCTTATTAAATATTCAATCTTTTATATATTTTTTAAAAAATAAAGAGAAAGATAAAATTGAGATAACACTACAAGGCAAAAATTAACCGCTAATGTGAAAATAAACTAAACGAATGTTCACTGTTTTAATATAGTTGATAAGAGAAAATAAATCAGTTAAGAAAATAAATAATAAGGACTTAAAATAAATAAATAAATAAACATTTTAATATTATTGAAAATAAATTTGAATAATTTTTTATTGAAATGCTTTTACTTAGAAAGGTAACTAAAAGTAAGAGGTTTTCCAATTTTATGTGGCTTTAAAATTTTTCCGTATGATCCAAATGTTTATTATGAAGAAATCATCTTTATTAAAAGGGGAAATAGGAAAATTTTGTAAAAATAATTAGGGCACTGATTTTACAGTTTGTGATATCCAATGAGAATAAAATGCAGAAAGTATTAATGGATTCAACTTCGCAAAGATAATCAGCAAGTGCCAATAAACAAAAATCAATAAAATACTGAAGATTATATGATATAGAGATAAATATAATGTGAACATTTCATAATTTTGCCCTCTTACCAAACATTTTTTTAATGAGAATATAATTTTCCTAAATGTAGTAGATATTTTTTGGACTCCAGTCCAAATTTTCATTTTTATGTTTTTTTACTCACCTCCTTTCTAACAAAATACTCATGATTTTGCAAGATCTGTAAAACAAATTCATCTTATTCGCTTTTTAGAATCAAATTAAATTTATATTTTTATAACAGAAAGAAAATTATTTTAACCCGAGGGAACTGGGAAAATATACTTAATGTTACATTAAAACCCCACTTGCACTTTAAGATTTAATTTGAAAACCGCACTGGCAGAATTTTAATTATTGCTTTTGAAAAACAACGAAAGAAATGGAGATCTTAACCAAATAAAAATGTATAATATCAGTTTCGAAATTAAATTAAATTAAATTGAAATTGGAACAATTATTACATTTCATTCATAGTTAATCGGAGGAAAATTTGAAAGACTTTAATTTAATACTTGATTCTGCCGCAATTATTATTCTCAAAATAAGCTGTAGATGATATGATCGTGTTGATTTGATGAATTCTGAGAATAAATTGCGTTGTTAAATTCAAATAGCATTTTAACAAGCATGATTTAAATTACTAAAAATACTTATAGCCTTGATTTAATAAGGGTTTGTTGAATGAAAGATTTCCCGCTGCAGAGAGGAAACAAAAAATGAAGATGATTACAAGCTATAATTAATAATAAATTATACGAATGGTAATATTCAGTGATGAGTAATGAAAACTATTAACTTCACTACTTTCCATTCTTTAAGATAAGTAAACCAATTAGATATTTAAATTAAGCAATTAAATATTATTTTATTACCATTATTCTTAATATTACCTTTAGTGCTTATACAGGTGTCGTCCTTGTCATCTGGCCATGGTTCAAAATGACGAGGTCCGTCCCAAAATAACCCTCGTGTTGCTTTAAAACGGGAAGTTAATATAACTAAACTAAACTAAACACTACTTAGAGGTACAAATATAGACACATAACAACATGGAAAAGATTTTAATTGGGAATTAGGAACAAGGTATGTTTCATTATGAATCAGATATAAAGCATTTATCTTGAGAAAAGCCTGTAATGGCAATTGTAGTTTTGTGTAGTTTATTGGCGCAAGAGCCATGTTTTGCACCAATAAAAAGGTAAAAGTATAAAAGATATTTAAAAAAACTCATTTGTTAAAACATAACGCAAATGTGCATAGACAGAATTGCATAAGACTTACACCGAAGAGCCATTACATTATGACCACCCTGCTAATAACATGTAGGACGACCTTTAGCCCTCAAAACTGCTCGCACTCGCCGTGGCATTGGTTCCACAAGGTGCTGATAGGTAGTCTGAGATATTTGGTACCAAGCGCTCACCATCTGGTCCTGCAATTCCCTCACATTGCAACGGGGTAACGTGGCAGCACGAATTTGGTTTTTCAAGTAGGACCACAAATTCTCTATTGGATTAATGTCAGGTGAGTTTGGGGGACTTGAAAGTCACTGGAATGTTCCTCGAACCAATCCATTACGATTCGACCCTTATGACATGATACATTATCCTGTTGGTAGATGCCATCACCCGCAGGAAACACTGTTGCCATGAATGGGTGAACCTGGTCTGCAACCATGTTCATGTACCTTCCAGACGTCAAGGATTGTTCTATGGGGATTATGGGTCCTAATGTGCTCCATGAAAACATTGCCCACACCATAATGCCCCCACCACCGGCTTGTCTCCGCCCAACTGTGCATCCACGAGCAAGAGATTCATTTGGAAATCGGCGTATTCTCACTCGCCCGTCGAAGTGATGGACCAGAAAACGTGATTCGTCGGACCATGCAACCTTCTTCCATTACTCTGGTGTCCGATTCCGATTTTTATTGGCCCATAGCAGACGCATCTGGCGATGACGTTCCATTAGTGCAGGAACATGCTTCGGCCTCCGGCAGCGTAGGTCCATACGCCGCAATGTACGCTGCACAGTGTGTTGAGAAACACTGCCTGGGTCACCACTGTTGTAGCTGGTGGTGATTTCGGCTGTTATAGCCCTTTGGTCACGGCGAACAATGCGTAGCAATCTCATCTCTCCTCTGGAATCAATGCGCTGTGGACGACAGAGTTTTGGTCGGCGACTTGCCGTTTCACCATCCCTGCACCACCTTTGATATGTGTTCACAACAACTGCACGTGAACAGCCCACTAAAAGAGCCGTTTCTGATATTGATGTTCCAAGTCGCCGAGCCATAACGATTTGACCTTTATCAAAGTCTGATAAATCCGCTGCTTTTCCCATTATGTCGCTAATCGCACTATGTTTAGAAAAACACCGCATACCCGCTTTATATATTCCAATATCAACCACGCACGCGCAGTGGTTCTGCTCCTGGGCGAGCCCATTCTCATAGATGGAGGGTGGTCATAATGTAATGGCTCTTCGGTGTATATGAAACTATTTTAGTATCTATAAAATTAAGACTATGAGTTATGAAAATTTGATAAAATGATGACAAAACCAAAAACGTAAAAAGAAAATTTTAAAACAGAGTAATTAAAGTAAAATCCAATGGACCTTAAGAATTTAAAAATATTTGAGTGGTATTTTTCACCCATCAGGTCTTGTAATGCTGAAGACGAGGTAAAAAAACGAGAACGATAAAAAGACAGGGCGGTCAATTAAAATGTGGCGCATAGTAAAAAGAAATTGTCAGCTGTTGCACATAGGTGCATTTTCTCCAAATATGAGATGTTTATCTGCAAAGCGCGTAGTTCTCTATAAGGAGACTGGTTAACTTAATGTCCATTTCACGTATAGGATAAACAGGTCACAAAACAATGCCCTTTTTAAGGAAGTGCAGTTTATTTCTGATGTAAATACCCCATGACTTTTGCCAGTTACAATGGACCTTTTAATATCGCAAAAGGGAAGTCCGATGCGCAAAAAAGACGATGTAGATTTTGCAACCAAATCTGCCTTCTCATTCCAAAGATACCGACATGGCTTGGAACCCAACAGATAATGATCTGAAACCCTTCACTCTGAAATAGTGGGAAAAAGCTTTCTAATGTGGATTGTGATTGCCGTGCACTGGTATACAGACTTCACAACGAGCCTTTTCACTGTTTATGAGGGTGTCAATAAATGTTTGGGGCAACAAAGTCCATTCTTTTAAAATTGCTGCTTTTAACTCCTGAAGAGTAGTAGAGGGAATGACTCATCCGAGACCACCCCAAACATGTTCAATAGGATTTCAATCCGGATATCTCAAGGGTCAGTACATATTTTGAATATCCTGTTTCTCAAGAAAGTCCTCAATGATCTGGGCTGTTTTTGGACGTTCGTTATCGTCCATAAACATGAAGTCTGGGCTTAAAGAACCCCGGAAAAACCTCACACAGACTTTAAGGACCTCGTCCTTATAGCTATGGGCATTGACAGTACCAGCATCGAAGACATGTAGTGATGTACGTCTGTCCAACATTATGCCAACGACAAGGATTCCTCTGCCACAAAATCTGTCGATTTCTTTTATGTAGGAGGGATGATGATAGCAAGCTCCTCACTTTCTCCTGATGAAGTTTTGATGATTGTCATTGCGTGTGATAAATCTCGACCCATCACTGAAAAGAACACGCTCTCATTCTTGCTGTGCCGAGGATTGATACAATAGGCACCTTAACAAACAGGCTTTACTGTTGGATGCAGCCAAAGGGGCACATTCAACTGGTCTCCTGGCATAAAAGAACCTCTCTGAAAGACGGGTGTACACTATTTGTCGGGAAATTCTTATTCCAGATGCCGCAGCAAAGTCACGAACATGTTGGGGAGCCGTTGTCAACCTATGCCTTCCTGTGCTTAATGTCAAATAGCAATACTGCGCAGGCGTTGTTACTCTGTCACGGCCTTGTCTGCCCATCCTGGTTATCATATCACTTGTTTGGAATTGATTTCACAACCTGAATACCACTTTCGGTGCTACTCATAACCATCGAGCCACCTTCAATTGAGGCTGTCAGATTCAAGACTGCCAAAGGCTCAATATTTCAAGGAATAGTTTAAAAGATTTTGAGAACTCATTCTCAATGGAAACAGGTTCAATTTTTTGTTTTAATGCAATATTCACAAAACTGGAGGCAAAAATCGCAGATACCTCTAATTTCAGTAGTTCCTCAAAGGCTTATACTAAACAGCACTTTTTTCCCACAAAAAAGGTTAATATCGTGTTAACGGTCCTTCACCATATATAGTTTGTTTAAATTTAACTAGTAGCAATTTAGAATTACTTTGAAAAACCTTAGTTTAGGATAAAAATAACCTTAATTTAGGGAAAACCTTAATTTCATTGTAACCTTAATTTAGGACATCAGTGTATGTGTGATTAATCAGAATTTTTTGAAATGTTTTGAAATTAATTCTTTTTTTTTCACTATTGAAATTCAAATATAAAAACATTTACATGTTTGAGATTTTTTTTCTATATATCCTAAAATGTGATTATTTTGTTGTCATAAACTTTTTAAAATTAATATGCCATATCATATGGGAATCGCAAGCAACAACAGATCATCTTTATTACTGCAAAACTTTCATTTAGAATTCATGAAATGTCAAAACATGTTCCCATGCTTTTTCTTCTATCTTTGGAATCAGTACTGACAATAAGATACTAGGTTTCATGGTTCTCAGCTATGAAAAAAAGTGTAGAGGTATTTTAAATCGCAATAAGCCAGTACATTTCCATGGTGGCTCTTTAATAAACCTAAAGAAATATAACGTTCTGTGAGAAGAGAAAATAAAATAAAACTTTAAAGTACGTGCAAATAATACATATTAAGAAGGGTGTTTTAACTTAATAGTTCATAACGACTTCAGGAAATTCAATAATAATTTTTTAACTATCCTCAACACAATCATTCGCATTGCATTAAAACTAATGATGAGAATACGCACAGAAATGAGAAGCATAAATTATCCTTTCATTAACCATTAGTCAATTATTCATTGATGATATAATTTAATTCTTAAGGTATCCGACTACGTTCAAAGGAAAATTTATGAAAAATTTGATTAAAAAATTATTTGATTTTGAGATGTGTTGTCAATTATAAACAATATAATTGCACAAACAATTATTTGATAACATAATATATTTTGAGAAATAGAAAAATGTGTGGTACATTTTAATGAAATTGGACCAAAATGGTTAACACTCTACCGAAAATGGTAATGCAGCCATTCTATTTTTCTTTATACATAAGTTATAGAATATAACGATAATTGAAGTGAATCAAAATGAAAGAAAAATATAGAGATTCAAAGAAGTTTTGGGAAAAAATATGCGCATATATTATTTAATCATGTAATATATCGAATTTTAATTCCATTTAATGTTTAGATAAAACTCGACAAATCCAAATTAAATCATATTTAAAAACGATAAAATGCACCTATTGATATTCCCTTCCTTTGATTTTAAAAGAAATTATTAGTAATAACTAATCCATTTCAATTTCTGATCAATTTTATTGTCAAAATGTATCAGAAAATATTTCCTTTCCTTTTGATGGGGGACGATTGCAAATTGGATTAAAGGAAATGTATCGAATATATTCGATTCAATGTACCTTACCCGCTTGGATGTTTAAATAGAAGCAGTTACATAGTACAAGGAAGTTGTATCAAATTTCACGTTTATATTTCAATGGAAGCTTTCGAGTTAACTTTACAAAAGCCGAGAAGTCGACTCGATAAATATTGGATCACTATTTGAAATTTCCTGCTCTGTATATTGTATACATTCGATACATATTCGATACATTCCCGGAAAGTTGATACATCACATTTAAAACAAATTTATTTGAATTTTTAACTAATACGAAGGATTTCAAGCATATTCTGGAACATGGAATTTAACAGAAATATCTGAATTTTTTCAAACATAAGTTGAATAAAGTAGTTTGTTGATACATCAACTATTCGAAAATCAGTTGTTTGTAATGATTTTTCCCAAGGCTTGCTTTTTATTTACTAACGAAAGTTAATTAACTAGTTATTATAATAAACAATTATAATTTTGGATAATTTATAAAGGTATCCAACTACATTCGTAGGAAAGTTTTTTAAAAACTGTTTAAAGCTATTTTTTTAAATGTATTGCCAATTATAATGCAAAAAGCTATAAATACAGTAAAATTATTTTCAAATATATTGAAAAATAAGAAATTTTTTTGTAAATTGGAATGAAACTGAACCAAAACTGTTAACACTCTCCACAAAATGGTAATGCAGCAAACTTAATTTTCTTTCTACGCAAACTGCAGAATATAATGATGAATAAAATGAACCGAAATCTAAGAAAATTACTGAGATGCAGAAAAGTTATGGGTAAAAATATACGTACAGATGTATTGTCCCCATAAATTCACAACTTAATTTTTCTGCAAACATCTATAAATGAAAACGCAGTCCACCAACAATAAAAATTTTGGTTCATTTTATTGCCTGTATTATACATAAAAAATTAATAATTAAAAGACAGAAATTTGTTCAGAAATTGAATTTTAAGAATGAATTTGAATTCTGGAGTTTCACTTCTTTTATGTAACAATATTTGAATACACAAAATATGTTTTTATGCATAATCCTGATAACACACACGCACGCACTAGCTCACACAAAGGAAAAAAAAATTACAAATTCAGTGAACCACGTGATCTTTCTGGGTGGAGCTAGCCGCCAATCCTGTGAACATCACATGGTCTCCCTGTTGCTGCTTTTTTGTATACATATATTTTTTTTGCAGTAGAAGCGAACTGGACCCTCGTACGGTGGGGTGTGTGATCTTGGCTTTCTCTCTTCGGAAACAAACCACAGTGCAGTTTTCAAGACCCTTGTTTAATGGCGTATCCCTGTGCCTTTTGTTGTTATGTTATCTAATAAATACCAGAAATGACAACTTGTGTCGTCAAGTTATTTAACCGACGAGCAGTCTTCACTAATTATGGCTGTATCTAGAAAAGCCATAATAATTAAATTTTAATCTAAAAATTATTTTAGAAGTTATCTTCCTTCACCTTTATTTCATATTTTATAGTCAAAAATGTTATATCCATTCTTCTCGTAGACACCGTGTGCGGTCATGAATACCACTTCAGAACTCAAGTTTTTATTTTCATAAGTTTTATTTTCATTCATGTTCATGAGTGTTTCTTGGTTTGCAATATTCGAAAGAAAACTGAGTATGCATTTTTGGATGCCTTTCCTCCGTTAATTAAAACCAACTTCTCACACCAAAGTATAAACATCGTTAAACATAGCATAGCAAATTTCATTTTTCAAAATCATAGCGATTCTTCAATTGATGGTGTTCACTCACATCCGAATGTACAGACCAACCTTCGAAGAGTTTTTTGCATCCTTTGATACGGATCTACACTTTATAGACTTAAAGAAGTCTGTCTCAAAAGCTGAAATTATGAAGAGGTCGGTTATGAATAAGTTACTGGACTTCTAACCCAAACATCGCAGGTTCGATACTTGTCGGAATTCAACCTACATATTGGCACAATTCCGCCAACACCATCGCCATATTGGTGACCTCGGTCTACGAACGTTCAGAAACTGCTGCCGTGGCGCCATCTACCCGCAGCAAAGGCAACCACCACAAAGTCGTCAGACTCACTTGACGCAGCAGCAATTCTCTTCGCTCGCCATAACGCTTGGCTGTATCGAAATACTCCTTTAGCTCGCCAAAACGCACGCTTGCTGTATTGAAGCATAATCTTCACTCGTCAAAACGCACGCTTGGCGGTATCGAAGCACTCTTGCCATAACGCTTGGTGCTATAAAAATCGTTCGTCTCTACCGAACTTACTGGTAGTGGAGTATAGTGGCGACATCTTAATAAGTCAGTAACAGCCACTAGGCATGAGCGCATACTTTTGTCGAATGGATAAGTTACTGGATTATAACAAAAACATCACGGGTTCGATCCTTGGCGAATTAAACTAACACATTTTCACAATTCCGCCAACACCCCCCCCCCCCAAATTATTTCATTAAAAAAATTTTGGAATTGAGCTTTCACTGTTCATAACTTTTGTTTGAATAACGGTTAAAAGTTTGAATAATGGATAACAGTTTTTAAAGATTTGTGTTCTATTTAATTTTGCTGTCTGGAAGGAAAGAGTCCATCCCTTTAGAACACCTCTCCCTCTTAATTCAGGAAAACATCAGGACTCTTTCAGGATTTCTTCAACAGAACATCAGGATTGGAGAGCAAAAGGAACAAGAAGTGAATTCTTCTAGTTAATTATTATATATATCTATTCTTCATCAAAATTGAATTTTTTTTTTATTATTTCCAAAATAATTCATTTATCGGTTCAGATCTTTATGCATCATTCATTTTTTTTTTGAAGAATTCTTTCATCTGATGGGAATTTAATGCAACCGTTTAAGATTCGTGCATTTCAGTCATAAAAGGTTTTGAAACAATTCCTAAATTGTATCCGTAATTATTTTTCTCATTAAAATGCATGGAAAAAATAGAAAGACTCTGTTCGAGTGGAAATGTTGATGTATATGTACTAAAAACTGTCAAACAATGGTGATTCAAAAATAATAATAATAAACCTAACCTAAAAACGATACATTTAAAGGTATAAACATATACGAATAATATATCACATAAATACAATTTAATAACAAAAATTCACAACTAATGCAAAAACAATTTATTCACATTGTGTACCCAAAATAAAACAAATCCATTTTATTTATTGATCGAGACTGCGATAGCTACAACAATATTATACACATAATTTGTAAGCTTTTAATTTAAATGAAAACACAGTTGTCAACAATCACACCCTAATTTTCAAAGCCAGTTGGGGAAAAGCAATGCAGATTAGAAATGTTTTTATTTCCTTTATTCTGTTTTCTTTTCATTTAAAAATGCTTCAGAAAGGATCTGAAAGATTGATTCATTAACAACATTTCATTTTAAATATGTCAAACATTGCACAAATAAACAGAATCATTTAAAATAATTGGTCAAAATTCTGCTAATTCTAACCTGATCCTGAGCCTTACTCATATTTGTCGGGATTTGGCCTCAGGTTTTTGGCGGGAAATTTAATTTTTAATTAATAAAAAAAACTAACCATTCAATGAACCGAAAAAAAAAGTAAGCAAGTTCTATTCCTGACTATAATCTATCTTATGCTAAATTTTAAGCAATTCTGTTCAGCCGTTCTGGCGTGATTGAGTAACAAACATCCAACCAACCCAACTTTCACATTTATAATATTAGTATAGATTAATACTAAAGAAAAAAAAACTCTTGTTTAATCCTAACTTAAAATGTAGCCTGTACCAGCATTATGCATCATGCATGTAATCAAGTTGTACCAGTTTTTATTCGAGAGCGAAAAAAAAAAAAAAAACCATGGATATAAAAATTACTTCTTTTGTGTTGGAGAATTTCACCGGCAATTTATCATTCCATAAATATATTCAGTGATTAAGGGATTTAAAACTACTGATGTATAGTAAGAATATTTTTTTTTCTAATGGCTGAACGAAGTTTGAAAGATTTAAGGCGGAAAAAAAATTTAAACAAAATTGTTCTTAAAGGGTAGAAATACTCATAGTAACAAAGTTTTATGACAATTTATTTTTATGCTGTGTTACTGGGAGGATTACTAAATTTGTTTTTCTTAAAAAGAAAAAAAAAATATTTTTTTTAAATCCTGAATTTAAAGAATGAGGAACTGTGTCAATTTTTAATATCCTCCAAATAAAAAAATGAAAGTTTCATTAATCCGCAATTAAATTCGGGAACTGTTATTATATAAGAAAACTATTAACTATTTTTTCAGCTAAATTCACTTTCTAATCCTGGACAATACAGAATGATTAATAGTTAGATCAAGAAGAAAACTCTTTGCCGCATGTAAAGAATAGAAACCTGTAATGAATTAAATGTTGCCTATTGATAAGACGCATTAATCTTTTAGTAATATCTTTAAAAATGCATTGCTATTTAAGTCAAGTTTTAATTACGCATTATTTTTGTTAATGAAGGAGAAAATCACTTTTGATGAGATATTTTTTAATATGTTCTGAAAAATCATAAAAATCTGTACATTATGTCACATTTGATAATATTTATTGTAAAAAATGTTGGAAGGATATTTCAAAAACTCAACCCAAATTAAACAAAAAAATTATATTTAAATGCATTAATAGTTTTAATTCACTATGTGTTTTTAACTCCTTGAAAGAGTATTCTTTTTTTTTTTTTTGTAAGATGTAATATTTCAAATAAATTAATTTGCATTTTTTTTCTCAACATATATAGGTAAACACATTTCTTTTATATATTGTTCATTTTTCACTTTCTTAGTTCGCACTCTCCCTATATATATTTATTTATGTGTCTGGTTCAAATTTTTATTCGTTAATAAAATATTTTTTATTCATCCATTCAAATTAAAATAACTTAACTTTTTTAAAACTTATAGTTATAACTTCAAATTTTTTTAACTTATAGTTTATGACACTCGATGTTAGTAGAGTTGTTTTTCAAATATTAATTCACGAGCTCATTTAATTAATTTTTAAGTACCTTAAACAGAGTTTTAGCAGTTTGATTGAAATGAAAATTGAAATCAACAGGCAGTAGCAGCATCGATCAAATGTAAGGATTTTAGTATTTTTCACGTGAAAGTGCAGAACGCGAGTTCAATTCTTGCAAAAATAAATAATTTTTTGATAGTTAATATTTTTTTCATAATTGTTTAATAAAAAAAGAAAAGAATATATGTTTTTTGTTAACCTAAGTAGGAATTGAAATAAAACATTTTTTGATATTACTTGTTAAGATAAAAAATTAACAAGAAAAAAAAAATTAAAATTTCCTCAAATATTACTATGACACTAATTTGTTTCATGGAAAGAATAATTATGTATAAATATAACCATAAAAGCATTAAAAAATTAAAACCCATTCCCATTCCCTGAGTCAACACAAATTAAATCGAAACTAATTAGGTCGAAACCAAAATTAAAATTAAATTCGAAATAAACAATAAAAAGTTCACCGATGCCTCACAGAAAAAAATCCGTTATTTTTAATCCTTGTCTGAGGGTGACCCTTGAAAAAGTCTTCATGCTGGATTCTTTTTCTATTGGTTGTAGTTTTGATTCGGTTGTGCTCCTTTTTTGCTTTTTAGTAGTTCTTTTTAGTAGTAATCTTCTTGTGACGATCACCTTACCGAAACTTACGAGAATTATATACTTTTCCAGAATATCCTGTCTTAAAAAAAAGCTGTGTAACTTGATTTGTCGCTGTGTTCCTTTATCAAATGTTTTTAATTTTCATTGCAAAGCTCCACAAAACGAGAGAAAAAAATCTAATTTATGAAATGACATTTTTACCTGACTACATTTTGCTAAAAAAATATAAATTGTATTAAATTATCCATATCCTTTTTCTTTTTGAAAGAAAATATAACATTAAAAATTAAGACTCAGTATTCAATTTATTCATATTTATTCATAATATACCAATGTTATTTCCATTCATGCCTAATTTCATTTCCTTCATTTATATTTTTATTTCATTATAAGCATATTTTAATATTCATTTTAAAACCACATTCATTCTCTCTCTGATGAATCAGTTGAAGAAAAAAAAGTTAAATCAGTTGAAAAAATTACGTTTTTTCATTTTCATTTATAAATTAAAGATTTTTCCATTTCCATAATCTGAAAACATGTTTTGTATTAAAATAATTTTTTACATATGCTGTAGTAATAATTTTTACAAAAATGTAAAAGTGCGAGGTGCTAAGCTATCATTTCTATTTATTAGAGTCGTAATCTTCTTTAAAAATGTATTTTTATTTTTATACAAGGAATGATTAGTATTTATCTTCTTGTGACATTCATTGCAATTCTGTAGTCTTCTCCTAATGTTTTTACTGCTAGTTTTAGTTTAGTTTTATTAATTTTTTCCTTGTTAGTTTTACTTCAAGTTTTTAAAAATTTCGCTTCGATATCCAGATTTTTGATCAAACATTCTTCCATTTTAAGGTATCTGACTAAGTTCGAACTAAAATTTTTGAAAAAAGTGGTTTTTCCAAAACTCCTCATGGTTTTTAGATGTATTGTCAATTATAAATACTATAAATACAAAAAGAAATTTGAAAATATCATATATTTTGAGAAATAGGGAAATGTGTAGTCAATTTTAATGAAAGTGAACCAAAATGGCTAATACTCTACACAAAATTATAATGTAGCAATCCAATTTTTCTTTGCACACAAGTTATAAATTATAACGACGAATGAAATGAATACATGAAAAAATTTGAGATGCGATGAAGTGATGGGTAGAAATATACGTATATATGCATTTTTCTATTTAATCTCAATTTAGTTTCTCTAAAGACACCAACAAATGAAAAAACTATTTCCCCAACAATTAAACATTTGGTTCATTTCATTCTCCGTATTATTTAAAACACACGCTGATATTTTTGTGGGAATAACTCTATTAGCTTTTGAGATATCATGTGAACGGTTGAGAATTTTTATGAAAAATTAAAGTTTTGAGAAAATGGAAGTGAAAGACAAATCTAAGCTGAAAAAGTATGTGACTTTTAATGATAGGTCTAAGCTTCCTTTTCCAAGAAAAAATTTTGGAAGAAGGAAAGTCTTAACTACAAATAAAAATAATTATAATAAATATCATCAACGTGTTCTACAAGTAGTATTTTTAACGTATTCGGATACCTTAATAACATGATAAAAGTATTTTTTAAAAGTTCCTTAATTTCTCTTCTACTGTTTTTAATTTCTTATGATTTCAGAGAAAAACCAATAATTCTTCAAAGATTCATCCGCAATTCTTTATAGCCATAACCTAAACCAAAAAAATTTGCTCTTGACAGAAATAATCTCCTATTTTTAATAAATATTCTGATTCTCCCAAAATCTGTATATTTAATATCGTATTGCAGTAGCAAATTTAAAATTTTAAATATGTTATATTCCTATTCTAAAAAAATGCTTAATGCTTATTTTTGCAGTAAAAAATAATTTCATTATTTAAATTAATTTCTATACTAAAAATATAAATTTTACTAGCCAGACTTTAAATTTATTGAAATTTTTAACATATCTAATAATATTGCATCAAAAAAATCAGAAATTTTTATTATCAAAAAAAAAATATCAAATCCAAATTTTCATGACAGTAATAAAATGGCATTTTATACTTTATGGTTGTATATAAATTGAAATTTAAAGATAAATTCTTATTAAATTAATTGGTAGACATTTCTACATCCTTAAAATAAATTTTCAAATAAATTGATAGATTGGTTGATAAAGAAAAATATGAAATGATGAAAAGATTTTATTATAATAAAGAACAAATAACGATAAAAAATTATGAAATTTTTGAGCAAGAAGAGGCAAAGGAAATATCAATTACAATATTCAATCTTTGCAAGCATGAAATATGCGATGCAGAAACATAATAAAGATTCTAAAATATGAATTATTTGGATTATAAATTAAAATGAGGGATGCATACGCTTTCCTACGGATTCGTAAAAATATTGGAAGTATTGCATCAACGTTTATTGAGAAACTAATAATGACTCATAAAATATTAAATATAATTAGAACTAAATTAATTTTGTTTCAAATTTAAAATGTGGTCTTTCATTTGCTTTTGTAAATTTTTCTTTAAGAAAATAACTTTTCATTTTAAATAATTTAGATTAAATAATAATTAACCAAAACAGTTAACACTCTACACTAAATTGTAATGCAACAATCCTATTTATCTTTGTACACAAGTTACAGAACTTAATAATGAATGAAATGAACCAAAATCTCAGAAACAATTTGTGATGCAAAGAAGATATGGGTAAAAATATAAGTATATACGCATTTTTTTCACAAATCCACAACATATTTTTTTCTAAAAACATCTATGAATGAAAAGGCATTTCACCAACAATAAAACTCTTGGTTCATTTCATTGCCCATATTATGTAAAACACACGTTGAATTTTTTATGTAAATACCTCCATATTTTTTTGAGATATCACGTTAATGGTGGAGAATTTTTATGAAAATTAAATTTTGCAGAACATGTAAATTAAAGACACATTTTAGATGAAAAAATATGTGACCCTGGATGGTAGGCCACGCCTTCTTTTTCCTTTAAAAGATAAACTGTTTTGGAAAGAGGAAAGTCTGAACTACAAGAAATAACAATAAAAAAGACATTCACCAATATGGTAGACAACCATTTATTTAAACATAGTCGGATACCTTAAAACTAACCCTTTTTCATTTTTACTAAACAAAGATTATCTCAGAAGCTAATACTTTTGAATTATATGACTCCTTTTTTATTTGATACGTCTTATAGATTTGTGGATCATATTCATAAAAATCCCAGAATTCTGAAATATTTATAAAATCTTATATTCATAGTTCTTAAAAAACTGGTAAAGGATAGGTCGACGAACACCTGTTTTATTTGTTATGTTTCATGAAAGAAATTTAGTTTAAATCGAATACTAACATTACAATCCGAATGTGAAGGAAGAAATGTTATTATTAAATGGAAAATCCGATATCGCGAAATCTAGCTGCTGCATAATGTGATTTTATACTGTTTTTATTGTTTTGCTTCCTCAGCAACGGTATTGACCGATCTTTCCTCCATCCAACCATTGACAGCAGATTCTGCAGCTGCAAAAATAAAATGCTGCTGCTGCTTTAGCGAACTTGAGATCAGGTGGTTGAAAGTTTCTGCTGTGTTATTGTCACTCGCAAATCAACGGGTTCCAAAAGGGGTCGCCGTCTCTTCCTGCGATAATATTTTTCTTATTGAAAAGAAAATAGTTCTTTTTGGGTGGGCTTTGTGGATGCAAGTTTTCAACACCGTAGGGAATCGGAGGAAGTTCAGGTTTATGCATAAATTTCCTTTTGTCTGTGCAAATACAAAATACGACTTTGGATTGGAGCAATACATCTGCTTGAATTTCATATTAATTTCCATTCGGGAAATACAGAGATAATTCTGCAAAATACTAAAATGCGAGTTTCGGTCATTTAGTTGAATTGTAATCGCATTTAAAATTAAAATTTATGTTCAAATTCCATTTTTCATGGTAATATTCCATTTGGTAACTCCATTTGGAATTCCATTTGGTAATTCCAATTGGTATTCCATTTGGTAATTCCATTTGGTAATCCATTTGGTAATATTCTACTTGATTTCTTTGGAAATTTTTGAATCTGAAATAATATTTTGAAGTTCAAAGTATTTATATCCGTAAAAACGCTCCTGACAAAAAATTCCTTGTATTAAAAAAAAAATTATGTATAAATATACACTCTAAAGCTGTGAATAAAAGAATTAGGATATTTTTTTAGATAGCAGAGGCTCTTCAATAATATGATGTCAATATATTGCAAATTATTATTTAAAAGATTCTGCATGTGAAAGTTTTTATCACAAAGATTTTACATAAAGAAAAGTCATAATTGTCATAATTTCAACTTAAAGCAATAAATGTGAGCTAACATTTTTCTTTGACTATAGAATTTTGCATCATATTGAAATTTCAACAACAACCAAAAAATATTTTTATAGCAGTATAATTATTTGATATACAATGACCACCACTATACATTTGCCAT